>JAKSZU010000002.1:133365540-133603590 GCA_026018925.1 Tupaia tana
TCCTTTTCAATCTTTAGAAATAATTTTAGTAGGATAGGGGTTAACTCTTCCTTAAAAGTTTTGTAGAATTCACAAGTGAAAATAGCCCATCTGGGCCTGGGCTTTTCTTTGTTGGGAGGTTATTTATTACTGATTCAATCTCCTGGCTTGTTATGGGTCGATTCAGGTTCTCTATGTCTTCTTGATCCAATCTTGGTAGATTATGTGCATCCAGGAATTTATCCATCTCCTCCAGGTTATCTTGTTTGTTGGCGTAAAGTCGCTCATAGTATCCTCTAATGATATTTTGTATTTCTGCTATGTCTGTGGTAATATTGCTTGTTTCATCACATATTTGATTAATCTCGTTTCTTTCTTTCTTCTTCTTAATCAGTCTAGCCAATGGTGTGTCGATCTTGTTAATCTTTTCAAAGAACCAGGTTTTGCTTTCATTTATTTTCTGTATGGTTCGTTTATTTTCTATTTCATTTATTTCTGCTCGAACCCTTTATTATTTCTTTTTGCCTGGCATTTTGGGGGTTTGTTTGTTGTTGTTTTTCCAATTCTCTGAGGCATGATGATAAGTTATCTACTTGCCATCTTTCTATCCTTTTCTTATGCACACTAATTGCTATGAATTTCCCTCTTAAGACTGCTTTTGCTGTGTCCCATAGATTCTAGACACTTGTGCACTCATTATCATTAGTTTCCATAATTTTTTTTATTTCAGCCTTAATTTCTTTAGTAGTGAAGAAGTCATTCAGAAGTAGGCTGTTCAGTCTCCATGTGTTCGTGTATCTTCGGGGTTGTGTTTTGAAGTTAATCTTGAGTTTAATTCCATCATGGTCAGAGAAGATGCTGGGTACAGTTTCTATGCCTTTGAATCTATAAAGGCTTGATTTATGTCCTAATATATGATCTATCTTTGAAAAAGTTCCATGTCGGGGTGAGAAAAATGTATATGTTGTGGATGGAGGGTGGAAAGTTCTATAGATATCTGTCAAGCCCATTCCATTGATAGTATCATTTAAATCTTGTATCTCTCTATTTATTTTCTGTCTAGAAGATCTGTCTATAGGAGATAATGGGGTGTTGAGATCTCCAACAATTATAGTATTTCTCCCTATCTCTCCTTTTAGCTCCAGCAGTCTTTCCTTCACATATTTAGGTGCACCTGAGTTGGGTGAGTAGATATTTATAAGGGTTATGTCTGCTTGCTGGATTACCCCATTTACTATTATATAATGCCCTTCTTTGTCTCTTCTTACAGTCTTTGTCTTGAAATCTATTTTGTCTGAGATCAATATCGCTACTCCAGCCTTTTTTTGATTTCCATTTGCATGGAGTATCTTTTTCCAGCCCTTGACTGTTAGTCTATGTATGTCTTTATCCATAAGGTGAGTTTCTTGTAGGCAACAGATAGAGGGTTTCTGTTTTCTTATCCATTCAGCCAGTCTATGTCTCTTAACTGGAGAATTTAATCCATTGACATTCAATGTAATTATCGATATTTCCATACCTGATCCTATCATTAAGTGAGCCATTTTCTTGGTTGCTTTTTGTTCTCGTATAACTGTCTCTGATTTTTTAGCTTTCCTAGTATAATACTCCCTTCAGAACCTCTTGAAGAGCTGGTCTGGAGTTGGTAAATTCCTTCAAATTTTGTTTGTTCGAGAATGTTTTTATCTTTTTTTTCCCATATGAAAGATAATTTTGCAGGGTATAGTATTCTTGGTTGAAATTGTTTTTCACTCAACACTTTTACTATGCTTCCCCATTCTTTCCTTTCCTGCATTGTTTCGGCTGAGAGATCTGATGTTAGCCTGATGGGGTGACCTTTGTAAGTAACCTGGCGTTTCCCTCTTGCCAACTTTAGTATCTTGTCTTTATCTGTTGTTTTTGCCAGTCTGGCTATAATGTGCCTTGGAGAAGATCTTCTTGGGTTGATTCTACCCGGGGTCCTATGTATTTCCTGGGTCCTGGATACTTGAATGCCTTTCTAGATTTGGAAAGTTTTCTTCCAGGATCTCATGGAATAAATTATCTAGGCCCTTATTATTTTCTTCCTCTTCTGGAATACCAATTATCTGGATGTTGGGGCGCTTAATAGTATCCAGTATTCCTCGTATATTATCCTCATTTTTCATGGTTGTTTTCTCAATCTTCTTGATACTTTTCTCTAGGTCAGATGTTTTGTCTTCTACATTGGAGATTTGATCTTCTGCCTGGTCTAACCTCCTTTTAATACTTTCAAGGGAGGTTTTGATTTCCTGTATCACATTCTTCAATCCTAAAAGTTCCATCTGGTTCTTGTTTAAGGTATCCATTTCTTCTTTCAAGTCATTGAAGGACTTCCTCATTTCCTGGAGCTCCTTGTCTCTTTTCTCTTCCATCTCAGTTAGTTTGGTCACTACAAATAATCTGAATTCCTTATCAGACATGTCCACGACGTCCATTGTATTGACTGTGGGTGGTGTAGGCTTGATGATTTCCCTTGGGGGAGAGGCCTTTTCTTGGTTGCTCATATTTCTTGAGCCTCTGCGATTGTTCCTAGTCATCAGGTAATCTATATGTTTCTTCCTAACTGATTGTTAAAAGTTATACAGGCTTAGAAAATTGATGATTTCCCTTATGGTTGGCCTACCTGTTGCTCACAATTACCATTAACTGTTGCCACTACCCTGGATGGCCCCAAGTCCTCACTGTTTCTAAGGAGAGGTGAGCCTTCAATTGACTGAATAAGCAACACCCCAAAAGCAAAGAAAACAGAATGAAAAAGGAAATCGCGCGGTGCGCGTGCTGCGCGCTATTCAAATCACTACAATTCAAAGAGTCCAAAGGCTAGTGGGAAAGGGTCAGAAGATGAGTGACAAGACCAGGTTGGTCGGGCCTGCAGCCTGAGTCCACCTGGAGCCCAGAACTGCTGGCCGGCTCGATCTGTGTTGCGGGTGGGGTGGGGTGGGAGGTTCGCCTTAAAGTCCCAGACAACCAACCTGGGGTCCAAGAAGAGAAACAGTGAGGATGCGTGGAGATTCAGAAGGGTCGGGCCTGCAGCCTCAGTCCGCCTGGAGCCCGGAACTGCTCTCATTGTTGTTTTGATCTGCATTTACCTTACAATGAGGGATGTTGAGCATTTTTTCATATGCCTTCTGGCTATTCGTATGTCATCTTTATTGAGTGTTCTTTTCAACTCCTTCTCCCATCTTTTAATAGGGTTCATCATCTTTTTTCCAAACAGCTTCTTTAGTTCTTTATGTATTCTGGTTATCAATGCCTTATCTGATGCATAGTTTACAGAAATATTTTCCATTCTGAAGGCTGTCGATTCACACTAATTACTGTGTCTTTTGCCATGCAGAAACTTCTTAGTCTGACGGAAACCCACTTGTCTATTTTGGGATTATCGACTGTGCTATAGGGGGTCTTATGTAAAATGTCTTTCCCTAGCCCAATGTCTCCCAGAGTTTCCCCAGTGTTTTCTAGAAGCAGTTTAATAATTTGGGGTCTTAGGTTTAGATCCCTGATCCACTTTGACTTGATTTTTGTCAAAAGTGAGAGGTAAGGGTTCAGATTCATCTTTCTACAGGTGGAAATCCAGTTTTTCCAGCACCATTTGCTGAAGAGGTTTTCCTTTTCCCACTGGATTGACTGGTACCCCCTTGTCAAAAATCAGTTGAATGAATCATTGGGAATATATTCCTGTGGGACTCAAGTCTGTTCCATTGGTCCACATGTCTGTTCCTGTGCCAATACCATGCTGTTTTGATTATCACAGCTTTGTAGTATAATTTTTGGGTTGGGGAGTGAGATGCCACCCACTCGACTCTTATTTTGTAGAATTGCTTTGACAATGTGGTGTCTTTTTTTATTCCAGACAAATTTTATGATGGTCTTTTCTAAATCTGTGAAGAATGTGTCTGGTACTTTGATTGGCATTGCATGAAATAGGTAGATTAATTTGGGTAGAATTGCCATTTTATTTATATTAATTCTTCCAATTGAGGAACATGGGATATCCTTCCACTTATTTGTGTCATTTTCAATTTCTTTTTTTAGCTTCTCATAGTTTTCCTTGTGGAGGTCTTTCACTTCTTTTGTTAGACTTATCCCTAAGTATCTTATATTTTTGTGGCTATGGTAAATGGAACAACTTTTTTTCAGCTCTATCTCTGTCTGCCTGTTTATATATAGAAATCCTATAGACTTCTGTATATTAATTTTGTATCCTGCAACTTTACTGTATTCGTGCATTACTTCCAGAAATTGCTTCATGGAAATCATTGGGGTCTTCTATATACACAATCATGTCATCTATGAATACAGAGAGTTTCACCTCTTCTTTTCCTAATTAGATGCCTTTAATTTTTCCTCTTTTCTGATTGCATTGATTAGGACTTCCAGTACTATATTGAAAAGAAATGGAGAAAGTGGGCATCCTTGTCTTGTACCCATTTTTACTGGGAAAGCTTTCAGCTTTTCTCCATGATGTTCGCGATGGATTTTTTCATAGATAGCTTTTATTGTGTTGAGAAATGACCCTCGTCTGCCGATTTTGCTGAGCGTCTTGATCATGAAGGGATGTTGTATCTTATCAAATGCTTTTTCTGCATCAATCGATATGACCATAAGTTTTTGTCTTTTTTCATGCTAATATGGTGTATTACATTTATGGTTTTGCGTATGTTGAACCAACCTTGCATTCCTGGGATAAAGCCTATCTGATCATGACATATAATCTTTTTTTATAACTTGCTGGATATGGTTTGCTAGTATCTTGTTGAGAATCTTTTCATCTATATTCATCAGAGATATTGGTCTATAGTTTTCGTTCCTTGTCCTGTCCCTTATCTGTTTTGAGGATAAGGGTGATAAAGGCTTCATAGAATGAATTAGGGAGAGATTCACCCTTTTGGATCTTTAGAAATAACTTGGAGCAGAATGGGGGTTAACTCTTCTTTGAAAGTTTTATAGAACTCAGAGGTGAAAGCCATCAGGACCAGGTGCTTTTCTTTGTTGGAAGGTTATTTATTACTGATTCAATCTCCTGGCTTGTTATGGGCCTATTTAGACTTTATATATCTTCCTGGCTCAACCTTGGTAGATTATACAATTCATGGAATTTGTCCATCTCATCCAGATTGTCTTGTTTCTTGACATATAGTTGTTCATAGTATCCTCTGATGATGTTCTGTATTTCTACTTTGTCTGTTGTTATATTTCCTGCTACATTGCAGATTTGATTCACTTGGTTCCTTTCTCTCTTCTTCTTAATGTCTCAGTAGTGGTGTATCAATTTTGTTCATCTTTCACCAAACCAGCTCCTACTTTCATTTATTTTCAGTATAGTTCTCTTATTTTCTATTTCATTTATTTCTGCTCGGATCTTTATTATTTCCTTTCTCCTGGAGTTTTTTTGGATCATTTTGCTGTAGCTTCTGCAATTCTCTGAGGCATGATGATAATTGATCCATTTGCTTTCTTTCCGTCTTCCTCTTATGAGCACTAATTGCTATAAACTTCCCTCTTATGACTGCTTTTGCAGTATCCCAAAAATTATGGAAACTCATGTTCTCATTGTCATTAGCTTCCCAGGAATCTTTTGATTTCAGACTTTATTTCATCAGTAGTTGTGGAGTCATTCAGTAGTAAGTTATTTAGTTTCCATATATATAAGTATTTTTGAGGATTTCTCTTGAAATTAAAATCAAGTTTAATTTCATCTGAAATTCCCTAGTAATGTAAGGTTCTCTGGGATCCTCCATTTTACTGAACCACCTGTAAAAACGGAGATACTGCTTTTCAGACACCTGAATAGAGTACCCCTATTGAGACCACATTACTAAAAACAACAGAAGAGAGACTTTGGCACACATCAATTTGCAGAAAAAAAGGAGTCACTCATCCTCCTAATTGGAGAAACGTTCTCCTAAAAGGTATTCAAAAGTGAATATATTTTCTGGAAGACACAATCCTCATGGATGCTGCAAACTAGCCATTTAGGGGGAACAGAAATCAAGACTTCCCACTGATAATTTGGCCTCCAGCACACAAAACATCACATGGTAGGAAGATCCCTTCCAGCCTCCTGTCTCTGTACCTGTCTGTCTCTACCTCTGTCTTGGTCTCTGTCTCCTCTCTGGTTTTTTTTTCAATTTTTGTTTTTTTTTACTGAAATTTTTTAAAAAATATTATTTTTTTAAGTTTTATTGAGAAGTTTTATCTTTGTTTTTTTTCTTTTCTTTTTCTGTTTTTTTTTTCTGTTGTTGCTGTTGTTTCTCTCTTTCTGTTTCCTTTTCTGCATGCTCCTCAACTCTCAGACTGAACTTCCAAGTTTGGGTAGAAACTGACCATCAACCAGATGAATAGAAATCACTGCAGGACCACAAAAAATATGGGAAAGCAGGAAAATACCTATCCTCCAAGGGAAAAGGATAACTCATCTTCATCCACACACAGTTCAAGGGAATTCATGGAAATGTCTGATAAAGAATTCAGAACATTCATAATGGCAAAACTAACAGAGATGGAAGAGAAGAGAGACAATGAACTGCTGAAGAGGAAGGAGAAAGAAGTTGTCGAGTTCCAGGAGGTGAGGAAATTCATGCAAAATCTAAAGGAGGGAATTTCACACCTTACAAAAGAATTAGATGGAACTGTTAGAGATGAAAACTATAATACAGGAAGTCAAAATCTCCCTTGAAAGTATTAAAAGCAGACTAGGTAATACAGAAAATAGAATCTCAGACATAGAAGAGAAAATTGCTACCCTAGAAAAATCCACCACAAAGACCGAGAAAATGGCACAAAAATTTGAGACTAATGTACGAGAAATACTAGATACCATCAAACGTCCAAACATCCGGATACTAGGCATCCAGGAAGGAAAAGAGACTCATAAGGGCATTGATAATTTATTCCATGAGATTCTGCAAGAAAACTTTCCAAACCTAGAGAGGCACTCAAAAATTCAGTCCCAAGAAATACAGAGGACCCCAAATAGAATCAACCCAAGATCTTCTCCAAGACACATTATAGCCAGACTGACCAAAACAACAGACAAAGACAAGATACTAAGATTGGCAAGAGAAAAACGGCAAGTTACCTACAAGGGGTATCCCATCAGACTAACAGCAGATCTCTCATCGGAAACAATGAGAGCGAGGAAGAAATGGGAAAATATATTCAACGTGTTAAGGGAAAAGAAATTTCAACCGAGAATACTGTACCCAGCAAGATTATCATTCATTTGGGAAGAAAAGACACTAACATTCCCAGATAAACAAACCTGAAAGAATTACCAGCACCAGACCAGATCTCCAAGAAGTTCTTAAGGGAGTGCTATGTCAGTAAAATTAAATGCAGGACACACAGAAATTAAGAGTTCAAAAACTAAGAAAATGGGCAACTTAATCGTAGGGACAATGTTTGGAGATTAATATTATACCCCAGAATTCAATCTGGAAGATTGAACCTTAACAGAAAGAATAAGTACATGAGACTGAACCGATGAAACAACATTCAGTGACTTGACTAAAATATTGCTGCTTTTCTCCTAAGCTTTGTTGTCCAGTTTTAAAGGATTTTTGTCCTGTCTTGAGCTGTTGATAGGTGCATGTACCTACTATTTGAACAGAATACTAACCTGTTCCTAGCTTTAAGTTTCAAGGAAATATCATTACCAGTTCAAAACTACTCTTCTTGAAATTACTTGCTGAACTTGCTATTGAAAGTAGTTAGATTTACTTATGATATTGTGTGATCAACTAAATGTTGGGGAAAAAGGAATGGAAGACAACTGTATATAGCAGAGATAGTGTAATAAGAGAGTGGGAAAGGGCAGAGGGTCAAACATGGGGTAAGAAACACATATATACATATACATATGTATGAAAGTAGAAATGGAATATTATTGATGATAACATGCATGATTAAGCCACTATGCAGTTTATTCTAGATGGGAAACCACATTTAGTAGGTTGTGATGATGATCAGGGAATGAATGTTAAGTAATTTTAAAAAAGTTGCAGGAGAAAAAGAAATGCTAAAACTGTCCATATCGAAATTTTTAAAAATGCATATTTGATGACTTCAGTAAGCTATATAGCCCCAGCTGGGTACTACTCTATAATATGTTCATTCTACTCACTGGGGTTTATGCCTAAAGTCAGACTTGGGTTCATGTATAGGTATATATCAGCTGTGCTAGCTATTGGATATATTTAGACTAATTAAGTTCATTAGCAAATCAATTAAATGGGGGAGGAGGCATAGAAAGCAACCATGGATACCAGAGATGTGGGGAGGAGGGTGGGACATGGCAGAGGGTGAGGGATAAGGAATCAAGGATGGCAAAACAAAAAAAACAAAGTATACAAGACATAAGAATTGGAAAATTATTTGCTGAAAACATGTATGTTGATGTGCTTGATTAAGCCAATACACAGTGTATTTTGAATGGAAAACTCATTTGTATGCTGTAATGATGTATAGTGAATTAATGTAAAAAATAAATAAATTTAAGGGAAAAAAAAAGAAAAAAAACTGAATATATTTTCCAATGGCTAGAAGTAGAAGAAGAGCTTCAGGTCTGAATACACCAGGAAATATGTCTTCATCAAAGGAACAAAGTAACTCCCCTCCATTTTTCGTGAAAATGGAGGACGTTACCAAAATGTCAGAGAAAGAAATTTGAAACATTCATGGTGATCAAATTCTATGAGTTATAACAGAAAAGAGACAATGAACTACAGCAGATTAGGAAGTCCTTCCATGATATGAAAGAAGAAATGGACACTCTGAGAAAGAATCAGGTGGAACTATTAGAGATGAAGTCTGTAATAGAGGAAATCAAAAACTCTCTTGAAAGTATTAAAAGTTGATTAGGACCATGCTGAAAATCAAATCTCTGATGAAGAAGATAAAACCTCTGACTTAGAAAAAAAAAAAGAAACACCAAAAAGATAGAGAAAATAACTAAAAAACACAAGGATAATATAGGAGAAATAATAGATTTCATTAGACGCCCAAACATCTGAATAATTGGCATCCTTGAAGGTGAATAAACTAATAACAGAATAAAAAATCTATTCCATGAAATCCTAGAAGAAAATTTCCCAAATCTAGAGAGGCATTCAAGCATCTGGACCCAAGAAATACAAAAGACCACAAATAGAATCAACCCAAGAAGATCTTCCCCAAGGCACATCTTAGCCAAATTGTCCAAGATCACAGATAAAGACATGATACTAAAACTGGTAAGAGAGAAATGAGAGGTGACTTACAAAGGTCGTCCCATCAGGCTAACACCGAACCTCTCAATGGAAACAATGCAAGCAAGAAAATGGGAAGACGTATTGAAAGTGTTAAGAAAGAAACAATTTTTTTGGAAAGGATTTTTTTGTTCTACAGGGTGCGTGCACTCACCAGAAAGACAGAGAGAGACAGAGAGACAGAAACGAGAAATCGCCCCCAGAAGGGATGGCTATGCCACAACCCCTTCTCCTCCATTCTCCTCTCGGGATCTTGGGCACACATACACATGCACCCAGCGTGAGTTTTAAGCCACCAGGTCCAGGACTCAAACCGTGGTCAACTACATGGGAGTCCAGCAACATAGCCATTATGTTAACTGCTGGTCCCAAGAGAGAAACAAGTTCAACCAAGATTATTATATCCTGTAAGGTTATCCTTCATATGGGAAAAAAAAAGATTAAAATCTTATCAGACAAACAAAATGTGAAAGAACTTGCCAACATCAGAAATCCTGAAGAAAGTATTGTTCCAGAAAAACTAAAGAATTAACAGGCAGAAACAAAGGAACAAAAGACAGCTAAGAAAATGACCAACTTAAACATCTGGACAGATCTGGTAACATCGATAATAGCATTGAATGTTAATGAATTAAATTCTCTAATCAAAAGACACAGTCTGAATAGATAAATAAATAAATAAATATAAAAATAAAATAAATAAAAACAGAAATCTGGTCTTTTTCTCTGCAGCAGCCTCCAGTTGCATCTCCAGGCCTCTGGACAGTAAGGGACATTGAGGCAGAGGCTCTATTGCCCCCACTGCCTCATTTCCAGGCTCCCCAGTCCAAGACCCACCCAGACTTCTAGCCTCCAGTTCCATCTCCAGGCCTCTGGGCAGTAAGGGACATTGAGGCAGGAGCATCACTGCCCCCACCGCCTCACCTCCAGTCTCCCCAGCACAAGATCCACCCAGGCCCCCTAGGAGACTATCTTTTTCTCTACAGCAGCCTCCAGTTCCATCTCCAGAATTCTGAGCAGTAAGGGACATTGAAGCAGGGGCAACCTAGCCCCCACCACCTCACTTCCAGGCTCTCCAGCCCAACTGTATAGTGGCCCCTATTCAGCAACCTCTAGTTCCATCTCTGCACCTCTGGGCAGTAAGGGACATTGAGGCAGGGGCACCACTGCCCCCACTGCCTCACTTCCAGGCACCCCAGCACAAAATCCACTAGTCAGCAGCCTCCAGTTCCAACTCCAGGCTTCTAGGCAGTAGGGAACATTGAAGCAGGGGCAACACAAACCCACCAGCTCCATCAAGGCTCCCTAGTCCAAGATCAACCCAGACCCCTAGGAACCCAGCCTCCAGTTCCATCTCCAGGCTTCTGGGCAATAAGAGACATTAAGGGAGGAACACCACTGCCTCCACCACCTCATTTCCAGGCTCCCCAGCCCAAGTTCCACCCAGACCCATAGCCTCCAGTTCCATCTCCAGGACTCTGAGCTGTTAGGAACATTGAGGCAGGGGCAACACTGCCCCAACTGACTCACTCAAGGCTCCCCAGCCCAAGATTCACCCAGATCCCTTGGCAGGTAGGGAGGTTTTTTTTTTTTTTTTTCTTTTTTAATCTTTGCTTTTCTAGATTCTTTTAATACCATCCTCTCCCTTTTCCCACAGACTGTCTTTTTTTTTTTTTTTTTGAGAGGTTTTTACTATAGGGCACGTGTGCTTACCAGACAGAGACAGAGAGAGAGAGAGTGAGAAACCACCCCTCAGGGGGGATGGCCATGCCACAATTCCTTCTCCTCCATTCTCCTCTCGGGATCTTGGGCATGCATGCACACGTGCCCGGCGTGAGTTTTAAGCCACCGGGTCCAGGACTCAAACCACGTCCAGTGACATAGCCATTTCGCTAACTGCTGGTTCCCCAACAAACTGTCTTTTTATTTACAGCAGCCTCCAGTTCCATTATCAGGCCTCTGGTGAAGTCGCACACCTCACGTAGTGTGAGACTTTTTCTTTATTCCCCTCTGTACTCTTCTTTTTCCTTATATTTTCTTCTCCTCCTCATCTTGGGCCTTCCCAGAGGGACTAGACTGGTCTAGAATTAGAGATCCAAAATTCCCTAATAATATAAGGTTCTATGGGATCCTCCCTTGAACTGAACCAGCTGTGAAAAAGGAGATAGTGCTCTTCAGACACCTGAATAGAGTATCTTCCTTGAGAGCACATTACCAAAAATGACAGAAGAGAGACTTCAAATTCGTCAATTCACAGCAAAAGGGAAACACATTTCTATTCATAGAAACACCCTCCTAAGAGGTATTCAAAAGTGAATATATCTTCCAATGGCTAGAAGTAGAAGAAGAGCCTCAGGTCAGAATAAACAAGGCTATATGTTTCCGTAAAAGAAACAGAATAACTTCCCTCCATCTTTTGTGAAAATGGAGGACATTACCAAAATGTCAGAAAAATAATTTCGAACATTCATGGTGACCAAATTCTACAAGTTGGAACAGAAAAGAGTCAACAAATCACAGCAGATTAGGAAGAATTTCCATGATATAAAAGAGAAAATGGACACTCTGAGAAAGAATCAGATGGAACTATTAAAGATGAAGTCTGTAATAGAGGAAATCAAAAACTCTCTTGAAAGTATTTAAAGTCGATTTGACCATGCTGAAGAAACTCCAATGTAGAAGATAAAACCTCTGACCTAGAAATAACCACCACAAAGACAGAGAAAATAACCAAAAAAAAACACGAGGATAATATATGAGAAATACTAGATACGATAAGATGCCCAAACATCAGAATAATAGGCATCCCAAAAGAGGAAGAAACTAATAAGGGCACAGAAATTCTCTTCCATGAAATCATGGAAGAAAATTTCCCGTCTAGAGAGGCACTAAAGCATCCCAACCCAAGAAATAAAAGGACCCCAAATAAAATCGACCCAAGAAGATATCTTAGCCAGACTGTCCAAGACCACAGATAAAGACATGGTACTAAAATTGGCAAGAGAGAAATGAGAAGTAACTTACAAAGGTCATCCCATCAGGCTAATACTGGACCTCTAAATTGAAACAGTGAAAGCAAGAAAAGAATGGGAAGATGTATTGAAAATGTTAAGAGAGAAACAATTTCAACCGAGATTATTATATCCTGAAAGATTATTCTTCATATGGGAAAAAAGATTAAAATCTTATCAAACAAACAAAACCTGAAGGAATTTGTCAACACCAGACCAGCTCTTCAAGAAACCCTGAAGAAAGTACTGCTCTTGGAAAACTAAAGAATTAACAAACAGAAAGAGAGGAATAAAAGGCAACTAAGACAATGACCAACTTAAACATCAGGACAGATCTGGTAACATCAATAACATTGAATGTGAATTGATTAAATTCTCCAATCAAGAGACACAGACTAGCTGAATGCAAAACAAAACAAAACAAAACAAAACAAAACAAAACAAAACAAAACAAAACAAAGAAACCCTCTATCTGTTGCCTATAGGAAACCCACCTCATGGAGAAAGACATACATAGACTGAGAGTGAAGGGTTGGAAAAAGGTACTCCGTGAAAATGAAGACCAGAAAAGAGCTGGAGTCAGGATACTAATTTCTGACAAAATAGGCTTTAAAACAAAAACTGTTCGAAGAGACAAAGAAAGGCAATATATTATAGTAAAAGGATGAATAGACCAGAATATATAATGCTTATAAATATCTGTACATCTGCATACATAGAAGATCCAACGATTTCCATGTAAAAATTTCTGGAAGTAATGCATGAATACAGTAAAGTTGCAGGATACAAAATCAATATACAGAAATCTAGAGCATTTCTATATAGGAAGAACAGGCAGACTGAGATAGAACTGAAAAAAGTTATTCCATTTACCATAGCCACAAAAAGTAGAAGATACTTAGGAATGAATCTAACCAAAGAAGTTAAAGACCTCCACAAGGAAAACTATGAGAAGCTAAAAAAAGAAATTGAAAATGACACAAATAAGTGGAAGGACATCCCATGTTCCTGGATTGGAAGAATTAATATAATCCAAATGGTAATTGTACCCAAATTAATCTACCTATATAATGCAATGCCAATCAAAGTACCAGACACATTCTTCACAGATCTAGAAAAGACAATCATAAAATTCATCTGGAATCATAAAATACCCCATATTACCAAGGCAATTCTAAATAAGAAGAGGGGAATGGGCAGCATCTCACTCCCTGACACAAAAATATATGACAAAGCAGTAATAATCAAAACAACATGGTACTGGCACAGGAACAGACATGTGGACCAATGGAACAGAATTGAGTCACAGTAATAAATTCCCAAACATTCACTAAACTGATTTTTGAAAAAGAGTACCAGTCAGTCCAGTTGGAAAAGGAAAACCTATTTAGCAAATGGTGCTGGAAAACTGTATTTCCACCTGCAGAAAGATGAATCTTAACCCCTACCTCTCACCTTTGACAAAAAATCAAATCAAGGTGGATCAAGGATCTAAATATAAGACCCCAAACTATAAAACTACTCTTAGAAAACACAGGGGAAACTCTGGGAGACATTGGGGTAGAAAAAGACTTCTTAAACAATACCTCCAAACCAGTCAATAATCCACAAAATAGACAAGTGGTATTGAATCAGATTAAGAAGTTTCTGCATGGCAAAAGACACAGTAATTAGTGTGAATAGACAGCCATCAGAATGGTAAAATATTTTTGTAAATTATTTATCAGATAAGTGAATGATAAAAAGAATACACAAGAAACTCAAGTAGTTGTTCCAAAAAACGATGATCAACCCTATTAAAAGATGGGAAAAGGAGTTGAAAAAAACAATGACAAACAAATAGCAAAAAGGCATGTTAAAAAATGCTCAACATCCCTCATCAAAAGGGAAATGCAGATCAAAACAACAATGAGAAATAACCTAACTCCAGTTAGAATGTCTAAGATTAAAAAAAAAAATGATAAGGGTTAGCTGGGGGGTTTGGTGAAAGGGGAACTCTCTTACACTGCTGGTGGGAATGTAAATTAGTCCAGGCACTGTGGAGAACAATTTTGAGTTTCCTCAAAAGTCTACAAATAGAACTACCATATGATCCAGGAATCCCACTCCTTGGCATCTACACAAAGGACAGAAGAATTCTTCATTGGAGAAGTGCTTGCAAATCAATGTTTATTGTGGCACTATTTAGGATTGTTAAGACATGGAATCAACCCAAATGCCCCATACAGATGAATGGATTGAAAAACTGTGACACATATACTCTATGGAATACTATTCAGACATAAAAATCAAAAAATCATGGCTTTTGACAGAAAGTGGAAGAATATGGAAGATTTACTGCTGAGTGAAGCAAGCCAGGCTACGAAGGAGAGACATTGTATGTCCCCACTTAATATATATCGAGTGTCCACACTCTATGACTGAAACCAATAGACTAAAGGATGTACAAACACAGATGGGTGTGAATCCCAGATGTGGTGTGTGTGGAGGAGTGGGGCCTGGGGAAGAACATATGGAGGAGGGATACAGTGACAGAGCATTGACAGGATGGGGAGGTAGTGTTGTTATCAGTTGAAGATATTTTGATCAACTGGACTGGGGAGAAATGTTCACATATAGAAATGTTCACTTTTTAAGCTAAGTGATGTAATTCAATGTATAAAAAAAATGTAAAATATAGAGCCCTTCTTCAAGAGACAGACAGCTCCATGCCTTCTGTGATCTAGCCATTTTGGGAGAAAGGAAGATGTCCCACTGCTAACTGGGCCTCCAGCATACAAAACCCGTGTGGTAGGAAGAATCCCTTTCAAGTCTCCCGTCTCTCTATCAGTCTTTGTCTCTCTCTCCTCTGTCTCTGTCCTCTCTTTCTCTCTCTCTCTCTCTCTCTCTCTCTCTCTCTCTCTCTCTCTCTCTTTTATTTTTGCTTTTTAGAATTTTTTAAGGTGAGGTGTTTTATAGGGCCCTTTGGCCCCTCCCTCGTAAGCCTTTTAACTTGTTAATAACCCCCTCTCCTTCTCCCAGAACAGCCCTTCTTCAAGAGACAGACAGCTCCATGACTCCTGTGATCTAGCCATTTTGGGAGAAAGGAAGATGTTCACTGCTAACTGGGCCTCCAGCATACAAAACACGCATGATTGAACTTCCAAGTTTGGGAAGAAACCGACCATCCACCAGATGACTAGAAATCGCTGCAGGACCACAAGAAATATGGGGAAGCAGGAAAATGCCTCTTCCACAAGTGAAACGGATAGCTCCTCTTCATCCACACACAGTTCAATGGAAATCATGGAAATGTTTGATAAAGAATTCAGAACATTCATAATGGCAAAGCTAACAGAGATGGAAGAGAAGAGAGACAAGGAACTGCTGAAGAGGAAGGAGAAAGGAGTTGAAGAGTTCCAGGAGGTGAGGAAATTCATGCAAAATCTAAAAGAAGAATTTCACACTTTACAAAAGAATCAGATGGAACTGGTAGAGATGAAGTCTATAATACAAGAAGTCAAAATCTCCCTTGAAAGTATTAAAAGCAGACTAGATCATACACAAAATAGAATCTCTAATGTAGAAGAGAAAATGGCTGGCCTAGAAAAATCCACCATGAACACTGAGAAAATGGCCCAAAAATTTGAGAATAATATGCGAGAAGTACTAGATACAATTAAATGTCCAAACATCCGGACAATAGGCATCCCAGAGGGCGAAGAGACTCATAAGGGCATTGATAATCTATTCCATGAAATCCTGCAAGAAAACTTTCCAAACCTGGAGAGGCACTCAAAGATTCAGCCCCAAGAAATACAGAGGACCCCAGATAGAATCAACCCAAGAAGATCTTCTTCAAGACACATTATAGCCAGATTGACCAAAACCACAGACAAAGACAAGATACTAAGACTGGCAAGAGAAAAAAGGCAAGTTACCTACAAAGGGTATCCCATCAGACTAACGGCAGACCTCTCATCGGAAAAAATGCAAGCAAGGAGAGAATGGGAAAATAAATTCAAAGTATTAAGGGAAAAGCAATTTCAACCAAGAATTCTGTACCCAGCAAGATTATCGTTCATTTGGGAAGAAAAGACACGAACTTTCCCGGATAAACAAAACCTGAAAGAATTTACCAGCACCAGACCAGATCTCCAAGAAGTTCTTAAGGGAGTGCTATGTCAGTAAAATTAAATGCAGACACACAGAAATAAGAGTTCAAAAACTAAGAAAATGGGCAACTTAATTGTAGGGACAATGTTTGGAGATTAATATTATATCCAAGAATTCAATCTGGAAGATTGAACCTTAACAGAAGAAAGATTAAGTACATGAGACTGAACCGATGAAACAACATTCTGTGACTTGACTAAATTATTGCTGCTTTTCTCCTAAGCTTTGTTTTCTGGTTTTAATGGATTTTTGTCCTGTCTTGAGCTGTTGATAGGTGCATGTACCTACTATTTGAACAGAATACTAACCTGTTTCTAGGCTTTAAGTTTCAAGGAAATATCATTACCAGTTCAAAACTACTCTTCTTGAAATTACCTGCTGAAAGTAATTAGATTACTTATGATATTGTGTGGTCAACAAAATGTTGGAGAACAAGGAATGGAAGACAACTGTATATAGCAGAGATAGTGTAATAAGAGAGTGGGAAAGGGCAGAGGGTCAAACATGGGGTAAAAAACATACATATATGTATACATATGTATGAAAGTAGAAATGGAATATTATTGATGATAACATGCTTGATTAAGCCACTATGCAGTTTATTCTAGATGGGAAACCACATTTAGTACGTTGTGATGATGCTCAGGGAATGGGTGTTAAGTAATTTTAAAAAAAAGTTGCAGGAGGAAAAAAAACGGTAAAACTGTTCGTATCAATTTTTAAAAATGCATATTTGATGACTTCAGTAAGCTATATAACCCCAGCTGGGTACTACTTTTTAATATGTTCATTCTACTCACTGGGGTTTATGCCTAAAGTCAGACTTGGGTTCATGTATAGGTATATATCAGCTGTGCTAGCTATTAGATATATTTAGACTAAGTAAGTTCATTAGCAAATCAATTAAATGGGGGGGAGGCATAGAAAGCAACCATGGATACCCGAGGCAATGTGGGAGGAGGGTGGGACATGGCAGAGGGTGAGGGATAAGGAATCAAGGATGGCAAAACAAAAAACAAAGTATACAAGACATAAGAATTGGAAAATTATTTGCTGAAAACATGTATGTTGATGTGCTTGACTGAGCCAATACACAGTGTATTTTGAATGGAAAATTCATTTGTATGCTGTAATGATGTATAGTGAATTAATGTAAAAAATAAATAAATTTAAAGAGAAATAAAAAGAAAAAAAGAAAGAAAGTGGATGAACATGGAGATTTACTGCTAAACAAAGCAAGCTAGACTATGAAAGAGAGGCATTACATGTCCCCACACAATATATACTTAATGTCTGCACTCTGGCAGAAACTGAAAGACTGGAAGGTATGGAGAGCAACTGCGGATACTAGAGACAGTGTGGGAGGATGGTGGAAAATTGGGGAGGGTTAGAGGAATAGAATCAAGATGAAAAAGAAGGAAGCAAGATATCTAAGGGACACAAAGATGGAAAATAATCTGTTGACAATAATTTGTGTGTTAATATCTTTGACTGGACTAATACACAGTGTATTCATGATGGACAAAAAAAGAGAAATATAAATAAATAAATAAATAAATAAATAAATAAATAAATATTTTAAAATAAATAAATACCTGTGCGCCTAACACAATAGCACCCAAATATGTGAAAAAGACTGTTAGATCTAAAAGGGTAGATAGACTGCAATACATTAATTTTTGGAGACCTCAACACTGCACTATCCACTCGGGACAGATCATCTAGACAAAAAAATAGGTGAAGAGTTAAAAGACCTAAACGATATTATAAGTCTAAAGGACTTAACAGACATCTATAGGACATTCCATCCAAAAACCTCGAGATAGAATTTGTTCTCACTCCCACATGAAACCTGTTCAAAGACTGACCACATCATAGGGCACAAAGCAAGCCTCTACGGATTCAGAGGCATAGAAAATATATCCAGCATTTTCTCCAACCATGATGTAATTAAATTTAAGTTTAATTTCGAGCGAAATCCTCAAAAATACCCACACACATGGAAACTAAATAACCTACTACTGAGTGACTCCAAAACTACTGATGAAATAAAGACCAAAATAAAAGATTCATGGAAGCTAATGACAATGAGGACACGAGTTTCCATAATCTTTGGGACACTGCTAAAATAGTCATAACAGGGAAGTTCATAGCAATTAGTGCACATAAGAGGAAGACAGAAAGAAGGCTAATGGATCACCAAACATCAAGCCTCAGAGAATTGGAAAAGCAATAGCAAAAAAATCCAAAAAATTACAGGAGAAAGGAAATAATAAAGATCTGAGTAGAAATAAATGAAATAGAAAACAAATGTACTATATAGAAAATAAATGAAAGTAAAAGCTGCTTCTTTGAAAGGATAAACAAAATTGATACACCACTAGCTAGACTTCTTAAGAAGAAGAGAGAAAGGAACAAGGTGATTCAAATATGCAATGAAGCAGGAAATATAAGAACAGACAAAGTAGAAATACAGAAGATCATCAGAGGATACTATGAACAACTGTATGCCAAGAAACAAGACAATCTGGATGAGATGGACAAATTCCTGGACAAATATAATCTACCAAGAATGAACCAGGAAGAAATAGAAACTCTGAATAGGCCCATAACAAGCCAGGAGATTGAATCAGTAATAAATAACCTTCCAACAAAGAAAAGCACTGGCCCCGATGGCTTCACCTCTGAATTCCACAAAACTTTCAAAGAAGAGTTAACTCCCATTCTGCTCAAGTTATTTCTAAAGATCCAAAAGGGTGAATCTCTCCCTAATTTATTCTATGAAGCCTCTATCACCCTCATCCTTAAAACAGATACGGACAGGACAAGGAATGAAAACTATACACCAATATCTCTGATGAACATAGAGGCAAAGATTCTCAACAAGATACTAGCAAATTGTATTCAACAACTTATAAAGAAGATCATACGCCATGATCAGGTAGGTTTTATTCCAGGAATACAAGGTTGGTTCAACATACGCAAAACCATAAATGTAATACATCATATTAACAAGAGTAAGGATAAAAACAATATGGTCATATCAATTGATTCAGAAAAAGCATTTGATAAGATACAACATCCCTTCATGATCAAGACTCTCAGCAAAATCAGCATAGAAGGGTCATTTCTCAACACAATAAAAGCCATCTATGAAAAACCCATAGCGAACATCATCCTCAATGGAGAAAAGCTGAAAGCTTTCCCACTAAACACAGGAACAAGACAAGGATGCCCACTGTCTCCACTCCTTTTTAATATAGTACTGGAAGTCCTTGCCAATGCAATCAGAAAAGAGGAAAAAATAAAGGGCATTCAAATAGGAAAAGAAGAGGTGAAACTCTCTCTATTTGCAGACGACATGATTGTATACATAGTAGACCCAATGGTCTCCTTGTAAAAATTACTGGAAGTAATACATGATCACAATAAAGTTGCAGGATATAAAATCAATATACAGAAGTCAATAGCATTTCTATATACGAATAACAGGCAGACTGAAATAGAACTGAAAAAAGTTATTCCATTTACCATAGCCACCAAAATTATTCGATATTTAGGAATAAATCTAACCAAAGAAGCTAATGACCTCCACAAGGAAAACTATGAGAAGCTAAAAAAAGAAATTGAAAATGACAAAAAAAAATGGAAGGACATCCCATGTTCATAGATTGGAAGAATTAATATAATCAAAATGGCAATTCTACCCAAATTAATCTACATATTCAATGCAATGTCAATCAAAGAACTAGACACATTCTTCACAGACCTAGAAAAGACAATCATAAAATTCATCTGGAGTCATAAAAGACCCCATATTGCCAAAGCAATTCTACACAAGAAGAGTGGAGTGTGTGGCATCTCACTCCCCGAAACAAAAATATACTACAAAGCTGTGGTAATCAAAACAGCATGGTGCTGGCACAGAAACAGACACGTGGACCAATGGAACAGAATAGAGTCCCCAGAAATAAATGCCCAAACATACAGTCAACTGATCTTTGACAAGGGGTACCAGTCAATCCAGTGGGAAAAGGAAAGCCTCTTCAGCAAGTGGTGCTGGAAAAACAGGATCTCCACTAGCAGAAAGATGAATCTGAAACACTACCTCTCACCTTTGACAAAAATCAAGTCAAGGTGGATCAAAGATCTAAATCTAAGACCTCAAACTATAAAGCTTCTCCTGGAAAACACTGGGGAAACTCTGGGAGACATTGGTGTAGGGAAACACTTCTTAAATAAGATCCTCAAAGCACAGTTGATCATCCCCAAACTAGACAAGTGAGATTACATCAGATTAAAAAGTTTCTGCATGGCAAAAGACACAGTAATTAGTGAAAATCAACAGCCCTCAGAATGGGAAAATATTTTTGTAAATTTTTCATCAGATAAGGGACTGATAACCAGAATACACAAGGAACTAAAAAAGCTGTTTGGAAAAAAGATGACTAACCCTATTAAAAAATGGGAGAAGGAGTTGGATAAAACACTCTCTAAAGATGACATACGAATAGCCAAAAGGCATATGAAAAAATGTTCAACATCCTTCATCATAAAGGAAATGCAGATAAAAACAACAATGAGGTACCACCTAACCCCAGTCAAAATGTCTTAGATTAAAAAAAAAAAATTATAAGTGTTGGCAGGGGTGTGGTGAAAAAGGAACTCTTTTACACTGCTGGTGGGAATGTAAATTAGTCCAGCCACTGTGGAGGATAATTTGGAGATTTCTCAAAAATCTACAAATAGATCTACCATATGATACAGCAATCCTATTCCTTGGCATCTACCCAAAGGACAGAAGAATTCTTCATTGGAAAAGTGCTTGCACATCCATATTTATTGCAGCACTATTCAGAATTGCTTAGTCATGGAACCAACCCAAATGCCCCTGCATGTAGGAATGGATTGATAAACTGTGACACATATACTCTATGGAATATACTACTCAGTCATAAAAACCAACAAAACCCTGGCTTTTGACAGAAAGTGGAAAATTATGGAAGATTTACTGCTGAGTGAGGCAAGCCAGGCTATGAAGGAGAGGCATTGTATGTCCCCACTTAATATATACCGAATGTCTGCACTCTATGACTGAAACTGATTGACTAACGGTTGTACAAACACAAGAGATGGGTATGAATGTCAGATGAGGTGTATGTGGAGGAGTGGAGCCTAACGAAGGACATTTGGAGAATGGATATGGAGGTAGAACATTGACAGGATGGGGAAGTGTGGTGTTATTGAAGATATTTTGATCAACGGGATGGGGAGAAATGTTCACATATTGAATTGCTCACATTGTAAGCTAAACAATGTGATTGAATGTAAATACAAAAAGAAATAAATTTTTAAAAAAGCTTTCTCTAAGGATGACATATGAATAGCCAAAAGGCATATAAAAAAATGCTAAACATCCCTCATTGTAAGGGAAATGCAGATCAAAACAACAATGAAATACCAAATAACTCCAATCAGAATGTCTAAGACTAAAAAAAAAAAAAAAAAAAAAATGTTAAGTGTTGGCGGGGGTATGGTGAAAGGAGAACTCTCTTACACTGCTGGTGGGAATGTAAATTAGTCCATCCACTGTGGAGAACAATTTGGAGATTCCTCAAAGCTCTACAAATAGAACTACCATATGATCTAGCACTCCCACTCCATGGCATCTACCCAAAGGACAGAACAATTCTTTATCAGAAAAGTGTTTGCATATCGGTGTTTATTGAGGCACTATTCACAATTGCTAAGACATGAAACCAACCCAAATGCCCCTGAACAGATGAATGGATTGAAAAACTGTAGCACATATACTCTGAATACTATTCAGCCATAAACAACAACAACAACAAAACCCTGGCTTTTGATAGAAAGTGGAAGAATACGGGAGATTTACTGCTGAGTGAAGCAAGCCAGGCTATGAAGAAGAGACAATGTATATCCCCACTTAATATATACCATGTGTCCGCACTCTATGACTGAAATGGATTGACTAAAGGATATACAAACACAGTAAATGGATGTAAATACCAGATATAGTGTGTATGGAAGAGTAAGGCCTGAGGAAGGACATTTAGAAGAAAAATATGGATACAAAGCGTCAATGGGACAAAGATATGTGGTATTATCTGTTGAAGCTATTTTATAGTTTAATCCACTGGACTAGGGAGAAATGTTCACATATTAAAATATTCACTTTGTAAGCAAAATAATGTGATTGAATGCATAAAAGAAATGAAATTAAAAAAGAAAAAAACTAAATTAAAATTTTTTTGAAAAAGAAAGTACACTTAAGAATGAAGTAACCAAAAAAAAGATATACTGTATTACTGATGGGTCACTTAATATAACAAAAATGCAAGTACTCCCAATTTAATATTTAAGTGTACTCTAATCCAAGTGAAAGACTTAAAAACTAGAGAACATGGACATGGATCCTGAACTTGAGCTGTGAAATATTGCTTTCAGGGACATAAAATGAAGATTATCTGCTGAGACTTCTCTCTCCACACTTGTTTCTAGAAAGACAAAAACCAGGCCCATTTTCACATGGACCCTGAAATTCAGCTGGGAAATATTGCTTCCAGGGACTTAAAAAGATTTTCTACTGAGACTTCCATCTTCACACTTATTTTTAGAAAGGCACAAATCCAAGCCCATCTTCACATAAATCCTGAACTTCAGCTGTAAAGTATTGCTTTAAGGGATTTAAAATGAAGATTTTCTGCTGAGATTTTCCCTCTTCACACTCATTTCTAGTGGGTAGTTCTTGTCTCCATTTCTCTGTCTCTTTCTGTCTAACTTGTCTTTTAAATTTTTAATTTTAGTTTTTTTAAGGTAAACTATTCTTCACACACTCAAGTCCCTTCTTCATTGTGCTAATTGCATCTTTCCCAATTCTATATAGGAGTGGCACAAATCCAGGCCCATCTTCACATGGATCCTGAACTACCGCTGTGAAATATTACTTTCAGGGACTTAAAATGAGGATTTTCTGCTGAGACTTCCCTCTCCACACTCATTTATAGGAAGGTACAAATCCAGGCCCATCTTCACATGGATGCTGAACTTCAGCTGTGAAATATTGCTTTCAGGGACTTATAATGAAACTATTCTGCTGAGACTTAGACTTTTAATTTTTAAATTAAAATCTAAAGGTTTTTTAATTATCTTTTTTCTTCTTTTTATTTTATATTTTCCTCTTCTCTAATTCTTTTCCTTTTTCTTTATCTTTATTTATTGGCTTCTCAGCTCCTACATGCTAAGTGTCTAGACAGGTCCAAGTGAACAGGATCTAAATATCTGAATATAATTATGGTCAGAATATCCCTCTATTCCTTCTGATTCTGATGCAAAAAGTGTGAAAATGGAACAGAAGAGAGATTGTAGATCACCTCCTCCTGCATGCCTCTGAACCTTCAGATTGAACTTCAAGAATTAGGGAG
Organism: Tupaia tana; assembly: GCA_026018925.1. Lineage (NCBI taxonomy): Eukaryota > Metazoa > Chordata > Mammalia > Scandentia > Tupaiidae > Tupaia > Tupaia tana. Next base: position 133,389,400 of record JAKSZU010000002.1, read on the forward strand.
AAATGCACCATCCATCAGATGACTAGAAATCACTGCAGGATCACAAGAAATATGGAAAAAAAAGAGAAAATATCTCTCTTCCAAGGAAAAAATAACTCTTTTTCATCCTCAGACAGTACAATGAAATTCATGGAAATGTAAGATAAAGAATGTAGAATTTTCATAGTGACAAAGCTCACAGAGATTGAAGAGAATAGAGACAATGAACTCTCAAAGAGGCAGGGTAAAGAAGCTGATGAGCTCCAAGAGATGAGAAAATTCTTGAAAGATCTAAACGAGGAAATTCGCACTATAAAAAAAGAATCAAATGGACCTGTTAGAGATGAAGACCATAATACAGGAAGTCAAAAGCTTCCTTGAAAGTATTAAAAGCAGACTAGATCATATTGAAAATCCAATCTCAGATGTGGAAGATAGAATCTTTGGCCTAGAAAAATCCTCCACAAAGACTGAGAAAACTGACCCCAAAAATGAGACTAATATAAGAGAAATACTAGATACCATCAAATGTCCAAATATCCAGATAATTGGAATCCTAGGTGAAGAGACTCATAAGGGCATTGACAACCTATTCCATGAAATCCTGTAAGAAAAATTTTCATACCTAGAGAGGCATTCAAGGATCCAGACACAAGAAATACAAAGGACCCCCAATAGAATCAACCCAAGAAGATCTTCTCCAAGACACATTATAGCCAGATTGACCAACACCACAGACAAAGGCAAGATACTAAGATTGGCAAAAAGAAAAACAGCAAGTTACCTACCTATGTGTGTGTGTGTGTGTGTGTGTGTGTGTGTGTGTGTGTGTGTATATATATATATATATATATATATATATATATATATATATGAAACTAGAAATAGAAAATTATTGACGATAACATGCATGATTAAGCCATTATGCAGTATATTCTGGATGGGAAATCACATTTCGTATGTTGTAATAATGCTTAGGGAATGAATGTAAATTAATTTTTTAAAGTTTCAGAAAAAGAAAACTAATGGAAATACATGTACTGAGAAAACTATGTATGAATTTCCAAAAGTTTTTGAACCAAATTAAATTCATACCTTAATTGTTAAAAAAAAAGAAAAGGAAAGAAAAAACGTACAAATAAATAAATGTACGAATAGTCAAAAAGCATATTTAAAAATACTCAACATCCCTCATAGTAAGGGAAATGCAGATCAAAACAACAATGAGATACCACCTAATCCCAGTCAGAATGCCTAAGATTAAAAAAATGAAAAATGATAAGTTTTGGCAGGGGTGTGGCAAAAGGAGAACTCTTTTACACTGCTGGTGGGAAAGTGAATTGGTCCAACCACTGTGGAGAACAATTTGGAGATTCCTCAAAAGTCTACAAATAGAACTACCATATGTTACAATAATCCCACTCCTCGGTATCTACCCAAAGGACTGAAGAATTCTTCATTGGAAAAGTGCTTGCACATCGATGTTTACTGCAGCACTATTCATGATTACCAAGACATGGAATCAACCCAAATGCCCCATACAGATGAATGGATTGAAAAACTGTGGCACATATACTCCATGGAATACTATTCAACCATAAAAAAAAAAGAAACCTGGCTTTTGACAGAAAGTGGAAGAATATGGAATATTTACTGCTGAGTGAAGCAAGCCAGGCTATAAAGGAGAGACATTGTATGCCCCCACTTAATATATACTGAGTTTCCACACTCTATGACTGAAACCGATAGACTAAAGAATGTACAAACACAAGAGATGAATGTGAATGCCAGATTTGTGTGGAGGAGTGGGGCCTGGGGAAAGACATTTGGAGGAGGGATAGGGAGACAGAACATTGACGGGATGGGGAGGTAGTGTTATCTGTTGAAGATATTTTGATCAACTGAACTGGGGAGAAATGTTCATATATTGAAATGTTCACTTTGTAAGCTAAATAATGTGATTGAATGTATAAAAAAGTGTAAAATAAATTAAAAAAAGAAAAGAAAAAATGTACAAATAAATAAATGTAAAAAATTAATTAATTAATTAAATGACAATAGCATAATTGATTATCCACCTGAATTGAAACAATGCAGAACTCCAGCTTTGCCAAAAAAATTAAAATGAAAACGAATTAAATATATAAATATTTTTAAGAGAGTAAAAAAAGAAAGAGATATATGCAGTATTTTCTTTATTACTAGAAATTGAGAAGACATTTCTAAGACAGAAAGAATCTATGGCACTTCATACTGAAAACAAATTCAAAAAGAATATGATACTTAGAGAAATTATTAATAAATCAAATGTCAGATAAAGGATTAATACCTGCTCTGCACACACAAAAAAAGTCAAATTCATAGAAGCAGAGAGTTACTCCCATCCACAGTGAAGTATAAGGATTGGAAATATATTGATCAAAGAATACAAAGTTTCAGTTAAATAGGAGATATATAACAACAATGTATAGTACATTTTAAAATTGCTGAGAGTAGATTTTAACAGTTTCAACACAGAAATAATAATATGTGAGTAATGGCTGTATTAATTAATGGACTTAGCCTTTCTATTGTGTGTGTGTCTATCTCACTACATCATGTTCAACAACAGAAATATGTATAATTTTGGTCAATTAAAATTGTAATAATGGGATGGGACCAGCAGTTAGCGTAATGGCTATGTCGCTGGACTCCCACATAGTCGACCGCGATTCACGTCCCGGACCCGGTGGCTTAAACTCACGCCGGGCGCATGTGCGTGTATGCCCAAGATTCCGAGAGGAGAATGGAGGAGAAGGGATTGCGGCGTGGCCATCCCCTCTGGGGGGTGATTTCTCGATTTCTATCTCTCTGTCTCTTTCTGTCTGGCGAGCGCATGCGCCCTATAGCAAAAACTTCTCCAAAAAAAAGAAAAAATTGTAATAATGGGACCAGAAGATATGGTGTGGTCATTAAGGACACTGGACTCCGCATAGCCAATTATAGCTCAAGTCCCAGACCTAGTGGCTTGCTTTCTTACTTTCCCTCTCTCTCTCTCTCTGTCTCCCTCTGATCAAACTGGAAAATAATAGTAATAAATGAAGTTAAATAAAATAATTCTTGGGGCCGGCAAATGGCATGGTGGTTAAAGGCACTGGACTCCCACATGGCCGACCATGGTTCAAGTCTCAGACCTGGTGGCTTGCTTTCTCACTTCCTCTCTCTCTCTGTTCAAACTGGAAAATAATAATAATAAATAAAGTTAAATAAAATTATTCTTTAAAAAATAAAATAATTTTTTAAATATTCTTGGCTTCCCACAGGAGCCAAGAATACTGTACCTGGCAAAATTATCTTTCATATGAGAAGAAAAGACAAGAACATTCTCTGATAAACAAAAACCTGAAAGAATTTACCAGCACCAGACCAGATCTCCAAGAAGTTCTCAAGAGTGTGCTATAACAGGAAAATTAAATATAGACACACGGAAAGAGTTCAAAAGCTAAGAAAGTGGCCAACTTAATCGTAGGGACAAGTCTGGAGTATATCCCAGAATTTAATCAGGAAAATTGAACCAGAACAGAAGATAAAAGTACGTGAGACTGATAGGTTCATGCACCTACCATTTGAACAGAATCCTAACCTGTTTCCTGGCTTTAAGCAAAGTTCCTTGCATTTCTTTGATTTAAGTTAAAACTGGTTTTCTTAATAGTAACAAGTGAACTTACCATTGAAAGTAATTAGATTATGTAAGAAATTGTGTGATCAATACAATGTGGGTGGAAAAGGAATGGAAGACAACTGTAGACACCAGAGATAGTGTGAGAAGAGGGTGGGAAAGGACAGAGGGTCAGAAAGAGGAGTAAAAATTCTAGGAACTATAAATGGAAAATTTTTGATAATAATATGCATGATTAATATTAATAAATACACTATGCAGTATATTCTGGATGGGAAATCACATTTTGTATGCTGTGATGATACTTAGAGAAAGAATGTAAATTAAGTTACAAAAAAAGTTTCAGAAAAAAGAAATATCTATTCAATGACTGCAGTAAGATATATAACCCCAGCTAGGTGCTACTTTATAGGATGCCTAAAGTTAGACTTGTGTTCATGGAAATGTTTATATCAGCTGTGTTTGCTATGAAAATGTTTAGATTAATTAAGGTCTTTAGTAATTCAATAAAATGTGGGGGGGAAACAGAATAGAAAGCAGACATTGATACCAGAGACAGTGTGGGAGGACAGTGGGAGACGGCAGAGGGTAAGAGATAGGGAATCAAGGATGGGGGAGGAAAAGAAAAACATACAGAAAACAAGAAATGGAAAATTATTTGCTGACAATAACATGTTTGTTGATGTGCTTGATTGAAACAATATACAGTGTACCCTGGATGAAAAATCTCACTTTGTATGCTGTAATAATGTACAGTGAATGAATGCAAATAAATAAATTTAAATTTAAAAAAATAATAATTTTAAAAATAAATAAAAAAAATAATTTTTTAAAAAAATTATAATAATGGGACCAGCAGTTAGCGTAATGGCTATGTCGCTGGACTCCCACGTAGTCGACCGCGGTTCGAGTCCCAGACCCGGCGGCTTAAACTCACACCGGGCACGTGTACGTGCGTGCCCAAGATCCCGAGAGGAGAATGGAGGAGAAGGGATTGCGGCGTGGCCATCACCCCTGGGGGGTGATTTCCTGCTTTCTATCTCTCTGTCTCTCTCTGTCTGTTTGGCGAGCGCACGCGCCCTATAGCAAAAACCTCTCCAAAAAAAAAAAAAAAAATTATAATAACAGGATAACTTTTTAAAGAATTATTTATTTATTTATTTATTTAGGAGATACTTTTGTTATTGTGCATGTGTAAGTTTGTCAGACAAGAAAGAGTGACAGAAAACAAGAAATCACTCACCATTGCACCTTAACTAGTAGCCCACCTGCTACTGGTGGCCTATTTATTTAATTTTATTCCTTATTATATTATTTCTAATTTTCTACAGGGCATGTGTACTCACCAGAGAGAGAAAAGGAAATAAAAAAACCAAGCTGCCAAGTCTGGGACTCAAACTGTGGTCATCCATGTGGGACTACAGTGTTTCAACCACTGCTCCATCTGTTAGTCCCATGATAACTATAATATCTATGTCACAACCACAAATTTTGTTTTAAGGACTCAAGTTTAATTTGGGGACCGGTTATAACAAGTGTCACATGCCTTGAAGACATCCTATCTGGGACCAGCAGTTGGCATAATGGCTATGTCTCTGGACTCCTATGTAGTCAACCGTGGTTTGAGTCCTGAACCCAGTGGCTTAAACTTACGCTGGCTGCATGTGTGTTTGTGCCCAAAATCCCAAGGGGAGAATGGAGAAGGGACTACAACATGGCCATTCTCTCTGGGGGGTGATTTCTCGCTTTCTGTCTCTCTGTCTCTCTCTGTCTTTCTGGTGAGCACATGTGCCACATAGCAAAAACCTGTCTAAAAAAAAAAAAAAACAAAAACAAAACAAAAATTGTATCTGACACATAAGTTTTAGCACATCTATGAAATGTATAAGAACACAAAAGAACCAGTCAACCGCTAAATCAAAATTATAATAATGCAAAAGAATTCTTGTATAATAAAGGGATTGCAGCTTGGCCATCCCCCTGGGGGGTGATTTCTTGCTTTCTGTCTCTCTGTCTCTCTCTGTCTTTCTGGTAAGCACATGCACCCTATAGCAAAAAACCTCTCCAGTAAATAAATACATACATACATAAATAAATAAATAAATAAATAAATAAATAAATAAATAAAATCACACCTGGCGTGTGTGCATGCATGCTCAAGATCCCAGAAAAAGAATGGAAGAGAAGAGGTTCTATCATGGCCATCCCCCCTGGGGAGTGATTTCTCACTTTCCCTCTCACTCTGTCTCTCTCTCCCTCTAGTGAGTGTTCATGCCCTAAGGCAAAAACCTCTTAAAATTTTTCAGATGTAAGCTCACTATCTGTGGTACAAAGAGGAAAATTACTTTGTTTCTTAAAATGTAAAACATACACCTTCCATATGGCATAGTCATTCCATACCTGTATTTTACCCAAGAGAATGAAAGCATACAATGATTTATGCACAATGTTCATAGAAAGTTTATGTAGTAAGTAATCACAAACTGGAAACAGCCAAAATTTTTATCACTAAATGAATGGAGAAGCAGATTGTGTTATTTCCATATAATAGAATACTACTCAGAAATGAAAAGGAATGGACTTTACCAACATGGACAGATATCAAAATAATTATGCTGAATGAAATAAGTTAGACCAACAAGTACATACGAATTTTATTATTTCATTCATATAAAGATCTAAAAAAAGTAATCTACAGTGACGGAAAGTGGATCAGAGGTTGCTTGGGAATGAAGAAGGCGGGAAGAGGTAGAAGGGAGAAATTACAATGAGACATGAAACCATTGGGGTTGATAGATGTGTTTACTTGATGATTGTGCTGGTGGTTTCACTATCTATCTATACACACACACACACACACACACCTATGTGTGTTTATATCTCAAAATCTGTCAAATTGTACACTTAAATATGTAATTCATTATATGTCAATTATATCCCCCATAAAACTGAGGAAAAAGTTATTGCTTATATGACAGGAAAATATAATTACTGAGATGTGAGAGAAAGTTTTCCTCTGAGAGTTTTTTAGTATTGCTTCTTGCAATCTTCTATGTAAATTAATGACAGAATGCCAAAGCATGCTTCAGTGAAAACATTTCTTTTTTTTTTTTTTTTTTTTTTTGAGAGGTTTTTGCTATAGGGCGCGTGTGCTCTCCAGGAAGACAGAGAGACAGCAGGATGGCCATGTCACAATCCCTTCTCCTCCATTCTCCTCTCTGAATCTTGGGCATGCATGCACACACACCAAGCGTGAGTTTAAGCCACCAGGTCAGGGACTCGAACTGTGGTCGACTACATGGGAGTCCAGTGACATAGCAATTATGCCAACTGCTGGTCCCCAGCAAGAATATTTCTATGAAGCATGAGTAAGTGGCTCTAAGTAGGAGGTGGAAAATGAGCATTTTAAATGTTCAGTTTTCTGTTGGTCTGTTTTAGGCTGGGGATAAAATTTCAGATAATCAAAGGAAAAGCTGTTTAGCAAATCCTTTATGCCACCCTTCTTACTTGATGCTGTTGCTACTGGTCTCTGGTTCCTCTCAACTGAAGATTTTTTTTATTTACATTTTTTATACATTCAATTGCATTATTTAGCTTACAAAGTGAACATTTCAATATGTGAACATTTCTCCCTGGTCCAGTTGATCAAAATATCTTCAACAGATAACAAATATGGAAGATTTACTGCTGAGTGAAGCAAGCCAAGCTATGAAGGAGAGACATTGTACATCCCCACTTAATATATACAGAGTGTCTGCACTCTATGACTGAAACTGACAGGCTAAAGGATGTACAAACACAAGAGATGGTTGTGAATGCCAGATGTGGTGTGTGTGTGGAGGAGTGGGGCCTGGGGAAGGACATCTGAAATTTTGGAAGTACTGAAGAGCAGGGTTTTTTAGTGAATTATTTACTAATTTCCATTTGTTTATTATTATTTTAATTTGACCAGAAAGAGATAGAGAAAGAGAAAGTGAGAAAGCAAGGTACCAGGTCAGGGACTGTGACTGACATATAGCTGATCTCCAAGGCTGAGAGGATTCAAAGGAAGAAGCACATAGACAATTGGAGAGAGATATCAGCAGAGAGCAGCACCACAATAAGGAGGTTGCCAGCCATGATGATGAGGTAGACATATGGGATTTCAGCACATTAACCACCATGTCACCTCCTGGCCCAGAGCAGTAGTTTTCAAAAATTCTCACTGATGAGGGAACCAGCAGTTAGCGTAATGGCTATGTCGCTGGACTCCCACGTAGTCGACCACGGTTCATGTCCCGGACCCGGTGGCTTAGAACTCACGCCGGGTACATGTGCGTGCGTGCCCAAGATCCCGAGAGGAGAATGGAGGAGAAGGGATTGCGGCGTGACCATCCCCCCTGGGGGGTGATTTCTCGCTTTCTGTCTCTCTGTCTCTCTCTGTCTGTCTGGCAAGCGCACGCGCCCTATAGCGAAAACCTCTCCAAAAAAAAAAAAAATAAGTAAAAAAAATTCTCACTGATGAGATGAGTACGAGAAAGGCCATACTGCTCCTCTGGAGACTGGGAGATAGGGGAGAAGCCACCTATGTGTCTTCATTTTAGTGTTTTGGGTATTTCTTTACTTTGTATACTCTCTGACAGTTTTATGGGATTCAGTGTTTTCTCTTCAACCAGACAAGTACTATCTGGGCAAAATCACCATTTTGTACTTACTTGGCAATCACCATAGTCCTCAATTAAATATTATAAAACTGAATAAAGTATTGGGAATAATAAAAAGTATGTGGATTTGATTTTTAATTATTAGTAAATACTTGCCTCTTTGGAGAGGTTTGTGGGTTTTTTTTTTGTTTTGTTTTTTTGTTTTTGTAACTCTCAGTTTATCTCATTTATTTGTTCTGCAGGCCTTTGACTCTCCTGAACTTGATTAACATTCTATTTGCTCTTCCATGTCCTAGTTGTCTTTGGCTTATGTCCGAGCAGTGTTGCATGGATTCTCTTCCTCCACTTTATTTTCGGTCTCTTGGGCCCCAGTGCCAACTGACAATCCGAGAATAGCTTTGTATCTCACAATAAAGGTGGGCACATGTTAACCAGATATTATTCTCTGTCCTGACCTGTCTATCACCTTAATAAAATATTTATCAAGACACTATTTTGTGCCACACACAATACTTGGTGATTTATCAATCTATGAATTTTTACAACTCTCCCCAATAGACAGTATTGTTATCCCAATTAAGACTCAGAAATATTACATCATTTTCTGTGATTACACAGTTAGAAGAATTAAAACTTAAATTCAAGTCTGTCTGACATCAAAATTTACACTTTTAACCACTGTGTCCTACTGATTTCTATAAGAACATACCTTCATCGGGGACCAGCAGTTAGCGTAATGGCTATGTCATTGGACTTCCATGTAGTCAACCGTGGTTCGCGTCCCGGACCCAGTGGCTTAAAACTCATACCGGGCGTGTGTGCGTGCGTGCCCAAGATCTCAAGAGGAGAATGAGGGGTGATGTCTCGCTTTCTGTCTCTCTGTCTCTATCTGTCTGTCTGGCGAGCGCACATTCCCTATAGCAAAAACCTCTTCAAAAAAAAAAAAGAAACTTACCTTCATTGAAGCTTTTCTGCCTTTCTTCACTTAAGGAATTTGCTTTTTGCCTGGTGATAGCTTTCACTAGCTGTAAGTGTGTAATGTAATAATAATAATAGTAATGTAATAACCAGAACTACCACCTGGGAAACATGTGCTTTTCCTAGGATAGACAAATGTCAAATGATTTTAAGGAGTATTGCTATGGCTTAAATTTTTATTACCTTGACAGTCTGACAAAGATGATCTTTTATAACCTTTCCCCTAGTTGTCAACTTGCTCTGCCACTTCTCCATCACAGTCACTTCTCCATCCTGGATTTGTTTCTTGCAACAGAAGGGAGAATAGTGTGTGTGTGTGTGTGTGTGTGTGTGTGTGTGTGTTATGGGTGTGTGAAGATGGGGCTTGGTTCCAATAGCTCTTTTTCTTTCTTTTTTTTTAAAGAGAAATTTTTGCTATAGGGCACACATTTTTGCTGGAGAGACAGAGAAACAGAAAGCGAGAAATCACCCCCTGGGGGAAGGGCCATGCTGTAGTCCCTTCTCCATTCTCCTATTGGAATTTGGGGCACACACACACACCGGTGCCCAGTGCGAGTTTTAAGCCACATGGTCTGGAACTCAAACTGGGATTGACCACATGGGAGCCCAGGGACATAACCATTATGCCTTCTGTTGGTCCCCCAATAGCTCTTCAAAGGTAAATCTCTGTCCTCAGAGCCAGCAGTTAGCATAATGGCTATGTCGCTGGACTCCCATGTAGCCGACTGCGGTTCGAGCCCCGGACCCAGTAGCTTAAACTCGCACTGGGTGCATGTGCGTGAGTGCCCAAGGATTGTGCAGCATGGCCATTCCCCCTGGTAGGTGATTTCTCTCTGTCTTTCTGGCTAGCGCATGCACCCTATAGCAAAAACCTCTCAAAAAAAATGTAAATCTCTGTCCTTGACAGGCAAGTCCTCCTTAAGGTGGCTCATGCTTCCTCTCCCTTTGATCTTTGATGATTTGGGGCTGCCTGGGAATACTGTGTGGCACTTGCCATCATCATTCCCTTTTCAAATCTCTGTAGGTCCTATTTTCTCCATTTTCTGGATGGTTCTCTTTAGGGCAGCCTTGACATCAGTGTTCCGAAGGCTGTAGATGATAGGATTGAGGATGGGGGTGACCACAGCATAGAAGAGGGACAGCAGAGGGTCAGTGGCCTGGTCATAGCTGGCCTTAGGGCGAATATAGATAAAAATGGCAGTGCCATAGAAGAGGGAGACCACAATCAGGTGGGAGGAGCAGGTGGAGAAGGCCTTGCGGCGCCCAGCTACAGAGGGGATCCGAAAGATAGTGGCCAGGATACGCCCGTAGGAACCCAGGATGAGGCCAAAGGGGCAGAGGATGATAAGAGCTGCAGCCAGAATAATCTGCAACTCATTGAGTGAGGTGTCTCCACACACCAGCTGCAGGACAGGCTGAATCTCACAGAAGAAGTGTGGGATGGCATTGGGGCCACAGAAGGGCAAGGAGAAGATGAAGGTGGTGTGGCCCAGCGCGACCATTGCCCCGCAAGCCCACGCTGATCCCGCCAGCTGCAGACACACCCGGTGGCGCAGCAGGAGAGAATAACGAAGGGGCTGGCAGATGGCTGCGTATCGGTCGTAGGCCATGGCAGCTAAGAGGCAGCATTCCGTGGCTCCAAAAAAGAGGAAGAAGGACATCTGGAGCGCACAACCAGAGCGAGGGATGTGACGCCGACCCGTGAGGAGGTGGTGAAGCAGCAGCGGGACCGTGACCGACGTGTAGCAGATCTCCAGGGCTGAGAGGATTCGAAGGAAGAAGTACATGGGCGATTGAAGAGAGGCATCAGCGGAGACAAGCACCACAATGAGGAGGTTGCCGGCCACCGTGAGCAGGTAGACAGCGAGAAAGAGAGAGAAGAGCGCGCCCTGGAGGCCAGCCAGGTGGGAGAACCCGACAAGGACAAATTCAGTCACCACAGAGGTGTTTGTGTTCATCCTGCTTGCGTCCCCCATGCCTGGGAATAAAGAAATGGCAAGGGGAGATCGCCAGTAAGGAATGGTGAAATGGGCAAAGATGACCTCTTTTTGCATCTACCAAAGTATTGGAACTCCTCTCAGTCCAGTTTTGAATTCATACCCCATCCTAGCTTATTGTTGGAATCCTGGCCATTATTTTTCCCTCAGAGCTATTCCCTCACTTGGACTCTTCCTGGTCATGGCAACCTTTCAGAACACATTGAATCCTGCTTTCAGTTTCTCCTGGGTTGAAGGTTTTGATCATTCTAGGCCCCTTTTCATCCTTTTCTCCCTTTCTCATCCTTCCCACAGGGCTGGGGACAGTATTTCCTTCCAGATATGCTTTCCTGCTCAAAGGCAGAATTTATTTTAGCTTCAGGACATGAAACATCCCATTCCAAACTAAGAGAATTTTTCATGCTCTTCCTCCTGAATCTTTATGCTTTTTTCTTTACCCCTCTTTTTCTCTCTTCTTCCCCTCCTCTGCCCCTTCTCTGATTCAATTTTCATTTTCTTCTCTCTCTCTTCCTTCTTTCAGTTCTTTCTTTAGCTATCAAATTCATCCAACCTCTTTTCCATTTTTACCATGAGATTAATTTTGTAGTTCCCAAGGAGTCAGGAAAGGATTTGAGAGGTCATCTTTTTCAAGATTCATAGGCAATCAGGTGATTCAATTTTACAGAAAGCGTAGGGAGTGAGATAGTTTTTTAAATGGTCTGGAAGGAGATGACAACTGATTTCCTCAACTGCTTATTTCTGCAACCTTACAGACCCTTGAAACTTCATCTAATGCATATGCAAAACCCTAAACCATACATGTAAAGTCCATAAATTCATATATTGTATATCTAAACAAAAGCACAGAATAGCCTCAGATGTAGACTCATCTAAGGTCACAAGTGAATCATGTATTGTATACATACACAAATATCATTATGGGTAACAGTGACATTCAAAACACATTTCACATAAAAATATAAACACTCAAAGGTACACTTAAATAGATATGGAAGTCCAAATTCTGCCTGTATTCAAGAATATATATTAGAAATTGATACATTGATAATCATACATTGATAACCTGTTGCAGCTGAGAGTTCTTGGTTCATTTCACCTTAGGGGATTCAGTGTTTTCCAGGAGATATTATCTCAGTAGTGTCTTTCTATTCAGAGAAATAATCAGTAATAAAGGTAGATCACATTTGATGATTTGCTTATTTTTGCCTTTCTCTGCTTAGTGAATCTCTCATGAGGAAGGTACTTCCAGGGCTGGTGTTCCTTTAAGTCTCTGAGGACTGAGTCTCCAAGCATATTTGGTTTTCCAATAGGGAGTGCTCTTCAGATAACAAATTAATCTGTTATTTTGGAGTCTGTTTTATAGAACTCAGTAAGTATAGGAGGCCCTGTCAAGAACATTTCAGAGATGTCCAGGGCTGCTGGTTTCTTTCAGTTCTCCCATAATATCTCTGGCTTAACTGTTTTTATTTTCTTCTCTTTTCTCATGGTTTTCTTCTTTTCATCACTATAGAAAAAGAATGAAAATACACTTTTACCCATTTTGTTGATATTCATATAATTCAGTACTCAATTTATTGGAAAACCATTAGTAAAGTTCCTTGTATATTTTGATCATTCTACAGAAACTAACAATATAAAAGAGAAGTTAGCATATTTTGGACCTTAGTAGACAGGTGTCATTTTCTTGAAATTTTTCCTTTTATTCCTTAAATATCCTTTCCTTATTTTTTCTTCCTAAAATTTTTTGAAAATTTCTTAATAATTTAAAACTATCTCACTCCCTATGCTTTCCATAAAATTGAATCACCTGATTGCCTACCTTTTAAAAATTTTATTACTTCTTATTTTCATTCTATTATTATACCTGTCTGTAGCACACAATTTGGTTTTTCAAAGTATACATGCAATATGTGACAATCTAATCAGGGATGTTACCATTTTTGAGAGATTTTTGTCATAGGGCACATGTACTCACTGGAAAGACAGAGAGAGAAACTGAGAAATCAGCTCCCTCCCCAGGAAGCATGGCCATGTTACAATCCCTTGTCTACCATTTTCCTTTTGGAATTAGGCACGCATGTAGATGTACCTGATATGAGTTTCAAACTGCTGGATCCAGGACTCACACCATGGTCAACCATGTGGGAGTCCAGTGCCTTAACCACTATGACACCTGCTGGCCCCATTCAACAGAGAATTTTACATCCTTGTGACTGTTAAATGTTTCCTCCCTGAGTCCCTTTTACCCATGCTGTACTATCCACCCTCTTTCTCTACTGTCTCTGGAATCTATACTTATACTCCCTGCTATTTTATTTTTCCAGATCTTTCTATTTATGCCTTAGAATGAAGACTTTTGATTTATTTTGAATGGGGATATAAATGTTTGTCTTTCATGGTCTGGCTTACTTCATTTAGCATTAAATTCACTATCTTCATCCACTTTGAATCAAGTGATAGGGTCTCATTGTTCCCTGTGGCTTAGCAGTATTCCAAAGTGTATATATACCACAACTTTTTGATCCATTTATCATTTATTGATCATTGAGGTTAATTCCCTGACTTAGCAGTTGTGAATAAATATTGATGTGCAAGTGTCTTTCCAACTGAATGTTTTCCTATAATTTGAGTAAATACCAAGGAGTGGGATTTTTGGGTTAAATAGTAGTACTATTTGTATATTTTTGAGGAAAGTCTGTATTATTTTCCACAGTGACTATATTAATTTACATTCCCACCAGCAGTGTAAAAGGGTTCCCTTTTCACCACAGCCTCACTAGAACTTGTAGTTTCTTGTTTATTTTTATTTATTTAATTTTTATCTGATTGAGGTTAAGTAATATCTCATCATATTTTTTTTTGCTTTATCATGTACAGATCTTTCACATACATTCTCATTTGACCCTCACAACAACCCTGGGAAGTAGGCAGCAGACAGTCTCATTTCACAGATGAGAACATGAAACTCAGAGCAGTTGACTGATGTGCCAAGATTCTAGAGTTAGTAAATAATTTGTGTTAAGATCAGTCTTTGGTGGGACCAACAGTTGGCATAATGGCTAAGTTCCTGGATTCCCATGTAGTCCACAACAGTTCGAGTCCTGGATCCAGTGGCTTAAATACACGCCGGGAATGTGTGCGTGCGTGCCCAAGATCCCAAGAGGAGAATGGAGGAGAAGGAGTGTGGTGTGACCATCCCCACTGGAAGATGATTTCTAGCTTTCTGTCTCTCTTTCTCTCTGTCTTTCTGGCAAGCTCATGCACCCTATAGCAAAAACCTCTCCAAAAAAAAAAAAAAAAATCAGTCTTTGGCCTCAAAATTTAGTATCCAACCTCCCCTCTTACTTGCCCTACCTACTTCCCAGGGATAAAGAAAACAAAATGAATTCAAGGCTAGAAAAATACTTGGAGGTAAAAAACCACTTTATGACCACGTAGGATCGCCCTCAGCCCTACAGCCAGACCACTTTCATCTTTGAACCCCTGGGCCAAGGAAGACTGAGGCAGGGATCCCTCCCCCAGCTCCAGGCCAAGAACCCCCAAGCCAGAGACTCCTCTCTCTGTCAACCAGGATTGCCCTCAGCCCTACAACCACAACATGTCCATCTTCAGACCCCTGGGCCAAGAAACACTGAGGCAGGGATCCCCGCCCCAGATCCTGCCCCAGGACCCCGAAGCCAGAGACCCCTCTCTCTGTCAGCCAGCCCTACAGCCACCCCACTTCCATCTTTGGACCCCTGGACCAAGGAACATTGAAGCAGGGATTTCCACCCCAGGTTCAGCCTCGGAAGCCCCAAGCCAGAGACCCCTCTCTCTGTCAGCCAGGTACACTTTTTTCTTTTTTTTTCTTTCATTTGTAAATTTCTCTCTTCACCTTACCACATAGGATCGCTCTCAGCCCTACAGCCACCCCACTTTCATCTTCAAACCCCAGGGCCAAGGAGCACTGAGGCAGGGATTCCCTCCCCAGCTCCAGCCCCAGGACCCCCAAGCCAGAGACCACTCTCTCTGTCAGTCAGGCACACGACTTTTTCTTTACTCTCTTTATTATTTTCTTCCCATTTACTTTGTCTTCTCTTCCTTCATCTCTGCCCTTCCTGGCAGTCTAGATAGGTCTAGAATTACAACTCTGAAATATTCTAGTATTTTAAGACTCTCTGGGATCCTCCCATTTACTGAACCACCTGTGAATAAGGAGATACTTTACTTTGTACACCTAAACAGAATACTCCTCCTTGGACCACATTGCTAAATATAACATAAGGGAGACTTCTGCAGTCTTTATTCCACAGCAAAAAGGAAACACACTTGCTCCTACTTGAGGAAACATTCTCTTAAAAGATATTCTAAAGGGAACACATCTTCCAATGGTTAGAAGTAGAGAAAGAACCTTGGGTCTGAATAAAGCAGGAAATATGTTTCCATCAAAAGAACACCATGATTCCCTTCCATTTTTTCAAAAAATAGAGAATGTTACCAAAATATCCAAGAAAGAATTTAGAACTTTTATGGTGAACAAATTTGATGAGCTGAAACAGAAAAGAGACAATGAACTACAGGAGATGAGAAAGTCCTTCCATGATAAGAAGGAAGAAATGGACACACTAAGAAAGAATCAGATGGAACTATTAGAAGTGAAGTCTGTAATATAGGAAATCAAAAAATCTCTTGAAAGTATTAAAAGTCAATTAGGCCATGCTGAAGATCAAATCTCTGATGTTGAAGATAAAGCTTCTGACCTAGAGAAAACACCCAAGAGATAGAGAAAATAACAACAAAACATGAGGATAACATAAGAGAAATACTAGATTCCATTAGACGCCCTAACATCCGAATAATTGGTATCCCAGAAGATGAAGAAACAAATAAGGGCATGGAAAATCTATTCCATGAAATTTTAGAAGAAAATTTCTGAAGTCTAGAGAGGCACTCAAGCATCCAGACCCAAGAAATACAAAGGATCTCAAATAGAATCAAACCAAGAAGATCTTCCCCAGGCATATCTTAGCTAAACTGGCAACAACCACAGAAAAAGATAAGATACTAAAACTAGCAAGAGAAAAATGACAAGTGACTTCAAAGGTCACCCCATCAAACTAAAACCGGACTTCTCTACAGAAACAATGCAAGCAAGAAAAGAATGGAAAATGTATTGAAAGTGTTCCAAGATTATTGTATTCTGCAAGATTATCCTTCAAATGGAAAAAAAAGATTAAAATCTTCTCAGACAAACAAAACCTGAAAGAATTTGCCAACATCAGACCATCTCTCCAAGAAACCCAGAAGAAAGTACTGTTCCAGGAAAAGTAAAGAAGTAACAGCCAGAAACAAAGCAGTAAAAGTCAACTAAGACAATGGCCAACTTAAACGTTGGGACAGGTCCAGAAATATCAATAATAACATTGAAAGTTAATGGATTAAATTTTCCAATCAGACACAAACTGGCTGAATGGATTATAAAACAAAAACCCTCTATATGTTGCATACAGGAAACCCACTTCATGAATAGACATACATAAACTGAAAGTGAAGGGTTGGAAAAAGGTTTTCCATGCAACTGGGAACCAAAAAAGAACTGGAGTCACAATACTAATTTCTGACAAAATAGCCTTTAAAACAAAAACTGTTTGAAGACACAAAGAAGGGCACTATATTGTAGTAAAAGGGTCAATAGATCAAGAAGATATAATGCTTATTCATATCTATGCACCTAACACAGGAGCACCCAAATATATGAAGGAAAAACTGGTAGATCAAAAAGGGGAGATAGACTGCAACACACTAGTTGTTGGAGACCTCAACACTGTACTATCCCCTTTGGACAAATCATCTAGACAAAAAAATAGGTAAAGAGATAAAGGAACTAAATGATACCATAAATCAAATGGACTTAACAGACATCTATAGAACTTTTCATCCAAAAACCACAAGATACACTTTTTTATAAACCGCCACATGGATCCTTCTCGAAGATTGACCACATCACAGGGCACAAAGCAAGCCTCTACAGATACAAAGTCATAGAAACTATGTCCAGCATCTTCTCTGAACATGATGGAATTAAACTTCAGTTTAATTTCAAGAGAAATCCTCAAAAGTTCTCAAATACAGAGAAACTAAATAACCTATGCCTGAATGACTCCACAACTACTGAAGAAATAAAGACTGAAATCAAAAGATTCATGGAAGTCAATGCCAATGAGGACAAGAGTTTCCGTAATCTTTAGGACACTGCTAAAGTAGTCATAAGAGGGAAGTTCATAGCAATTAGTGCACATAAGAGAAACATGGAAAGAAAGCAAATGAATCACCTAACATCATAACTAACAGAATTGAAAAAGCAACAGCAGGGAACCGTGGTCGACCGCGGTTCGCGTCTCGGACCCGGTGGCTTACAACTCACGCCGGGCGCGTGTGCATGCGTGCCCAAGATCCCAAGAGGAGAATGGAGGAGAAGGGATTGCGGCGTGACCATCCCCCCTGGGGGGTGATTTCTCACTTTCTGTCTCTATGTCTCTCTCTGTCTGTCTGGCGAGCGCACGTGCCCTATAGCAAAAACCTCTCCAAAAAAAAAAAAAAAGCAACAGCAAAAAAGATCCAAAAAGCTCCAGGAGAAATGAAATAATACAGATCTGAGCAGAAATAAATGAAATAGAAAATAAACAAACTCTACAGAAAATAAATGAAAGAGAAAGCTGGTTCTTTAAAAAGATAAACAAAATCAATACATCACTAGCGAGACTTATTAAGAAGAAGAAAGAAAGGAACCAGGTGAATCAAATCTGCAATGAAGCAGGCAAAATAACAACAGACATAGCAGAAATATTATTAAAGGATACTAATGTATGTCTTCGCATACATCTGTATGTGAAGACAAAAGATAACTTGGATGAGAGGAACATATTCCTGGGCAAATATACTCTACCTAGAATGAGCCAGGAGTAGATAGGAAATCTGAAGAGGCCCATAACAAGTCAGGAGATTAAATCAGTAATAAATAACTTCCCAACAAAGAAAAGCCCTGGCCCTGATGGATTCACCTGTGTATTCTACAAAACAGCTCTCAAGTTATTTCTAAATATATAAAAGGGTGAATCTCTCTCTAATTCATTCTATGAAGCCTCTATCATCCTTATCCTTTAAAAAGATAAGAACAGGACAAGGAAGGAAAACTACAGACCAAAATCCCTGATGAATATAGAAACAAAGATTCTCAACAAGATACTAGCAAATTGTATCCAACAACTTATAAAAAAAAAAAATTATACATCATGATCAGGTAGACTTTATTCCAAGAATGCAAGGTTAGTTCAACATACGCAAAACCATAAATGTAATACACCATATTAACAAGAAGAAAGATAAAAAACATATGGTCATATCAATTGATGCAGAAAAAGCATTTGATAAGATACAACATCCCTTCATGATCAAGACTCTCAGCAAAATCGGAATAGAAGGGTCATTGCTCAAAACAATAAAAGCTATCTATGAAAAACACATAGTGAATATCATCATCAATGGAGAAAAGCGGAAAGTTTTTCCTCTAAAACCAGGTACAAGACAAGATTGCCCACTTTCTCCACTCCTCGTCAATATAGTATCAGAAGGACAATACAATGAGAAAAGAGGAAAAAATAAAAAGCATTCAAATAGGCAAAGAAAAAGTGAAACTGTCTCTATTTTCAGATGACATGATTGTATATGAAGAAGACCCAATGGTTTCCATGATAAAATTCCTGGAAGTAATACATGAATACGGTAAAGTTGCTGGATACAAAATTAATATACAGAAATCTATAGCATTTCTATATATGAACAACAGGAAGACTGAGATAGAACTGGAAAAAGTTGTTCCATTTTCCATAGTCACAAAAAGTATAAGATACCTAGAGATAAATCTAACCAATGGTGTTAAAGACCTCCACAAGGAAAATTATGAGAAGATTTAAAAAATAAATTGAATGAGAAACAGCAGTTAGCGTAATGGCTATGTCGCTATGTTAGGCCGACCGGCGCTATGCCGGGCCACCCAAAGTCCGGTCAGTTCACGACAGCCCCAAACAACCACAACAGTCGGTTCTTGATGCAAAGCACAAGAGGTTTTATTGCTGGCATGCCAGGGCCTCACTCACAGTCTTGCCAGACTTGCGAGTAGAAGCCCCCAGCAAGGGAGCCTTTGGCATTATAAAGCCTGGGAAGGGGGGCTTGGGGGTCTGGAATGAGGAAGTCAGATGAGGGGCTTTTTACACTTTGGGTTGCAGCGGCCTTAAAACTGCTAACCGCTTACAAAAACATTTTACAAAACCACTTGCAAGATCATTTTGCAAACTGCTCATAAGAACATTTTGCAGAGGTGGCAACAAAGTCAGCAAGATCAGCTCAGGATCACAACAAAGTTAGCTCAAGGAGGAAGAGCATCCGGTAGGGGTTTGGGGTTGCTTACCACAAAGATTGCTCAAGCTCATGTACAGAAGCAGAAAAAGCAAAAAGTTAAGTTTTAACAAAGGACAAACTAGATGGCGGATTTTTTATTCTAACATTCCCCCATTTTCTGTTTTGAGAGGATTTTAATCATAAAATCTAAGTATTAAAACATGTCTCTTGTTGCTGCAGGGCTTGATATTGTTGCCGAAGCATGAGAACGTGAACAGCACTAACACGTTCTCTGATGAAAGAAACTAAACGGTTTAAGATGCAGGGCCCGAAGGTCAGGATGAGGAGGAGTATTATTAAAGGGCCAAGCAACGTAGAAATCAGGGTGGTAAGCCATGGGGAGCGGCTATACCAGTTTTCAAACCATCCTTGTTGAGACTCTCGGTCCCTGCGTCTGGAGTCTAGCCGTTCCCTAAGCTTAGACATCGAGTCCAGTATAACTCCAGAGTGGTCAGTATAGAAACA
This sequence comes from Tupaia tana, assembly GCA_026018925.1. Taxonomy (NCBI): domain Eukaryota; kingdom Metazoa; phylum Chordata; class Mammalia; order Scandentia; family Tupaiidae; genus Tupaia; species Tupaia tana. The sequence goes on from JAKSZU010000002.1 coordinate 133,409,556, forward strand.
GCATTGTTCATTTAAAGCAGCACATAAGCCTCCTTCTTTTAGAAATAAGAGATCTAGGCCCCGCCTATTTTGCAAAACTACCTCAGAAAGAGAGGTTAGAGATTCTTGGAGTTTAGTAATAGAGCCTTCTATGGCCCGTAAGTCATTATCTATGGCTCTTTGAAGACTGTCTAAATATTGGGGAGTCTGGATAAGGGCAGCCGTACTTGTATCAATCCCAGCAGAAACTCCGATACCCAATAAGATTGCCAAGGTTACAGAAATAGGTTCCCTTTTTTGTCTATAATGGGCATGGTCAAATAGAGTTTCAAAACTGTCTGAGTCATAGTAGAGGATTCGTGGGAGGATCTGCACTAGAACACAGTAGTCAGTTTCAGGATTAAACACCGAAGTATGTATGCAAGGGGTTAAACCAGTGTTATAAGCCCACCAACGCCCAAGAGGAGGGACTAAGTAAGCATTCGCTGGGTGTGCAGTGGAAGAAGTTACATTGCAAAGGGCCAGCAGGTCTGAAGGGATTTTGCCTAGACATGTGCCTTGTCCGGAGACCGAAGTTAAGGTAAGGGTTGTGTTCCAGTTACAGTGATGGGAGGAAGGAGATGTGGTGTAATTTTCTGAGAGGGCAATGCCCTCATAATAAGGGGGGCTGGAAGTCAAGCACAACCAACAGGAATCAGTCAAATCTGGGCTGGAAGAGTTTAGAGCCAGAAAGGCACCTTGTAGGAGGTTAAAGAGATTTTGTCTAGTTACGGGAGGGGGCTGAGCAGAGAAAGAGGAGGGGGTTGTTGGAAGGGGAAAGAGTTTACTTGTGGGCAAGGAGGGCTGGGCAGGGGTAGCAGCCTTTTGTATTGATTGTGTGGAGGAATGGGTACGAACGGCCAATGGGGATGACAGTGAGGGAGGGCGGGCAGGTAAGAGATTTTGGGCTTTGTCGGGTTTTATATGAAATTTCCGACCAGAGAGAACAGGGTTTGGACCGACTGGCCTGGGAGGCAAAGGGAGGATCTGAAGTTTTATGGTGAAAATGAGTCCCGGGTGGTCTGCCATTGGCCCCCTATATAGACGGAGTCCCCACATTTTTCCTTTAGTCCAGTCCCAGTGGGTTTTTCCCTGTGTAGTAAAGGATATTTTTAAAGGGTTACACCAAGTATAAACACAGAGATTTACAGAGGTCTGATTAAAGAGAACGGTAATGGAATCCCAGGGAGAGGAGGGTTTCCAATTGGCGTTACCGGAAGTTTCACATCCCCAAGATTTACAGAAAAAGTAGTCTAGCCCCCCACATTTTTGAGCATTACTTTTGGACCGGTCATTTCTAGGGCAAACATAAAAAGTACTTTCATGTAACGTCATTTGATCTTTAAGAAATTTACATCCTGGTCTACGGTGGACCCCCCAGAGATCCGAGAAAGAGACTTTTTGAACTGCTTTAGGCCCTTGTACCGAGTGAGTGGGGATGTCCCAGGTATCTAATCCAGCAACAAGAGCACAGAAATCGGGGTACAGGGTAGGTCACCAAGTCCAGGGAGGCTTTTGGCTGGTAACCGACCAGGCCACTTCCCCCGTCTGGGAAATGACCTGCCAGGTCAGGAGTTGGGGCGCATGGGGGTTGTAGCTACTTATCAGGGGAAGCACAGTCAGCAGGAGGAGCAGAATGTTCCCGGCGAATGCGGAGTTTGAGGGGGTTGTCCTGCTTTTCCAATGTCCAGGTGGCATCCGATGGAGGAGCAGGTTTGGCATGAGATGCATGGATCCAAGCGGTGATGCCATCGACTTTTATTGCCGTGGGGGTGGTCAGCAATACCAGGTAGGGTCCCTTCCAGCGTGGCTCTAGGTTTGTTGTACGATGTCGCCGGACGTACAGAGTCTCCAACCTGGAACCGATGAGGCACTTGAGTTTCCCCTGGTTTATAATCCTCAGTGAGTTGACTCCAGATCTCTTTTTGTACTGTTTCAAGGGCCTTTAGCCTGGTGTAGAGGGATTGAGAAAGGTGAGAACTGGAGAGAGGAAAAATCATAGCCGTTAATGGGGGCGGGGCCCCATACAGAAGTTCAAAAGGGGTTAAGTTATAGGGTCCGGGGGTGTTCCGTACATGGAACAGGGCGAAAGGAAGAAGGACTGTCCAGTCTTGTATGCCAGTCTCTAAGGTCAATTTAGTCATGGCCTCTTTTAAGGTTCTATTTATACGCTCTACCTGTCCTGAACTTTGGGGTCTATAGGCACAGTGTAATTTCCAATTGGACCCCTGGATCCTGGTCAGTCCCTGACTGATCTGGGCAACGAAGGCAGGGCCATTGTCAGAGCTGATAACGAGCGGCACACCAAACCTGGGGAAGATTTCTTCTAGAATTATTTTGACTACAACTTGTGCAGTTTCTTTTTTTGTGGGGAAGGCCTCAACCCATCCAGAAAAGGTGTCCACCAGTACCAATAAATATTTAAGACCATATTTGCCCGGTTTTATTTCGGTGAAGTCTATTTCCCAGTGGATTCCTGGGTGATTTCCTCGGAGCCGTTTTCCCGGTGGTACTGCGTTTGGGCAAGTATTGACTAATTGACAAGGTTTACAGTTTTTTATCGTCATTTCGGCCAATTTGTGTAGGTTTAAGATGTGAAATGAGGATCGCCGGACGGACGTTGTCAGATGTTTTAAGCCTAGATGGGTCAATTTATGGAGCTGCTTGAGAAAAGCTATAGCTTGTTTTAGGGGAAGGATGGTTTTTCCATTTAAAGTTTTCCGGATTCCCTCAGGAGTCACCGAGTGAGGGCCCAGTTTGTTAATTTCTAGTATATCTTGCTCCGTATAAGTAAAAGTTTGAGCTGGAGTCTCTTTATCTTGGGCTGTTGTTGATTGAACCGGCAATATGTTAAGTCCTTGGGCGGCGCGTTTAGCTGCCTGGTCAGCCCGCCGGTTCCCTTCTGCCACCCGGGTGCTCCCCTTTTGGTGTCCCAGACAGTGGATAATGGCCACTCGTTTGGGGAGATGTACAGCTTCTATCAGATTTAAAATCTGTTCTTTGTATTTTATGTCTTTGCCTGCCGAGGTTAATAAGCCCCTGTGGCTATAGATAGCCCCATGAATGTGTGCGGTAGCGAAAGCGTACCGACTGTCTGTGTAAATATTGATAATCCTTCCCTCAGCTAGGCGTAGGGCTTGTGTTAAGGCTATAAGTTCAGCCTTTTGAGCAGAAGTTCCCTCAGGCAAACTGCTTACCCAGATGATTTGTTCGTCGTCCACCACCGCCGCCCCTGCCACCCTTTTACCTTCGATGAGATAGCTGCTCCCATCCGTGTTCCAAGTCAATTGGGCATTCGGCAAAGGCTGGTCCTGGAGGTCCTGTCGAATTCCAGTTGTCTCTGCTAGGATTTCTTGGCAGGTGTGGGTGACTGTTTCTGAAGCTGAAGTGTCGGGCAGCAGTGTGGCCGGGTTAAGAATGGCTGGCGGTCCGAATTGGACTCTGTCCTTGTCTAATAAAAGGCTCTGGTAGTGGGTCATGCGAGCATTAGAAAGCCATCGGTCAGGAGGTTGCCGAACCACGCTTTCTAGAGCATGAGGTGCAATGACTGACAACTTTTGTCCCATAGTTAACTTGTCAGAGTCTTTTACTAGAGTTGCCACTGCCGCAATAGATCTCAGACAAGCTGGCCATCCTCCAGCCACTGGATCTAACTTTTTGGAAAGATAAGCCACCGGTCTTTTCCAGGGTCCCAGGGGCTGTGTGAGCACTCCTCGAGCTATTCCCTTCCGTTCATCCACATACAGAGTGAAGGGTTTTGTTACATCTGGTAATGTTAAGGCTGGGGCCGATAGCAAGGCCTCTTTAATGTTGTCAAAAGCCCGCTGGTGCTCAGGGCCCCAGTCAAAGGGGACTCCCTCCTTTGTCAATGGATAGAGAGGTGTGGCTAGGGTGGCAAACCCTGGAATCCATAGACGGCAAAACCCAGCTGTTCCCAGGAATTCTCGTACCTGACGAGCCGTACGAGGAACTGGGATTTGGGTTACGGTTCGTTTTCTGGCCTCCGTTAGGTATCTTTTTCCTCCTTTTAGGGTATAGCCCAGATAAGTTACCTCCTTTTTGCAGATCTGGGCCTTCTTGGCTGAGGCTTGATACCTCAGGCGGGCCAGTTCCTCAAGTAGGAGTTCTGTGCCGTGTTGGCAGGTTGTCTCCATAGTTCCTGCAAGCAGTAGGTCATCTACATATTGGAGAAGAGTTATTTCGGGGTGGCTGGCTCTAAAGTGGGCAAGGTCTTGGTGAAGGGCCTCGTCAAAGATAGTCGGTGAATGCCGGAAGCCCTGAGGGAGCCGCGTCCATGTCAATTGCCCTGTAATCCCAGAGTCAGGATCCCTCCATTCAAAAGCAAAGATGCTCTGGCTGGAAGGGTGCAGTCTCAAACAGAAGAAAGCATCTTTTAAGTCCAAAACGGTGTACCAATCACGGTTGGGAGGGAGGGAACTAAGCAAATTATATGGATTGGGCACGGTAGGATGAATATCCTGGACTTGCCGGTTGACTTCCCGTAAGTCCTGCACAGGGCGATAGTCATTGGTGCCAGGCTTTTTAACAGGCAATAAGGGCGTATTCCAGGGTGATTGGCACTTTTTAAGAATCCCCAAATCTAAAAGGCATTGGATATGGGGTTTGATGTCCTCTCTGGCTTCTCTGGTCATAGGGTATTGGCGCACCGCTACCGGAACTGAAGTTGCTTTTAGTTCTATCACTACCGGGGGTCTGTTAATCGCCAAGCCCATTCCAGCTGTCTCAGCCCATGCTCCTGGATGTTTTTGCAACCAAATCTGGAGGGGGGCCACATTATTGTGTGGGTCCTTGTAAAGCTGGTGTTCATCATCTAGGCGCATGGTCAGGATTAAGGTTTGTGCGTTATGTGAGACCTTTGGCCCTTCTGGAGCAAAGTTGATTTGGGCCCCCATTTTAGTGAGTAAGTCTCTTCCAAGTAAAGGAGTCGGACATTCAGGGATCACCAAGAAAGAGTGGGTCACTTGTCCTTTTCCTAAGTCTACAGTTCTTCTGGTAGTCCATTGATATTGCTGATGTCCTGTGGCCCCCATGACCCAGGATTTTTTCTTAGAGAGTGGCCCCGATGGTGCAAGTAATACAGAATGTTGTGCTCCCGTGTCTACCAGGAAATTAATTGGTTTCCCCTCCACCTTTAGAGTTACCCTAGGCTCAGGGAGGGGCTCTGAGCCCCGTCTCCCCTAGTCTGAATCCTCATGTAAGGCCAGCACTTTAGCCTGTTGACCCGATTGAGTTTTTTGTTTCTTTTCCCGTTTAGGACAGTCTTTGGCCCAGTGCCCTCTCTCTTTACAATAGGCACATTGGTCCTTTTCCAATGGGATGCGACCAGGCTTTTGTCCTTTGGCGGGTTCTCGTCTTGGTTCCCTTTCCTTAACTACAGTGGCCAGGATCCGAGCTAGGTTTCTTTCTTGCCTCTTTTCCCTTTTATTTTCCCTTTCCTCTCTTTCCTTTTCTTTTCTTTGTTCTTTTTCTTCTTCTGTCTCCCTTTTATGATATACTTTTTCTGCTTCCTTGACTAAGTCTTGTAAAGAAAAATCTTGTAATCCCTCCAACCTTTGGAGCTTTTTCTTAATGTCAGGTGCTGACTGACCAATGAAGGCCATTGCCACTGAGGCCCTCTGTCCCTCTGAAACAGGGTCGAACGGGGTAAACCGTCTAAATGCCTCCATGAGGCACTCAAGGAACACTGAAGGGGGCTCAGTGGCTCCCTGCATAATTTCTCTTACCTTTGCCAAATTGGTAGGATGCCTTGCGGCTCCCCGGAGGCCAGCCACTAGAGCCTGGCGATAGACTGTCAGTCGCTCCCTACCTTCTGCCGTATTGAAGTCCCAGTCAGGTCGGGAAAGAGGAAATGCGGCCTCTATGAGGTTAAGAAGCTGAGTGGGCCGCCCGTCAGGTCCAGGGACGTTCTTTCTGGCTTCTAACAGGATTCTCTCCCTTTCTTCTGTAGTAAAGAGAGTCTGTAGGATCTGTTGGCAGTCGTCCCATGTTGGCTGATGAGAGAACATCAAGGACTCTACTAGGCCCGTTAAGCGCTGGGGGTCCTCAGAGAAAGGGGGGTGGTTAATTTTCCAATTATAAAGATCAGAGGAAGAGAAGGGCCAATATTGGAGCGGCTGCAAAGGGAGTAATTCTTCTTCTGTGGCCAGCGGTGGTGGCCCATATGCTCGCAGGGGCAGGGCAATGGTGGTGTCTGGGGAAGGAAGCCCTTGCCGGGGTGGTTGTCGGCGGTGACTCCTGGTACCCTGAGCGGGGCCCAGAAGTGCGCCGCCCGGAGGTCCAGATGGGGCGGGGGCTGACTCGGGAAGGTTCCTGTGGGAATGGGGAGGGTATGGGGGAGGCAGGTCCATATCTAGGAGAAGGGGATCTTGTGTCTCTGGATAGACCCGTTTCGAGCAGTCAGGCAGGTCTTCCCCCTTTGAAGGGTCAGAATTGTAGGACCGTGCTACTAGGATCAGATAGGGGACAGGGTGGTCCGGAGGGTGTCTTGGGACCCATGGCCGGACCCAGGTGGGAGGGTTTTGTATTAAATTCTGCCAGATGACAATGTACGGCTGTTGGTCGGGATGGTTTCCTGGTCCTTTCTGAAAAACAACATCTTTAACGGCAAGAACAGTTTTGATATCAAATGTGCCTTCGGGTGGCCATCCTACACCAAAGGTAGGCCATTCTGACGTGCAAAATGTCCGCCAGGGACCCTTCCTAATTTCTACAGATAGGTCGCGACCTCTTCCCTTGACTTCAGTCCAATGTTCAAGAGTCAAATTTAAAGGAGTCGTCATATTCTGTCCCATCGTCACCGGAAAAGTCAACAATACCAGTACGACTATAAAACACAGAACGAGTAAAACAAAAAGCGACTTACCAACTGTGGTCTTCCACAACAGCAGAAATGAGTCAGATGGGCGTTGGCCGCGAAGGCCTCGGGGACATAAATGTACCCGGTCCGTGCCCTTACAGTAGGAGACGATCAGGCGTCCCTGATCCTCCTCCACCCTTAGGGCGTCCCCCAGGGCTGCAGCCTGTGATCCTCCGGGCACGTCTGCCGACCACAGTCCGGCTATTTTACAATAGTCCGAACAGCTGCTATACCAGAATCAGGCCTTTACTGAGAGAGGAAGACAAGTAACAGAACAATAGACAGACAAAGGTTTACCTCCAAGGCCGATGCTGTAGGAGCGGGACTGCCGTAAATATCCCGGACGAGCCCCCAAAATGTTAGGCCGACCGGCGCTATGCCAGGCCACCCAAAGTCCGGTCAGTTCACGACAGCCCCAAACAACCACAACAGTTGGTTCTTGATGCAAAGCACAAGAGGTTTTATTGCTGGCATGCCAGGGCCTCACTCACAGTCTTGCCAGACTTGCGAGTAGAAGCCCCCAGCAAGGGAGCCTTTGGCATTATAAAGCCTGGGAAGGGGGGATTGGGGGTCTGGAATGAGGAAGTCAGATGAGGGGCTTTTTACACTTTGGGTTGCAGCGGCCTTAAAACTGCTAACCGCTTACAAAAACATTTTACAAAACCACTTGCAAGATCATTTTGCAAACTGCTCATAAGAACATTTTGCAGAGGTGGCAACAAAGTCAGCAAGATCAGCTCAGGATCACAACAAAGTTAGCTCAAGGAGGAAGAGCATCCGGTAGGGGTTTTGGGTTGCTTACCACAAAGATTGCTCAAGCTCATGTACAGAAGCAGAAAAAGCAAAAAGTTAAGTTTTAACAAAGGACAAACTAGATGGCGGATTTTTTATTCTAACAGCTGGACTCCCACGTAGTCGACCACGGTTCACATCCCGGACCCGGTGGCTTACAACTCACGCCGGGCACGTGTGCGTGCGTGCCCAAGATCCCAAGAGGAGAATGGAGAAGAAGGGATTGTGGCGTGACCATCACCCCTGGGGGGTGATTTCTCACTTTCTGTCTCTCTCTCTCTCTCTGTCTGTCTGGCGAGCACATGCGTCCTATAGCGGAAAACCTCTCAAAAAAAAAAAAAAAGAAAGAAAGAAAGAAATTGAAAATAACACAAAAAAGTGGAAGGCTATCACATGTTCCTGGATTGGAAGAATTAATATAATCAAAATGGCAATTTTACCCAAATTAATGTACATATTTAATGCAATGCCAATCAAAGTATCAGACACAATCTTCACAGATCTAGAAAAGACAATCATAAAGTTTGTCTGGAATCATAAAAGAAACCATATTGCCAAAGCAATTCTGAACAAAAAGAGTGGAGTGGGTGGCATCTCACTCCCTGACCCAAAAATATACTACAAAGCTGTGGTAATCAAAACAGCATGGTACTGGCACAGAAACAGACATGTTGACCAATGGAACAAAATAGAGGCCTCAGAAATAAATTCTCATACAGTCAACTGATTTTTGACAAGGGGTACCAGTCAATAGAGTGGGAAAAAGAAAACCTCTTCAGCAAATGGTGCTGGAAAAACTTGATTTCCACCTGCAGAAAGATGAATCTGGACCTCTACCTCTCACCTCTGACAAAAATAAAGTCAAGGTGGATGAATGATCTAAATCTAAGACCCCAAACTATAAATCTGCTCTTGGAAAAAAAATGGGGAAACCCTGAGAGACATCGGGGTAGAGGAAGATTTCTTAAATAAGACCTCCAATGCACAGTCGATAATCCGCAAAATAGACAGGTCAGATTACATCAGACTAAGAAGTTTCTGCATTACAAAAGACACAGTAATTAGTGTGAATCGACAGCCCACAGAATGGGAAAATATTTTTGTAAACAATGCATCAGATAAGAAACTGATAACCAGAATTCACAAGGAGCTCAAGCAGCTCCTCTGAAAAAATATGATCAATCCTATTAAAAGATAAGCGAATGAGTTGAAAAAACACTCTCTAAAGATGAAATACAAATAGCTAACAGGCATATGAAAAAATGCTCAACATACCTCATTGTAAGGGAAATGCAGATCAAAACAACAATGAGATACCACCTAACCCCAGTCAGAATGACTAAGATTAATAAAACAAAAAAAGATAAGTGCTGGTGAGGATGTAGTAAAAGGGGAACTCTTTTACACTGCTGGTGGGAATGTAAATTAGTCCAACCACTGTGGAGAACAATTTGGAGATTCCTCAAAAATCTACAAATAGAACTACCATATGATCCAGCAATCCCACTCCTCAGTATCTACCCAAAGGACAGAAGAATTTCTAATTGAAAAAGTGCTTGCACATCGATGTTTATTGTGGCACTATTCACAATTGCTAAGTCATGGAAACAACCCAAATGCTCACGAACAGATGAATGGATAGAAAAACTGTGGCAAATATACTCAATGGAATACTATTCAGCACCCCCCCCCAAAAAAAAAACGAAAGAAATAAAAACCTGGCTTTTGACAGAAAGTGGATGAATATGGAAGACTTACTGCTGAGTAAAGCAAGCCAGGCTATGAAGGAGAGGCATTGTATGTCCCCACTTAAGATATATCGATCATTGGGACCAGCAGTTGGGGTAATGGCTATGTCACTGGACTCCCATGCAGTCGACCGCGGTTTGTGTCCCTGACCTGGTGGCTTAAAACTCGTGCCAGGCACATTTGCGTGCATGCCCAAGATCCCGAGAGGAGAACGGAAGAGAAGGCATTATGGCGTGGTCATCCCCCCTGGGGGGTGATTTCTCACTTTCTGTCTCTCTGTCTGGCAAGCACACACGCCCTACAGAAAAAAAAAAAAAAAAAAAAAAAAAAAAAAAAAAAAAAAAAAAACTCTCAAAAAAATTTAAAAAGATATACCGATCATCTGCACTCTATAATTGAAACTAATTCACTAAAGGATATAGAAACACAGTATATAGATGTAAATACCAGATTTAGCATCTGTGCAAGAAGAGGGTCTGAGGAAGGACATTTAGAAGAAAAATAGGGAGGCAAAGTATTAATGTCACAAAGAAATGTGGTATTATCTGTTGGAGATACTTTGTAGTTTTATCAACTGTATTAGGGAGAAATGTTCACCTGTTGAAATATCCATTTTGTTAGATAAATAATAATGTGATTGAATGTATAGAAGAAAACGAAATGAAAAATTAATTAATTAATTTTAAAAGGTAGAAAATAGAGGTATTCAAACATGAGTACATCTTCCGATGGCTATAAGTTAAAGAAGAGCCTAAGGTCTGAATAAACAAGGAAATATGTCTCTGTAAAAGGAATAGAGTAACTCCCCTCAGCCTTTCATGAAAATGGAAGATGTTACCAAAAAGTGACAGAAAGAATTTCAAACATTCCTGGTGACCAAATCCTATGAGTTGGAACAGAAAAGAGACAACGAACTACAGGAGATTATTAAGTCCTTCCATGAGATGAAAGAAGAAATGGACACTCTGAGAAAGAACCAGATGGAACTATTAGAGATGAAGTCTGTAATAGAGGAAATAAAAAACTCTCTGGAAAGTATTAAAAGTCTATTAGAAAATGCTGAAGATTGAATCTCTGATGGAGAAGATAAAACCTCTGACAAAAAAAAGATAGAGAAAATAAGAATTTAAAAAATCAAGAGAATGATATATGAGAAATACTAGACTCCATAAGATGCCCAAACATCAGAATAATTGGTATTCCACAAAGTGAAGAAACTAATAACAGCATGGAAAATCTATTCCATTAAATCCTGGGAAAAATATTCCCAAGTCTAGAGAGGTACTCAAGCATCCAGATCCAAGAAATACAAAAGACCCCAAATAAAATCAACCCAAGAAGATATCTTAGCAAGACTCTCCAAGACCACTTATAAACACATGATACGAAAACTGGCAAAAGAGAAACGAGAAGTGACTTACAAAGGTCACCCCATCAGGCTAACACTGGACCTCTCAATGGAAACAATGCAAGTAAGCAAAGAATGTGAAGATGTATTGAAAGTGTTAAGAGAGAAACTATTTCAACCAAGATTATTATATCCTGCCAGATTATTCTTTATATGGAAAAAAATTATTAAAATCCTCTCAAACAAAACCTGAAAGAATTGCCCAACACCAGACCAGCTCTTCAAGAAACCCTGAATAAAGTACTGTTCCAGGAACACTAAAAATTAACAGACAGAAACAAAGAAATATAAGGGAACTAATACAATGGCCAACTTAAATATCAGGACAGATCCAGTAACATCAATAAGAACATTGAATGTGAATTGATTAAATTCTCCAATCAAGAGACACAGACTAGCTGAGTGGATTAAAAAAATAAATAAATAAATAAACCAGAAACCCTCTATCTGTTACCTACAGGAAACCCACCTCATGGGAAAAGACATACTTAGACTGAGAGTGGAGGGTAGGAAAAAGGTTTTTCTATGCAAATGGGAACCAAAAAAGAGCTGGAGTCACAATACTAATTTCTGACAAAGAGGCTTTAAAACAAAATCTGTTAGAAGAGAAAAAGAAGGGCACTGTATTATAGTAAAAGGATCAAGAGATCAAGAAGATATAACACTTATAAATATCTATGCACCTAACATAGAAGTATTCAAAATATGTGAAGGAAAGACTGTTAGATCCAAAAGGGGAAAAAGACTGCAATACACAAATTGTTGGAGACATCAGCATGTCACTATCTGTTCTGGACAGATCATCTAGACTAAAAATAGATAAGGAGATAAAGGATCTGAACTATACCATAAATCAAATGGAATTAACAGACATCTATAGAACTTTCCATCCAAAAACCACAAGATACACTTTTTTCTCAGCAATACAGGGAATCTATTCAGATTGACCACATCACAGGGCATAAAGCAAGCCTCTACAGATTCAAAGGTATAGAAACTATATCCAACTTCTTCTCTAACAATAATGGGATTAAACTAGAGTTTAATTTCAAGGGAAATCCTCAAAATTACTCTAATACATGGAAACTAAATAACCTACTCCTGAATGACTCCACAGCTACTGAGGAAATGAAGACTGAAATCAAATGATTCATGAAAGCCAATGACAATGAGGACATGAGTTTCCATAATCTTTGGTACACTGCTAAAACAGTAATAAGAGGGAAGTCCGTAGCAATTAGTGCACATAGGAGGAAGACAAATGGCTCACCTAACATCATGCCTTAGAGGATTGGAAAAGCAACAGCAAAAAAATTCCAAAAAATTCCAGGAGAAAGGAAATAATAAAGATATGAGCAGAAATAAATGAAATAGAAAATTTTAAAAACTATACAGAAAATAAATGAAAGTAAAAACTGGGTTTTTGAAAAAATAAACAAAATATATATTCCACTAGCAAGACTAATTATGAAAAAGAAAGAAAGAAACCAGGTGAATCAAATATGCAATGAAGCAAGCAATATAACAACAGACATAGTACAAATACAAAACATCATTAGAGGATACTATGAACAACTACATGGCAAGAAACAAGACAATCTGGATGAGATGGACAAGTTCCTGAACACATAACAATCTACCAAAATTGAGCCAGGAGGATACAGAAAGTTTGAACAGGTCCATAACAAGCCAGGAGATTAAATCAGTAATAAATAACCACCCAACAAAGAAAAGCTCTGGCCCTGATGGCTCCAGCTCTGAATTCTATAAAACTTTCAAAGAAGATCTAACCCCCATTCTGCTCAAGTTATTTCTAAAGATCCAAAAGGGTGATACTAGCAAATTGTATCCAACAACTTATAAAAAAGATTATACATCATGATCAGGTAGGCTTTATTCCAGGAATGCAAGGTTGGTTCAACATAAGTAAAACCATAAATGTAATACATGAAATTAACAGGAAGAAAGATAAAAACCATATGGTCATATCCATAGATGCAGAAAAAGCATTACATAAGATACAACATTTTTTCATGACCAAGACTCAGCAAAATCAGCATAGAAGTGCCATTTCTCAACACAATAAAATCTATCTATGAAAAAACCCATAGTGAGCATCATCCTGAATGGAGAAAAGCTAAAACTCTTTTAAAAAAATGGGTACAAGACAAGGATGCTCACTTTCTCCACTCCTTTTCAATATACTACTGTATAATCTACCAAGTACTGGATAATCCTTGCCAATGCAATCAGAAAAAAAGGAAAAAATAAAAGGCATTCATATAGCAAAAGAAGAGGTGAAACTCTCTCTATTCACAGATAACATGATTCTATACATAGAAGACCCAATGGTTTCCATGAAAAAATTTCTGCAAGTAATGCATGAATACAGTAAATTTGCAGGATACATAATCAATATACAGGAATCTATAGCATTTTTATATACGAACAAAAGGCAGACTGAGACAGAGCTGAAAAATGTATTACATTTACCATAGCCACAAAAAGTATAAGATACTTAAAAATAAATCAAACCAAAGATGCTAAAGACCTCCACAAAGAAAACTATGAGAAGCTAAAAAAAAGACATTGAAAAATAACACAAAAAAGTGGAAGGACATCCCATGTTCCTGGATTGGAAGAATTAATATAATAAATATGACAATTCTACCTGAATTAATCTACATATTTAATGCAATGCAAATAAAAGTACCAGAAACATTCTTTTTTTTTTTTTTTGAAGAGTTTTTGCTATAGGGCGTGTGCGTCTGCCAGACAGACAGAGAGAAACATAGAGACAGAAAGTGAGAAATCATCCCTCATGGGGGATGGCCACACCGCAATCTTTCCTCCTCCATTCTCCTCTCGGGATCTTGGGCATGCATGCACACGCGCCCAGACTGAGTTTTAAGCCACCCAGTCTGGGACTCGAACCACTGTCGACTACATGGGAATCCAGTGACATAGCCATTACGCTAACTGCTGCTGCCAACCAGACACGTTCTCCACAGACCTAGAAAAGACAATCATAAAATTCATCTGTAATCATAAAAGACTCATATTGCAAAAGCAATTCTACAAAAGAAGAGTGGACTTTGTGACATCTCACTCCCTGACCCAAAAAAATACTACAAAGCTGTGGTGATCAAAACAGCATGGTTCTGGCACAGGAACAGACAGGTGGACAATGGAACAGAATAGAGTTTCCAGGAATAAATTCACATATAGTCAACTGGTTTTTGACAAGGGGTACCAGTCAATCCAGTGGAAAAAGGAAAACCTCTTCAGCAACTGGTGCTGAAGAAACTGGATTTCCACCCACATAAAGATGATTCTGAACCCCTATCTCTCACCTTTGACAAAAATCAGCAAATGGTGTGGAGAAACTGGATTTCCACCTGCAGAAAGATTAATCTGAACCCCTACCTCTCACCTTTGACAAAAATCAAGTCAAGGTGGATCAAAGATCTAAATGTAAGACTTCAAACTATAAAACTGATCCTAGAAAACACTGAGGAAACTCTTGGAGACATTGGGGTAGGGAAAGACTTCTTAAATAAGACCCCCCCCCAAAGCACAGTTGATAATCTACAAAATAGATAAGTGGGATTAAATCAGACTAAGAAGTTTCTGCATGGCAAAAGACACAGTAATTAGTGTGAACCGACAGCCCTAAGAATGAGAAAATATTTTTGTAAATTATGAATCAGATAAGGAACTGATAACCTGAATACACAAGGAACTCAAGCAGCTGTTTGGAAAATAGATAATCAGCTCTATTAAAAGATGGGAGAAGGACTTGAAAAAAACACTCTCTAAAGATGACATATGAATAGCCAAAAGGCATATGAAAAAATGCTCAACATCACTCATCATAAGAGAAATGCAGATCAAAACAACAATGAGATATACCACCTAACCCCAGTCAGAATGTCTAAGATTAAAAAAAAAATGATAAGTGTTGGCAGGAGTTTGGAGTTTGGTGAAAGAGGAACTCTCTTACACTGCTGGTGGGAATGTAAATTATTCCAGCCACAGTGGAAAACAATATAGAGAATCATCAAAAATCTACAAATAGAATTACCATATGATCCAGCTATCCTACTACTTGGTATCTACACAAAGGACAGAAGAATTTTTCATCAGAAAAGTGCTTGCATTGTTGCAGCCCTATTCACAATTGCTAAGACATGGAACCAACCCAAATGCCCCTGTACGGATGAATGGATTGAAAAACTGTGACACTTATACTCTATGGAATACTATTCAGCCATAAAAAAATTTTAAAAAAAACCTGACTTTTGTCAGAAAGTGGATGAATATGAAAAATTTACTGCTGAGTGAAGCAAGCCAGGCTATGAAGGAGAGACATTGTATGTCCCCACTTAATATATATATATATATATATATATATATATATATATGCACATTCTGTGACTGAAACTGATTCATGGAAGGATATACAAACACAGTAAATGGGTGTAAATACCAGATATAGTTTGTGTGGAAGAGTAGGTCCTGAGAAAGGAAATCTAGAAGAAAAATATGAAGGCAAAGCATTAATGGGACAAAAAAATGTAGTATTATCTGTTGTAGATATTTTATAGTTTTATCAACTGGACTATTGAGAAAGTTAACATATTCAAATATTCACTTTGTAAGCTAAATAATGTGATTGATTGTATAAAAGAAAATAAAATTTTAAAATTAACTAAAAAAAAAATTTACCAACTCCAGACCAGCTCTTCAAGAAATTCTGAAAGGAGTATTATACCAAGAAAACTAAAGACATACAGACAGCAATAAAAGAACGAGAAAAAAAAAAGGAATATGGCCAACTCAATGGTAGAGAGAAGTCTGTAAATATCAATAATAACATTGAATGTCAGTGGATTAAATTCTCCGGTCAAGAGACACAGACTGGCTGAATGGATTAAAAATCAGAAACCCTCCATCTGCTGCCTACAAAACCCATCTCACAGATAAAGACATACATAGACTAAAAATGAAAGGCTGGAAAAAGGTATTACATGCAAATGGAAACCAAAAAAGAGCAAGAGTCAATATACTGATTTCGGACAAAATATGCTTTCAAACAAAAACCATAAGAAAAGACAAAGAAGGGCATTATACAGTAGTAAAAGGTCTAATTCACCAAGAAGATATAACGGTTATAAATGTTCATGCACCAAACTCAGGAGCACCCAGATATGTAAATAAAAGATTGCTAGATCTAAATGGAGAGATAGACTGTAACATTATAATAGTTGGAGATATCAACACCCCATTATCTCCGTTATACAGGTCAATGAGACAAAAAATAAGCAAAGAGACTCAGGACCTAAATAATACCATAAAACAGATGGACTTGATAGACATCTATAGAACTTTCCACCAAAAAAAATACACATTTTTCTCAGCCCTACATGGTATCTTCTCAAAGATTGATCACATGATAGGGCACAAAATCAGCCTTTACAGATTCAAAGGCATAGAAACTGTATACAGCATCTTCTCCAACCATGGTGGAATTAACCTTGATATTAATCTCAGTAAAAGTCCTCAAAAATATACAAATACATGGAAACTAATTAACCTACTTCTGAATGACTCCATGACTAATGCAGAGATTAAGATGAAAATCAAAAGATCCATGGAAACTAATGATAATTAGTACACAAGTTTCCATAATCTATGGGACACTGCAAAAGCAGTCATAAGAGGGACATTCAAAGCAATAAGTGAGCATAAGAAAAAGATGGAAAGGTGGTAAAAGGACACCCTAACATCATATCTCAGGAAATTGGAAAAAGAACAACAAAAAATCCAAACAATGCTGGGAGAAAAGAAATAATATAGATTCGAGTAGAAATAAATGAAATAGAAAATAAGCAAACTATACAGAAAATAAATGAAAGCAAAAGATGATTCCTTGAAAAGATAAACAAGATTGACAAACCATTAGCCAGACTAAATAAGAAGACAGAAAGGAACCAAATAATTCAAATCTGCAACACACCAGGCAATATTACAACAGACATAACAGAAATACAAAATATCATTAGAGGGTACTATGAGCGACTCTATGCCAACAAAGAAGAAAACCTGGATGAGATGGACCAATTTCAGGACACAAACAATCTAACAAGATTGACTCAAGAGGACATAGAAAACCTGAATAGTCCTGTAACAAGCAATGAGATTGAATCAGTAATAAATAACCTCCCAACAAAAAAAAAGTCCAGGCCCCAATGGCTTCACTGCTGAATTTTAAAAAACTTTTAAAGAAGAGGTAACCCCCATTCTACTCACACTGTTTCTAGAGATTCAAAAGGAAGGAACCCTTCCAAATTCATTCTATGAAGCCTCCATTACCCTCATTCCCAAAACGGATAAGGATATGACAAAAAAGGAAAATTACAGGCCTATATCCCTGGTGAATATAGATGCAAAATTTATCAACAAGATACTTGCTAACTGTATTCAACAGCATATAAAAAAGGTTATTCATGATGACCAGGTAAGTTTTATCCCAGGGATGCAAGGATGGTTCAACATATGCAAAACCATAAATGTAACACACTATATAAAAAGAAAGATAAAAAACCACCATTTCAATCGATGCAGAAAACGCATTCAACAAAATACAAAATGGCTTTATGATCAAGACTCTCAGTAAAATTGACATAGAAAGATCATTTCTCAGCATAATAAAAGCCATTTATGAAAAACCTACAGCTAACATTATATAGAATGGGGGAAAACCTGGGACCAGCAGTTAGTGTAATGGCTATGTCGCTGAACTCCCATGTAGTCGACCGCAGTTCACATCCCGGACCCAGTGGCTTAAAACTCATGTCGGGCGTGTGTGCATGAGTGCCCAAGATCCCGAGAGGAGAATGGAGGAGAAGGGATCGCGGCATGGCCATCCCCGCTGGGGGGTGATTTCTCACTTTCTATCTCTCTGTCTCTCTCTCTGTCTGTCTGGCACATGCCCTATAGAAAAAACCTCTCAAAAAAAAAAAAAGAAAAAAAAGAATGGGGAAAAGCTGAAAGCACAAGACAAGGCTGCCACTTTCTCCACTCCTATTCAATATAGTACTGGAAGTTCTAACTAATGAGATCAGACAAGAGAAGGAAATAAAAGGCCTTCCAATAGGGAAGAAAGAGCTGAAATTATCTCTGTTTGCAGATGACATGATTGTATACATAGAACACTCAATAGTACCCATGAAAAAACTTCTCAAAGTAATAAATGTATACAGTAAAGTGGTAGGATACAAAATTAACTTACAAAAATCTATAGCATTTCTATATACAAACAACAAGCATACAGAGACAGAACTGAAGAATGTAATTCCATTTACCATAGCCACAAGAAGTATAAGATACTTAGGAATAAAACTAACCAAGGAAGTCAAAGACCTCTACAAAGAAAACTATGAAAACCTTAAAGAGGAAATTAAAAAGGACACTAAAAAGTGGAAGGACATCCCATGTTCCTGGATTGGCAGAATCAATATAATAAAAATGTCAATCCTACCCAAATTAGTTCTACATGTTCAATCCAATCCAATAAAATTAGAAGAGACATTCTTAACAGATCTAGAAAAGACAATCATAGAATTTGTCTGGAACCATAAAAGACCCTATTTTGCTACAGCCATTTTGTACAAGAAGACTGGAGTAAGTGGTATCTCACTCCCTGACCCCAAAATATATTACAAAGTTGTGATAATCAAAACAGCATGGTATTGTCAAAAAAATAGACACGAGGAACAATAGAACAAAGTAGAGACTCCAGAAATAAACCCCAAAATATACAGTCAACTCATCTTTGACAAAGAGTACCAGTCAATCCACTGGGAAAAGGGAAACCTCTGTAGCAAAAGGTGTTGGAAAAACTGGGTATCCACCTGCAGAAAGATGAATCTGAACCCTTATCTGTTACCCTTAACAAAAATCAACTCAAAGTGGATCAAAGATCTAAACCTAAGACTGTAAACTATAAAACTACTGATGGAAAACACTGGGGAACCTCTGGGAGGCATCAGGATGGGCAAAGACTTCTTAAGCAAGAACCCCCAAAGTACAGGCAATAATCCCCCAAATAGACAGGTGGGATTACAGCAGATCAAGGAGTTTCCGCACAGAAAAGGACACTGTAATTGGTGTAAATTGACAACCCTCGGAATGGGAGAGAATTTTTGTTAACTGTGCCTCAGATAAGGAACTTATAACCAGAATACACAGGGAACTCAAGCAGCTTATCTGGAAGAAAATGATTAATCCAATTAAAAGATGGGAAAATGAGCTGAATAAACAGCTCTCTAAGGAAGACATATGAACAGCCAAAAATCATATTTTAAAAATGCACAACATCCCTCATTGTAAGAGAGATGCAGATCAAAACCACAGTGAGATACCACCTAACTCCAGTCAGAATGGTGAAGATTTAAAAAAACAAATAATGATAAGTACTGGAGAAGATGTGGTGAAAGGAGAACACTCCTATACTGTTGGTGGAATGTAAATTGGTCCAGCCACTGTGGAGAATGATATGGAGGTTCCTCAAAGATCTTCAAATAGAACTACCATATGATCCAGCAATTCCATCCTGGGCATCTACCCAAAGGACAGGAAAGCACTCAGTTGGAAAAGTGCTTGCACCTCTATATTCATTGCAGCCTTATTCACTATTGCTAAGACATGGAACCAACCCAAATGTCCACAAGCAGATGAATGGATTGAAAAATTGTGGCACATATACTCTATGGAATACTATTCAGCCATAAAAACAACAAGGCCATGGAATTTGATAGAAAGTGGATGAATATGGAAGATTTGTTGCTGAGTAAAATAGTTAGGCTAGGAAAAGAAAGACATTGTATGTCTCCACTTAACATGTACCAACTATCTGCACTCTATGGTAGAGACTGAAAGACTGGAGAACATAAAAGTATTAAAAATTACAATGGACACTAGAGACAAAGTGGAAAGAGAGCATGAGAGAGGAAAAGGAAATTGGCAGGGGGTGGAATAGAGAGGTAAGACACTTGTGGGACAGATGAGGTCTATTATCTGTTGTCAAGGATGTGTATGGTGGTCTTAACTGGGCTGGACTGAGGTGTATACTATGCTGGGTAAAGTTTCTTCACAATCTAAATTATGTATTTAATGTATGAATAATAATATACATATAAAGCCAGTAAGTTCCAAGAGTTGAGGAAGTCTTTGTGAGAGCTGAAAGAGGAAATACACACAATAAAACAAGTCAAATGAAACTGTTGGGGATGAAGGCTATAATACAGAAAGTCAAAACCTCCTTTGAAAGTATTAATAGCACACTAGATCAAAGAGAAAATCGAATCTCAGATGTAGAAGACAGGTTCACTGGACTAGTAAAATCCACCATGAAGACTGAGAAAATAGCCCAGAAAATTATTATAATACATGAAAAATACTAGATAACATTGAACATCCAAACATCCTGATAATTGGTATTCCAAAGGTGAAAAGACTAATAACAGCTGGGGCCAGCAGTTAGCGTAATGGCTATGTCGCTGGACTCCCGTGTAGTCAACCGCGGTTCACGTCCTGGACCCGGTGGCTTAAAACTCACGCTGGGCGCATGTGTGTGAGTGCCCAAGATCCCGAGAGGAGAATGGAGGAGAAGGGATTGTGGTGTGGCCATCCCCTCGGGGGCTGATTTCTCACTTTCTGTCTCTCTGTCTCTCTCTGTCTGTCTGGCAAGTGCACGCACCCTAGGAAAAAAAAACACTCTCAAAAAAAAAAGAGAGAGAGAGAGACTAATAACAGCATTAACAATCTATTCCATGAAATCAAGGACAAAAATTTCCCAAAACTAGAGAGGCATTCAAAGATCCAGACCCAAGAAATACAAAGAACCCCAAATAAGATCAACCCAAGAAGATCTTCTCCAAGACACAGTATAGTCAGAATGACCAAAAACACAGACAAAAACAAGATATTCAGACTGGCAAGAGAGAAACATCAAGTTATCTACAAAAGATATCCCATCAGGCTAACAGCAAGACCTCTCATCAGAAAAATGCAATCAAGGAAAAAATGGGAAAATATATTCAAAGTGTTGTGTTGACTAAAAACAATTACAACCAAGAATACTATACCCAGCAAGATTATACTTCATATGGCAAGAGAAGACAAGAACATTCTCAGATAAACAAAACCTGAAAGAATTTACCAACACCAGACCAGCTATCGAAGAAATTCTGAAGGGAGTGCTATCCCAGGAAAATGAAAGTCAAACACACAGAAATAAGAGTTCAAAAACAACTAAGAACATGTCCACTTTAATGGAAGGGACAAGTCCAGAGTAGAATATTATCTTCCAGAATTTAAACAGAAAGATCAGCCCACAACAGAATATAAAGTACATAAGCTTGAACTGGTGAAATAGTATTTTATGACTTTTGACTAAAACATCAATGATCTTCTATGCTTTGTTTTCCAGTGCTAAGGAGTTTTTATCTTTTCTCAAGTTCTGGACAGGTTCATGTACCTACTGTTTGAACAGAATCCTAACCTGTCTCCTGGCTTTAAGTGTTAAACAAAGTTCACTTAACATTTTTTATTTTGATTTATTAGAGCTAAAACTGCCTTTTTATTTTTTTTGAGAGGTTTGTGCTATAGGGTGTGTGCACTCGCCAGACAGACAGAGAGAAACCAAGAGATAGAAAGTGAGAAATCACCCCCTAGGGGAGATGGCCACGTCACAATCCCTTCTCCTCCATTCTCCTCTCAGGATCTTGGGCATGCACACACACGCACCCGGTGTGAGTTTTAAGCCACCGGGTCCAGGACGCGAACCACGGTCGACTACATGGGAGTCCAGCGACATAGCCATTAGGCTAACTGCTGGTCCCTAAAACTGCCTTTTTTTTACATTAAGAAAAGTATTTTAAAAATACCTATTTAGTGACCACAGTAAGCTATATAGCCTGAGCTATGTGCTATTTTATAGTATATTCATTCTATCAATAGAGTTTCATACCTAAAGTAAACTTTTGTTCACAGATATGTATATATCACCTGAAAATACTATGGAAGTATCTAGATTAATTAAGATATTTTGTGAATCAGTACAATGTGGGAAAGAATAAAGGAATGAAAAGCAACTGAAGATACCAGAGACAGGGTGGGAGGAGGATGGGAAATGGCAGAGGGTGAGAAATTGGGGGGGGAGGGGATATATACAAGAAACAAGAAATGGAAAATTATTTGTTGAAGATACCATGTATGATTAAGCCACTTTACAGTGCATTATGGCTGAAAAATCACATTTTGTATGCTGTGGTGATGTTCAGTGAAAGTAAGTAAAACAAATTAATTAATTAAAATAAAATAAACCCTAATCTAAACCATGTTCTTCTATTTGGAGCTCTTACCAAAGTAAGTTAATAAAACTGGAAAGATTAATTATGTGTTTTGTGGAATAGACATGCTTTTTTAAACACATGGGATAAAAGAATGCCTGGTGGAATGGCCTGGAAACCACTGGACCCTAATACTCTTTTTTCAGATCTCGCTCCATGTCCCTGTTATCTCCTACATTTCGAAACCAAGGTTCTGACCTTCGGCTGCTGCACAGCACCTACCATGTCCACTGTCCAATAGGGTTTAGGGATTATGAAACATCACCAGTGGCCAGGCAGAAAATTACAGCTCAGGATAAGGGTGAAACGAAGCCCTGCCACAGGACAGGGGTAGGGAAACGGCCTGGGAAAAGAGAAAGGAAAAGCTGAGCAAACCCAGACCTGAGTAAACTGCTTTCACTTTTCAAACTTGAACTGCACCCTCTACTTTCTTGGATCTTCACATCATTTCTAGGAAGGCAACAGAAAGAATAGGTGGTTAAAGGCTGCTTTAAACTAGACTCTCCTGTACCCTTTTCTTCTTCTTCCTTCTCAACTCCTGGCTATGTTTGTGCTAGAATCTGCATTTTGTGGACCAGCAAAGAACCTTGGCCAATGGCTCCAGGAGTAGGAACAACATTTCCCAGGAAAGATATTTATCTTCTGATGCCCCCAGATCTATACCCACAGCAATAACTGGCAGCAGATCTGTAAATCTAGCTGCATCTGTGCGTGATTTCCCAAATTTCCTGCATACCCTTGAAAATGCTAAGCTCTCCACCATCTCCAGGCCACTGAGCACAGCTTTACCTCCAGTTCTAACCCCTACACCATGAATTTATAAGAATACACAGTGCGGGCCAGGCAGTAGCATGGTGGTTGAAGAGGCTGGATCCTACATGCCTGACAGCATGGCTCAAGTCCCAGACCAGCAGCTTAAAACCATACTAGGTGTGTGTGTGTGTGTGTGTGTGTGTGTGTGTGTGTATGTGTGTACCCAGAATTTCAAATGGAGAGAGAGATGGAGAAGAAATGACCCCCTCCCATGGGGGAGGTGCTTTCTCACTTTCCTTGAAGCGGGGAGATTAATGTCTCTGTACTGACTGACATGCATGGCATTCCCTTTTGAAAAAGCAATGTAATACACTGTAAAGTTATATGTAATTCAATGTAATATAAAGAAAAATATAATGATAATAAAAAATTTTAAAAAAAGAAAAAAAAAAGAATACTCAATATAAGTAATATCTCTGTCAAGAGGCCTCCCTTAACTTTCTTCTTCCTCCCTAACCTGGGTTATGTGCACATCTGTCCCCCATATTTCTTTCAAAAGTCCCTCAGAGCACATTTCTCCAGATTATATGCTTTTCTTCCCCCAGTAAACAGTAGGAATCTTGGGATCCATGATACTGGTTTTTTTTTCTTGTTTTGTTTTGTTTTGTTTAGTCAAATTAATTTGTTTCTTCAGCATTGCCATAGCATGTTGTCTAGCACAGGAAATACTTAGTAAATATTTACTAAATTCATAAATGAATTAATAAGTAAAGAAACAGCTAACAAAATGACAAATAGAAGCATAATATTTAGTGAATAGTTCCATTTCAGGAAATACATATTTAATGTTTTAGCATTCTTTTCTTTTCAGAATTATTTACTTATTTAATTTTATTTGTTATTATTTTTTAATTTGACTAGAGAGAGAGAAAGGGAAAGTGAGAAGACAAGAGGTGAGGTCCAGGACTTGAACCTTGATCGACCACGTAGAACAGTTAAAACTTTAGAAGAGCCAGTTCAATCTGCAATCTCCTGGCAAGTCAGTGAAACTAAGGCAGAGCCTTTCACTGCCCTGACTTAGCTCCGGCTCTGGCCCCAGCCCAACTCTCTGACCTCAGAGCCTTCCCAACTCCGCAAGAAAGGGCAGCCCCTAGCTCTCCAGCAGACTCCAGTTCCATCTGCAGCCCCCTTCCCAGTCAAGGAAACTGAGGTAGGGCCTTTTATGGGCCCCAGCCACAGCTCCAACTTAAACCCCAGCCCAGCGTTCTGAACTTCAGAGCCTCCCTCTACTCCCAACCTCCCCAAAGATGGGCTACTTTTTTCCCTCCTCTTCTTTTTTTTGTTAATTTCCTACTTCTCCTCATTCCTTAGGGCAGCCCACAGCCCTCCAGCAGAGCCCAGTTCCATCTGCAGCCCCCTGTTGAAATGTTTTTCTTTTTTCTCTTTCATACTCTTTTTTCTTCCCTCTTATATTGTCATCTTCTCCTCATCCTCCACCCTCCTAAAGGAACTAGACAGGTCTAGAATCATAGTTTTCAAATACCCTTGTATTGCGAGGCTCCCTGGGATCCTTCCTTTTACTGATTCATCTGTGAAAAGGGAGAAACTGCTATTCAGACACCTGAATAGAAGTCTCCTCTTGTGGGAACCACATTGCTAAACAAAGCAGAAGAGAGATTTTTGGCACACATTAATCCACAGCCAAAGGGTAGTAAAGTTGTTCCCAGTGGCAGAAACATTCTTCAAAAAGATATCTAAAAGTGAATACATCACCGAATGGCTAGAAGTAGAAGAGTTTCAGGTTTGAAGACACCAGGAAATATGTTTCCATCAAAAGAACACAATAATTCCTCTCCATCTCTTGAAAAAATAACAGAAGTTACTGAAATGTTAGACAAAAAAATCAGAACATTCATACTGACAAAACTGTGTGAGTTGGAACAGAAAAGAGACAACAAACTCCAGGAGATGAGGAAGTCCTTTCACGATTTGAAAGAAGAAATGGATACTATAAGGAAGAATTGTATGGAACTAGTAGAGATGAAGTCTGTAATACTTCAAAAACTCTCTCAAAAGTATTAAAAGCCAATTAGACCATGCTGAAAATAGAATCTCCAACATAGAAGATAAAATCTGTGACCTAGATAAAAACGCCACAAAGGTAGAGAAAATACAATTTTAAAAAATGAGGATAATATACGAGAAATACTAGATTCTATTAAAGGTCCAACATCTGAGTAATTGGTATCCCAGAAAGTGAAGAAACTAGTAAGGGCATGGAAAATCTATTCCATGGAATCCTGGAAGAAAACTTTCCAAGTCTAGAGAAGCACTCAAATATCCAGACCCAAGAAATACACAGGACCCCAAATAGAATCAACCCAAAAGGATCCTCCCCAAGTCACATCCTAGCCAGACTGGCCAAAACCACAGATAAAGACAAGATACTAAAATTGGCAAGAGAGAAACAACAAGTGACTTACAAAGGTCACCCCATCAGGCTAACACAAGACCTTTCAATGGAAAGAATGCAAGCAAAGAAAGAATGAGAAGATATGTTGAAAGTGTTAAGAGAGAAACAATTTCAACCAAAGTTATTATATCTAACAAGATTATGGGAAAAAAATATTAAAATCTTCTCAGATTTTAACAAAACCTAAAATAATTTGCCAACACCAGAATAACTCTTCAAGAAATTCTGAAGGAACCAGCAGTTAGCATAATGGCTATGTCACTGGACTCCCATGTAGTCGAGCATGGTTCGAGTCTTGGACCCAGTGGCTTAAACTCACGGTGGGCGCGTGTGCATGTGTGCCCAAGCTCCAGAGAGGAGAATGGAGGAGAAGGGATTGCAGCGTGGCCATATTCCCTGGGGGGATGGGAGGGGCAGATTTCTGGCTTTCTGTCTCTCTCTGTCTCTCTCTGTCTTTCTGGTGAGCACAAACCTATAGCAAAAACCTCTCAAAAAAAAAAAAAAAAAGAAAAGAAATTCTGAAGAGAGTCCTGTTCCAGGAAAACTAATAATAAACAACCAGAAATAAGGGAATAAAAGACATCCAATGGGTCAGCAGGTGGCATGGTGGATAAAGGCACTGGATTCACACATGGTGATCCACGGTTTGAGTCCCTGACCTGGCAGCTTGCTTTCTTGCTTTCCCTTTCTCTCTTTCTCTGGATAATAATAATAATAATAATAATGGAGTTAAATAAATAATTCCCTTTAAAAAATACAACCGAGACAATGGATAACAAGTTCAGAAATATCAATAATAACATTGAATGTTAATTAATTAAATTCTCCAATCAAGAGGCACAGACTGGCTGAATGAATTAAAAAACAAACAAACAAACAAAAAACTAAAACCCTTTATCTCTTGCCTACATGAAAAGCATCTCATAGATAAAGACATAGAGAGACTAAAAGTAAAGAGCTGGAAAAAGGTATTCCATGCAAATGG
This sequence comes from Tupaia tana, assembly GCA_026018925.1. Taxonomy (NCBI): domain Eukaryota; kingdom Metazoa; phylum Chordata; class Mammalia; order Scandentia; family Tupaiidae; genus Tupaia; species Tupaia tana. The sequence continues at coordinate 133,436,028 of JAKSZU010000002.1, forward strand.
GAACCAAAAAAAGAACTGGTGTCATGATACTAATTTCTGACAAAAATAGGCTTTAAAACAAAAAGATTCGAAGAGACAAAGAAGGGTACTATATACTAGTAAAAGGACTAATCCATCAAGAAGATATAACGCTTATAAATATCTATGCACCTAACTCAGGAGCACCCAAATATGTGAAGGAAAGACTGTTAGATCCAAAAGGAAAGATAGACTACAACACAATAATTGTTGGAGACCTCAACACCCTGCTATCTCCCCTGGAGAGATCATCTAGACAAAAAATAAGTAAAGAGATAAAGGATCTAAATGATACCATAAATCAAATGGACAGACATCTATAGAACCTTCCACTCCAAAACCATGAGAGAGACTTTTTTCTCACCCCCGCATGGAACCTTTCAAAGCTTGACCATATGATAGGGCATAAAGCAAACCTTGACAGATTCAAAAGCATAGAAACTATATCCAGCATCTTCTCCGACAAGGATGGAATTAAGCTTCATATTCATTTGATGAAAAATCCTCAAAAATACACAAATACATGGAAACTAAAAAACCTACTCTGAATGACTTCACAACTACTGAAGAAATTAAAAATGAAATTAAAATATTCATGGAAGACAATAACAATGAGGACATGTGTTTCCATAATTGTGGGACACTTCAAAAGCAGTCATAAGAGGGAAGTTCATAGCAATTAGTGCACATAAGAAGAAGAAAGAAAGAAGGCAAATGGACCACCTAACATCATGCCTCAAACAATTGGAAAAACAACAGGAAAAATAAACTCCCAGAGGAAAGAAATAATAAAGATCTGAGCAGAAATAAATAAAACAGAAAATAAACAAACTATACAGTAAATAAATTAAAGTAAAAGCGGATTCTTTTTAAAGATAACAAAACTGATAAACTACTAGCTAGGTTAATTGAGAAGAAGGGAGGAAGGAACCAGGTATATCAAATTTGCAATGAAGCAGGCAACATAACAACAGACATAAAAGAATTACAAAACATCATTAGTGGATTCTATGAACTATACACTAACAAGAAAATCTGGATGAGTTGGACAAATTCCTGGACACATATAATCTAAAGAGATTGAGTCAAGAGGATGTAGAAAGTCTTAATAGGCCCACAACAAGCCGGGAAATTGAATCAGTGATAAAGAACCTCCCAACAAAGAAAAGTGTGGTCCTGATGGCTCCACCTCTGAATTCTACAAACGTTTTAAAGGAGAGTTAACCCCCATTCTTCTCAAGTTATTTCTAAAGCTCAGAAATGGTGAAACTCTCCCAGATACATTGTATGAGGCCTCCATCGCCCATATCTTTAAAACAGACAAGGACAGGACAAGAAAGGAAAACTATAGACCTGACGAATATCGACACAAAAATACTCAGTAAAATACTATCAAATCATATCCAACAACATACAAAAAATATTATACATCATGACCAGGTAGGCTTTATCCAGGGATACAAGGTTGGTTCAACATGCATAAAACTGTAAATATAATACACCATATTAACAGAAAGAAGGTTAAAAACCATATGATCGTATCAATGGATGCAGAAAAAGTATTTGATAAAATACAACATCCCTTCATGATCAAGACTCAGCAAAATCAACATAGAAGGGTCATTTCTCAACACAATAAAAGCTATGAAAAATGCAAAGCTAACATCATCCTGAATGGAAAAAAACTGAAAGCCTTTCCTCTAAAAACTGGTATAAGACAAGGATGCCCACTTCCTCCACTCCTTTTCAATTTAGTAGTGGAAGTCTTCACCAATGTAATCAGAAAAGAGAATAAAATAAAAGGCATTCAAATAGGAAGAGGTGAAATTATCTCTATTTGCAGATGACATAGTTGTATACATAGAAGACCCAATGGTATCCCCAAAAATTTCTTAGAAATAATAACTGAATACAGTAAAGTTGCAAGATACAAAATAAGATACAGAAATCTATAGCATTTCTATATACAAACAGCAGGTAGACTGAGATAGAACTGAAAAAAGTAATTACATTTACCATAGCCGCAAAAGTATAAAACACCTAGGAATAAACCTAACCAGGAAGTAAAAGACCTCCACCAGGAAAACTATGAGAAGCTAAAAAAAGAAATTGAAAATGACACAAAAAGTGGAAGAACATCCAATGTTCCAGGATTGGAAAAATTCATATAATCAAAATGGCAATTCTGCCCGAATTAGTCTACATATTTAATGCAATGCTAAGCAAAATGCCAGAGACATTCTTCAAAGATCTAGAAAAGAAAATCATGCAATTTGTCTGGAACCATAAAAGACCTTAATTGCCAAAGCAATTTTGCACAAGAAGAGTGGAGTGGGCAACATCTCATTCCCTGACCCAAAAATATACTACAAAGCTGTGATAATCAAAACAGCATGACATTGGTACAGTAACAGACAGGTGGACCAATGGAACAGAAAAGAGACAAAAGAAAAATTAAAAAATTAAAAACTCACACGTACACGTCCAACTGATTTTTGACAAAGGGTACCAATCAATCCAGTGGGGAAAGGAAAACCTCTGCAGCAAATGGTGCTGGAAAAACTGGATATCCACCTGCAGAACGATGAATCTGAACCCCTACCTCTCACCATTGACAAAAATCTACTTAAAGTGGATCAAAGATCTAAACCTAAGACCTCAAACTATAAAATTACTGCTGGGAAATACTGAGGAAACTCTGGGAGACATTGGGGTAGGCAAACGCTTTTTAAATAAGACCCCCCCCCCCCAAAGTACAGTCAGTAATCCCAAATATAGACAAGTGGGATTACATCAGATTAAGAAGTTTCTGCACTGCCAAGGACACAATAATCAGTGTGAGTTGAGAGCCCTCAGAATAGGAAAATATTTTTGTAAATTATGCATCAGATAAGGGACTGATACACTGAATACACAGGGAACTCAAGCAGCTGTCCCCCAAAAAATATGATCAACCCTATTTAAAGATGGGAGAATGAGTTGGAAAAACCACTCTAAGGAAGACACACAAATAGCCAAAAGGCATATGAAAAAATGCTCGACGTCCCTCATTATAAGGGAGATGCAGAGCAAGACCACAATGAGATAGCACCTAACCCCAGTCAGAATGATTAAGTTTAAAAAAACAGAAAATGGTAAGTGCTGGTGGGGGTGTGGTGAAAGGAGGGCTCTCCTACACTGCTGGTGGGAATGTAAATTGGTCCAATCACTATGGATAACATTATGGAGATTCCTCAAAGATGTACAAATTGAACTACCATATGATCCAGCAATCCCACTCCTTGGTATCTACTCAAAGGACAGGACAATCCTTAGTTGGAAAAGTGCATGCCCTTTGATGTTTAATGCAGCATTATTCACAACTGCTAAGACATGGAACCAACCCAAATGGCCATGAACAGATCTATGGATTGAAAAAGTGTGACACATATACTCTATGGAATACTACTCAGCCATAAAAAAAACAAGACCCTGGCTTTTGACAGATAGTGGATGTATATTGAAGATTTCCTACTGAGTGAAGCAAGTCAGGCTATGAAGAAGAGACAATGAATGTCTCCAATTAATATATATCAAGTGTCTGTACTCAATGACTAAAACTGAATGACTAGAGGATATGGAAACATAGAAAATGGTTATAAATACCAGATACAGTGTGAGAAGAGGGTGGGTGAAGGAAGAGAATGTGAAGAAGGACATTAAGGAGAGAAGTAGAGACGGAAGGCATTTATAGGACAAAGAAATGGGTTATTCTCATTGTAAGAGAAATGCAAATCAAAACAACAGTGAGATATCAGCTAACCCCAATCCGAATGTCTAAGATTTAAAAAAAAAAAAAAAAAAATGATAAGTACTGGAGGGGGTGTGGTGAAAAGGGAACTCTCTTACACTGCTGGTGGGATTGTAAATTGATCCAACCACTGTGGAGAACAATTTGGAGATGCCTCCAAAATCTACAAATAGGACTACCATATGATCCAGCAATCCCACTCCCTGGTATCTACCTGAAGGACAGAAGAATACTTAATCGAAAAAGTGCTTGCACATCGATGTTTATTGCGGCACTTTTCACGATTGCTAAGTCATGGAAACAACCTAAATGCCCACGAACTGATGAATGGTTAGAAAAACTGTGGCACATATACTCAATGGAATACTATTCATCCATAAAAAACAACAAAACCCTGGCTTTTGAAAGGAAGTGGATGAATATGGAAGACTTACTGCTGAGTGAAGCAAGTCATGCTATGAAGGAGAGGCATTATATGTCCCCACTTAATATATACCGAGTGTCTGCGCTATATAAATATATATATATACATATATATATATATATATATATATATATACACACATATATACATATATATGTATATATGTACGAATATATATATTTGAAACCACACTGCTTCTGTTGTTATAGAGTTAGAAAATTATAGAAAATTATAAGATATATTTTAAACATTATCTTTAAAATTCAGTATTTTGATAATTTGAAAGTGGTTTGTAAACTGTCAAGAATTATGGAGTATGAGCTAAAATTTTTTGCTATGTAAAGTAAATGTTTCCCAGACCCAGATGGCTTCACTTGTGAATTCTACAAAACTTTTAAGGAAGAGTTAACCCCTATCCTACTAAAATTATTTCTAAATATTCAAAAGGAAGGAAACCTTCCAAATTCATTTTATGAAGCCTCCATCATCCTCATCCCCAAAACAGATAAAGATATGACAAAAAAGGAAAACTACAGACCAATATCATTGATGAATATAGACGTGAAAATTCTCAACAAGATACTCGCAAATCGTATCCAACAACATATAACAAAGATCATTCATCACGATCAGGTAGGCTTTATACCAGGGATGCAAGGGTGGTTCAATATACTCAAGACCATAAATGTAATACACCACATTAACAGAAAGAAAGATAAAAACCATATAATCATCTCAACTGATGCGGAGAAAGCATTTGATAAAATACAACATCCTTTTATGATTAAGACTCTCAGTAAGATTGGTATAGAAGGGTCATTTCTGAACACAATAAAAGCAATCTATGAAAAACCTACAGCTAACATTATACTGAATGGGGAAAAGCTGAAAGCTTTTCCTCTGAAAACAGGTACTAGGCAAGGCTGCCCACTTTCTCCACTGCTCTTTAATATAGTACTGGAAGTCTTAGCTATTGAAATAAGAGAAGAGAATAATATTAAAGGCATTCGAATAGACAAAGAAGAATTGAAAATATCTTTATTTTCAGATGACATGATGGTATACTTAGAAGACCCAAAGGTATCCATGAAAAAACTGCTTGAAGTAATAAGTGAATACAGTAAGGTGGCAGGATACAATATCAATATCCAAAAATCTATAGCATTTCTATTTATGAACAACAAGTTGAACGAAGCAGAGCTGAAGAAAGGAATCCCTTTCACTGTAGCCACAAGGTGTATAAGATATCTAGGGATAAAACTAACTAAGAAAGTCAAAGACCTTTATAATGAAAACTACGAAAATCTTAAAAGAGACATTGAAAGTGACATAAAAATGTGGAAGGACATCCCATGCTCCTGGATTGGAAGAATTAACATAATCAAAATGGCAATTCTACCCAAATTAATCTACATGTTTAATGCAATTCCAATCAAAATACCAGAGATATTCTTCAGAGATCTAGAAAAGGCAATCATAGAATTTGTCTGGAACCATAAAAGACCTCGTATTGCAAAAGAAATCCTGCGCAAGAAGAATGGAGTAGGAGGCATATCACTCCCTGATCCCAAGATATACTATAAAGCTGTGGTCATCAAAACAGCATGGTATTGGCATAAAAACAGACTAGTGGACCAATGGAAGAGAATAGAGACCCCAGAAATAACCCCAAAGCTTACAGCCAACTGATCTTTGACAAAGGATATCAGTCAATCCATTGGGAAAAGGAAAACCTCTTTAGTAAATGGTGCTGGAAAAACTGGGTATCCACCTGAAGAAAGATGAAACGGAACCCCCATCTTTCACCATTAACAACAGTCAACTCAAAATGGATCAAAGATCTGAACCTAAGACCTCAAACAATAAAACCACTGATGGAAAATGCTGGGGAAATTCTGGGGGACATTGGAGTAGGCAAAGACTTCTTAAATAAGACTCCCAAAGCACAGGCAATAATCCCTAAAATAGACAAGTGGGACTATATTAGACTAAGAAGTTTCTGCACAGCAAAGGACACAGTAACAAGTGTGAACCGACAACCCTCAGAATGGGAAAATATTTTTGTTAAATATGCCTCAGACAAGAGACTGATAACCAGAATACATAGGGAACTCAAGTGCCTTATGTGAAAAAAAAATGATTAACCCAATTAAAAGATGGGAAAATGAGCTGAACAAAAGTCTCTCTAAGGAAGACATACGAACAGCCAAAAAGCATATGAGGAAATGCTCAACATCCCTCGTCATAAGGGAGATGCAGATAAAAACTACAATGAGATACCACCTAACCCCTGTCAGAATGGCCAAGATTAAGAATATAAAAAGTGATAAGTGTTGGCGGGGATGTGGTGAAAAGGGAACCCTCCTTACACTGTTGGTGGGAATGTAAACTAGTTCAACCACTGTGGAGAACAATATGAAGGTTCCTCAAAGATCTACAAATAGAACTACCATTTGATCCAGCAATCCCACTTCTGGGTATTTACCCAAAAGACAGGAGAACGCTCAGTCAGAAAAGTGCTTGCACATCAATGTTTATTGCAGCATTATTCACAATTGCCAAGACATGGAACCAACCTAAATGTCCACAAACTGATGAATGGATTGGAAAAGTATGGTATATATACTCTATGGAATATTATTCAGCCATAAAAAATAACAAGACCCTGGAATTTGATAGAAAGTGGTCAGATACGGAGGATATATTGCTGAGTAAAGTAAGCCAGGCTATGAAAGAAAGATATTGTATGTATCCACTCAATATATACTGACTATCAGCACTCTATAATAGAGAGCAAAAAATTGGTGGACATAAAAGCAGTGAAGGTACTTAATGAGAATAGGACAGTGTGGAATGGGGGAAGTGAAGAGAAGAGGATAGAGAAAGATAACAAGTGAACAATAGAGAGGCAGGACATTAGTGAGAAACAGATATGGCTTATTAACTGTTGATGTTGACATGTATAGTATTCTCAACTGGATTTGTCTGAGAAGTATTTCATGATGGGCAAAGTATTTGTACAAGCAAAATGAGAAATAGCAATTGACTGTTTTAAAAAATAATTAGAATAATAATAATAATGATTGGGGAAAACATAGAAAAGATATTGAATGTTGAAGTGGGGAGATTAATGTCTCTGTACTGACTGACATGCATGGCATTCCCTTTTGAAAAAGCAATGTAATACACTGTAAAGTTATATGTAATTCAATGTAATATAAAGAAGAATATGATGATAATAAAAAAATAAATAAATAAAGTAAATGTTTGTGGAAAAATGTAAAAATAAATAAATGAAAGAAAAAAATTAAAAAATTAATTAATTAAAAAAAGAAATGGGTTATTATCTTTTGAAGAAAATGTGTATAGTATTCTCAACTGGATTTGTGAGAAATGAATATATGTTGAATATTCACTTTGCAAGCTAAGTGACACATGTGATTGAACATATCAAATAAATTGAAATAAAAAATAAGAAAAAACATGAACGCGAAACCAAATCAATAGCATATGTATCCCTTTCAAGGTAGTATGAAGTGTGCAGAAGAGCTTCTACAACCACCCATTGGCCTGGACAGAGATGAAAGACACTTGGGAGATGAGCATCAGCTTTTGGCTGATTATCATAGCAGACCAGTTATGTGGGTTTTACTATGAGTTGCAGCTTAATATGATGATCTAAGTGATGTCCTTTAGAAAATCACTTTTGGAGCTGGCAGATGACATGGTGGTTAAGGTGCTAGACTCCCACATGGACAACTGTGTTTGAAGTCCTGGACCTGATCTCTTGCTTTCTCACTTTCCTCCCACTTCTGGTCAAATTTAAAAAACAAGGGACCAGCAGTTAGCGTAATGGCTATGTCACTGGACTCCCACGTAGTCGACCGCGGTTCGAGTCCCGGACCCGGCGGCTTAAACTCACGCCGGGCGCGTGTGCGTGCGTGCCCAAGATCCCGAGAGGAGAATGGAGGAGAAGGGATTGCGGCGTGGCCATCCCCCCTGGGGGGTGATTTCCTGCTTTCTATCTCTCTGTCTCTCTCTGTCTGTCTGGCGAGCGCACGCGCCCTATAGCAAAAACCTCTCCAAAAAAAAGAAAAGAAAAAAAAAAAAACAAAAAACAATAAGTAATTATTTTTTAATATAATAATAATTTATTCGACTGCTTCCCTTCCAGACCCACAATCCAGGACCCACCCAGACCCCTAGACAGCCTACGCCTTTGGCGGCAGCTGCCTGGTACATCAGAAGGCACCTGGTGAGCAAGGGGGCATGCTGCACCCACTGCTTGCCTTCCAGACCCCCAGTCCAAGACCCACCCAGACCCCTAGACAGCCTGCACCTTTGGTTGCAGCTGCCTGATACATCTGAAGGCACCTGGTGAGCAAGGGGGCACGCTGCCCCCACTGCTTCCCTTCCAGACCCCCAGTCCAGGACCTACCCAGACCCCTAGACAGGTAGAAAGTTCCTCCATTATTTTTCTTCTTTACTGTCCCCCATTCTTTTGTAAATTCCTTCCTCTCTGCCTCTCCACAGCTTGCGCCTTTGGCGGCAGCTGCCTGGTACATCTGAAGGCACCAGGCCAAATCTTCTTTATTTCCCCATGTTCTCCCTTCTTTTCTCTTATATTATCTTCTCTCCATCTTCTTTCATCTTGCCAGAGGGACGAGCTAGGCCTAGAATTAGAGATCTGAACTTTTCTAGTTATATAGAGTTATACTGGTTCCTCCTTTATATGGAACCAACTGTGAAAAGGGAGATTCTGCTCTTCAGACACCTGACTATAGTATCTTTTATGAGACCACATTACTAAAAACAACAGAACAGAGACTTCAGCAGATGTCAATTCCCAACAAAAATGAAAGACACTGCTAGCCAGTGAAACGTTCGCCTGACAGGTACTTAAAAGTTAGTACATCTTCCAAATGGCTAGAAGTAGAAGAGCCTCTGGTATGAATAAACAAGGAAATATATCTCCATCAAATGTACAGAGTAACTCCCCTCCATCTTCAGGGCTAATGGACGATGTTATCAAGATGTCAGACAAAGAATTTTGAACACTTATGGTGAACAAATTCGAGTTGGAACAGAAAAGAGACAACGAACTACAGGAGATGAGAAAGTCATTCCAAGATATTAAAGAAGAAATGGACACTCTGATAAAGAACCAGATGGAGCTATTAGAGATAAAGTCTGGACTAGAGGAAATAAAAAACTCCCTTGAAAGTATTGAAAGTCAATTAGATCAAGCTGAAGATCGAATCTCTGATGTAGAAGATAAAACCTCTGACCTAGAAAGAACCGCCAAAAAGAAAGAAAATATAACAAAAAAAAAAAAAAACACGAGGATAATATATGAGAAATACTAGATTTAATAAGATGCCCAAATATCAGAATAATTGGTATCCCAGAAGGTGAAGAAACCAATAACAGCATGGAAAATAGATTCCATGAAATCCTGGAAGAAAATTTCCTGAGTCTAAAGAGTCACTCAAGTATCAAGGCCCAAGAAATACAAAGTAACCCACTTAGAATCAACCCCAGAAGATCTTCCCAAAGGAACATCATAGCCAGACTATCCAAGACCACAGATAAAGACATGACACTAAAACTGGCAAGAGAGAAACGAGAAGTGACATACAAAGGTCATCCCAATAGGTTAACTCGAGACCTCTCAACGGAAACAATGCAAGCAAGAAAAGAATGGGAAGATGTATTGAAAGTGCTAAGAGAGAAACAATTTCAACCAAGATTATTGTATCCTGCAGGAATATCATTCATATGGGAAAAAAAGATTAAGATCTTCTCAGACAAACAAGACCTGAAAGAATTTGCCAGCACCAGACCAGCTCTTCAAGAAACCCTGAAGAAAGTACTGTTCCAGGAAAACTAAAGAACTAACAGAGAGAAAGAAAGGAATAAAAGGCTGCTGTGACAATGGCCAAGTTAAACGTTGGGACAGATCCATTACATCAATAATAACATTGAATGTGAATGGATAAAATTTCCCAAACAAGAGAGACAGACTGGCTGAATGGATAAAAAACAGAGACCCTCTATCTGTTGCCTACAGGAAACCCACCTCATCGGTAAAGACATACATAGACTGAAAGTGAAGAGTTGGAAAAAGGTTTTCCGCGCAAATGGGAACCAAAAAAAAGGTGGAGCTGCGATACTAATTTCTGACAATATAGCCTTTAAAACAAAAGCTGTTTGAAGAGACAAAGAAGGGCACTATATAGTAATAAAAGGATCAATAGATCAAAAAGATATAACTCATAAATATCTAAGCGCCCAACACAGGAGCACCCAAATATGTGAAGAAAAGACTGTTAGATCTAAAAGGGGAGATAGACCGCAATACACTAATTGTTGGAGAACTTAACACTGCACTATACCCTCAGGACCGATCATCTAGACAAAAAATAGATAAAGAGATAAAGGATCTGAATAAATGAAATGAACTTAACAGACACCTATAGAACTTTCCATCCAGAAACCATGAGATACACTTTTTTCTCACCCCCATATGGAACCTTTTCAAAGATTGACCACATCATAGGACACAAAGCAAGCCTCTACAGATTCAAAGGCATAGAAACTATTCCCAGCATCTTCTCCAACCATGGTGGAATTAAACTTGAATTTAATTTCAAGAAAAATCCTCAAAAATGCTCAAATACATGAAAACAAAATGACCTACTACTGAATGACTCCACAACTACTGATGAAATAAAGTCTGAAATCAAAAGATTCATGGAAGCTAATGACAATGAGGACATGGGTTTCCATAATCTTTGGGACACCTCAAAAGCAGTCATAAGAGGGATGTTTATAACAATTAGTGCTCATAAGAGGAAGACGGAAAGAAGGCAAATAGATGACCTAACATCATGCCTCAGAGAATTGGAGAAGCAACAGCAAAATAATCCAAAAAACCACAGGAGAAAGGAAATAATAAAGATCTGAGCAGAAATAGATGAAATAGAAAATAAGTGAACTATACAGAAAATAAATGAAAGTAAAAGTTGGTTCTTTTGAAAAGATAAACAAAATCGATACACCACTAGCGAGATTTATTAAGAAGAAGAGAGAAAGGTACCAGTGAATCAAATCTGCAATGAAGCAGGAAAGATAACAACAGACAAAATAGAAATACAGAACATCATTAGAGGATACTATGAACAACTATATGACAAGAAACAAGACAATATGGATGAGATGGACAAATTCCTGGACATGTATAATCTAGCAAGATTGAGCCAGGAGGACATAGAAAGTATAAATAGGCCCATAACAAGCCAGGAGATTGAATCCATAATAAATAGCCTTCCAACAAAGAAAAGCCCTGGCCCGGATGGATTCACCTCTGAGATCTATAAAACTTTCAAAGAAGAGTTAACCCCCATTCTGCTCAAGTTATTTCTAAAGATCCAAAAGGGTGAATCTCTCCCTAATTCATTCTATGAAGCCTCTATCACCCTTATCCTCAAAACAGTTAAGGACAGGACAAGGAAGGAAAACTATAGACCAATATCTCTGATGAATATAGACTCAAAGATTCTCAACAAGATACTAGCAAACCGTATCCAACAACTTATAAAAAAGAATATACATCATGATCAGGTAGGCTTTATTCCAGGAATGCAAAGTTGGTTCAACATATGCAAAATCATAAATTTAATACAACATATTAACAGGAAAAAAAGACCAAAACCATATGGTTATTTCGATTCATGCAGAAAAAGCATTTGATAAGATACAACATCCCTTTATAATCAAGACGTTCAGCAAAATTGGCATACAAGGGTCATTTCTCAACACGATAAAAGCTGTCTATGAAAAACCCATTGCGAACATCATCCTGAATGGGGAAAAGCTGAAAGCTTTCCCACTAAAAACGGGTAAAAGATAAGGATGCCCCCTTTCTCCACTCCTTTTCAAAATAGTACTGGAAGTCCTCACCAACGCAATCAGAAAAGAGGAAAAAATTAAAGGCATCCAAATTGGAAAAGAAGAGGTGAAACTCTCTATTCGCAGATGACATGATTGTGTACATAGAAGGCCCAATGATTTCCATGAAGAAATTTCTGGAAGTAATGCACAAATACAGTAAAGTTACAGGATACAAAATTAATATACCGAAGTCTATAGCATTTCTATATACAAACCACAGGCAGACAGAGATAGAACTGAAAAAAGTTATTCCATTTACCATAGCCATTAAAAGTATAAGATACTTAGGGATAAATCTAACCAAAGAAGTTAAAGACCTCCACAAGGAAACCTATGAGAAGCTAAAAAAAGAAATTGAAAATGACACAAAAAAGTGGAAGGACATCCCACGTTACTGGATTGGAAGAATTAATATAAGCAAAATGGCAATTCTACCCAAATTAATCTACCTATTTAATGCAATGCCAATCAAAGTACCAGACACATTCTTCACAAATCTAGAAAGGACAATTATAATATTCATCTGGAATTATAATAGACCTCGTATTGCCAAAGCAATTCTACACAAGAAGAGTGGAGTAGGCGGCATCTCACTCCCTGACCCAAAAATGTGCTAAAAAGCTGTGGAAATCAAAACAGCATGGTACTGACACAGGAACAGACATGTGGACCAATGGAACAGAATTGAGTCCACAGGAATACATTCCCAACCATTCAGTCAACTGATTTTTGATCAGTGGTACCAGTCAATCCACTGGGAAAAGGAAAACCTCTTCAGCAAATGATGCTGGAAAAACTGGATTTCCACCTGTAGAAAGATGAATCTGAACCCCTACCTGTCACCTTTTGTCCCGTTCCTGTTCGGGCACCACTTGTCCCGACCCGGTTCGGGTGCCACGTGTCCCGACCCGGGGGGACAGTTGAACAGGTTTCCTGAGGGAAGGAGTGAGAGCCAGAACAAGCGGTGCAGTGTCACAACACGGAGACGACACAGTGTCGTCTGTTTATTGTGGGCAGCACAGTACAGCATGGAGACGACACAGTGTTACAACTCTTTAGGGTCACGTCCTCTGTTGTGAGCAGCATGGAGACGACGCGGTGTCACAGATCTTCAGGGTCGTCTGGAGATGATGTAGTGTTACAACTCTTCAAGGTTGTCTGGAGACTGTGCGGTGTTTCAGCTCTTCAGGCTCTCCAGGGTCGTCGTCTTCCTGGTCTTCTGTGTCGTCTTCATTGTCTTCCTGGTCGTCTGGCTATTGTGGGCCAGGCATGGTGGTTATATACACGTTGGTGGATCGTAAAAGGTGGGTTGTAAATGGTGGGCTGTGATTGGTTTTAAACGGTGGACTGTGATTGGTTGTAAATGGTGGGTTACAATTGGTTACTTTTGGACCAATCATGAGGTGCTGGATATGCAAATCTGAGGGATTCTAGTGGCCAATCATGGCAATTGTTTGCTCTCTGAGAAACCTCGGCAGACTCGCTGGTGCACAGCCTCCCACATATCCTCCTTCTCTGTTTTAATTTGAGAGATGATGTAAAGGCCTGGGGGAATCATGCCTGTCTTAGGTTGGAGTCGTTTATGGAACCATAAGTCCATTCTTAACCGTCATTGGAGAGTCCCATAGCTATCATGGGCCTCCTATCTTAGGTGGAAGGACTGAACAGTTATTGGTTTCAACAGACTCTCTTACCCGTCTTTGACTAACCGATTCAGCGCCTCAGGTGAGACCAGTATAGGGATGTTGGTCTTCCATAAGTGAGTCAATTTGTTGTTTGAAGAATGACATGTACCTATTAAATATAACAGGTCCCAGTGAGCAAACAATTAAAAGGCCAATGAATGGGCCAAGGAGGGGCAGCGGGAAAGGGAGGAGACCGTTCCAGGCAGACCATTCTACGTTGTTGGAGAGATTGTTGGAGTTGATGCATCTTAATTTTGTTGATCTGTGGAAGGAGAGAGAGACATCTCAGGGTTTTCATTGTCCCTGGATGGCTTGTTAGAATCAATCTGTTTGATTAATCTTTCTGGTAACCAACAAGCAGCATCCATTTTTTGAGAATAGATGCAGACAGACCCTCTGCCCCAAATGAGGACAGGGTCTGGACCATGCCATATATTGTCCAGAGGATCTTTCCACAAAACTGAGGCAAATTTTGTTTTGGTAGTTGAATGCCAGAAGCGCTCAGCAGCTGAGTCTCTATCTTTATCAAGAGACAGGAAATTTAGGACAAAAAGAGTATGTGCCAGAAGGTTTTTTGGCAAGCCCTTAGTTTATAAAAGCTCTCCCTTTTTTAGCTTTTGGAGAGTATTTTTTAAGGAAAGATGAGCACGTTCGACAATGCCCTGTCCCTGGGGATTGTATGGGATTCCCATAACATGTTTAATGTGAAGTTGTTTACAAAAAGAGGCGAAATTGTTTCCTGTGTAACCTGGGCCCTTATCTGTCTTAATTTGTTGAAGTTTACCCATAACAGAGAGTGCAGCGAGTACATGGGAAATAACATGTTTTCCAACTTCTCCAGTTTGTGCCGTGGCAAAAATGAAACCGCTGAAGGTGTCAACAGTAACATGAACATATTTGGTAGTACAAAATTCAACAATATGGATGACGTCCATCTGCCATAATGTGTTAGGCATAAGGCCTCTAGGGTTAACACCTAGATGTGGTGTAGGTAAAAGGGTAAGACAAGCTGGACATTGTTTTACAATTTGTCAGGCCTGTTCTCGAGTAATTTTAAACATGAGGCGAAGTGTGTGAGAATTTAAATGATGTAGCTGATGTGCAGCAACGGCGTCCAAAAGGTTTTTATCAGCTTGTGTAGAAGCAAGAAAGGAATGTTTAGTGGCAAGATCAGCGTGGCAGTTGTCCTCAGTCAGAGGACCAGGCAAGTCGGTATGTGCACGTAAATGGCCAATATAAAAGGATAGGTCTCGATTTCTAATGAGAGACTGTAGTTGGCGGAATAGCTGTGCAACCTGAGAAACTTGTTTAATTTGTGCTGCGGTTTCTAGAAGTGGAACAGACATAGCAATATAAGCACTATCTGTATATAAATTCAAAGGCACATCGGGAAAAGCAGAAAAGACTGCAATGACTGCCTGCAACTCAACCAGCTGAGCTGCTGTTGAGGAAGTGGTAAATGTAACTGTCTGATCAGAGAAGGAATAGGAAGCAGTTCCTTTGGAGGAACCGTCAGTAAAAACCAATAAAGCATTTAAAACAGGATGAAGTGAAGTTTGTACAGGGAAAACAAAATCATGGGTAGATAAAAAATATAAAAATTTATCTGGAGGAAGATAGTTATCAATAATTCCAGTAAAGGAAGCACATGCAATAGGCCAGAAATCTGTTTGTTGGAATAGTCAATTAACTTGGTCTTTAGTATGTGGCTGGATAATTGTATCAGGGTCTTTGCCAAAATAAGTAATGCTTAAATTGTGAGCTATACCGATAATATCAGCTACAGCTTGATAATAAGGGTATATGACCTTTGAAGGAGAAGATGGTGGGTGAATCCACATGATTGGAGCGGATTGTCAGAACACAGCCATTGGTGTGACCGAAGTGTGACAAATAATGAGGAACAATGGCAGTCTATAATCGATGGCTATGATGAATTGAGAGGCAATGGCCTTTTCTACTATAGAGAGAGCTTGACGTCCCTCCTCTGTAAGTATGCGAGGAGATTTAGGATTGTCGTCTTCTTGTAAGATATTAAACAAAGGTTTAAGCTGGCCTGTGGTTAATTTGAGGTATGGGTGGATCCAGTTGATATCGCCCAAGAGTTTTTGAAAATCATTTAAGGTTTTTAACTTGTCAAGTCTAAATTGTATCTTTAGAGTGGTGATTTTTTGGCCAGAAAGATGGTATCCTAGGTAAGTATATGGGTCTTTAAGTTGTACCTTTTCAGGGGCAATCTTTAGTCCTCGAATGGAAAGTTGTTTTTTAAGGTCATGAAAACATTGGAGAACTAGCTGACCATCCTTGCCTGCTATCAAAATGTCATCCATGTAATGGATGATGTATATTTGATTCCATTTGTTTCTAACTGGCTGCAATGCAGCAGCAACATATTTTTGGCACAGGGTAGGGCTGTTTTCCATGCCCTGGGGGAGGACTTTCCACTCGTAACATCTCATGGGTTCTTTAAAATTAGTTGATGGGATGCTAAAGGCAAATCTTTGTTGATCTGAAGGGTGTAAAGGAATGGTATAGAAGCAATCTTGGAGATCAATGATTACCTTGAAGAAGTCTAAAGGAATGGCTACCGGGGATGGCAAGCCAGGCTGTAAGGCTCCCATGGGAACCATAGTTTTATTGATTGCTCTTAAGTCTTGGAGTAGACGCCATTTACCTGATTTTTTCTTAATTACAAAAATAGGGGTGTTCCATGGTGAAGTGCTGTCGACAATGTGTCCTGCCTCAAATTGTTCCTGTACTAACATTTGGGCAGCTTGAAGTTTTCAGAAGTAAGAGGCCATTGATCAACCCACACGGGCATATCATCTTTCCAGGAGATTTTATCAGCGTGGGGTACAGGAATGTCCATGGCCGCTAGGATAAATTTCTCAGTCCTGTCCAATTAAATTTAGGTTTTGGTATCAAGGGATGGATGATACCTGACTCATTTTTCCCTAAGCCTTTTCCTGGTATATAACCCTGTGTTAACATTTGCACAGTACCTGTATCAGAAGGGCTAAACATAATGAGGCTCATTTGTGATAATAAATCTCTACCCCAAAGGTTTATGGGGAGACCTTCTATAATAAAGGGTTGGATGGTTCCTTGGTTTCCCTCTCTATCTGTCCACTGTAATACTTTAGCGCTCCTTTCTGGATTCTGGCTTTGACCAATGCCTTTTAAGTGGGTAAGGGTTGGTGTTAGGGGCCAAGTTTGGGGCCAGTTGTCTTTTCTGAGAATGGTGACATTGGCTCCAGTGTCAACAAGTCCAGAAAACTGTTTACCATCTAACCATAAAGTAAGCATTGGTTTCTTTGGGGAAATTTGTTGGACCCAATAAGCATCTGAGGAACCAAACCCTTTTTCACCTCGTGAGGAGGTTTGGATGTTATTTTGAGTGGAAAGCAGTGGAAGGAGTACGAGTTGAGCTATGCACTTTCCAGCTGTATTAGTTGTGATTAAATTTGGAGAGGAAGCCATAATTTTTATTTCTCCCTCATAGTCATTATCTATTACTCCTGGAAAGATTTGAAGTCCCTCCATAGTGGTACTACGACCCATGAGTATTGCAAAGGTGTTTGGAGGTAAAGGGCCAAAGATTCCAGTAGGCAAGGCCTGTACCCCCATCTCGGGAGTTAATACTGTGTGGGTGGTGGAACAGAGGTCCAGTCCTGTGCTTCCTGAAGTCGCTCTAGGGAGGTCCAAAATGGATTGTTTGTTGGAACAGTTTGCATCACCCCAAAAACTTGTTTGGGCCTGAGGGCCTGGGGCTGGCCCCTGTACCCATTTCCCTGAGAGTAAATGAGTGGTCTGCCATGGATATCTGTTTTGGACCTGCACTCATTGGCAGGATGACATCCCCTCTGGCACTTACTGCATAACTCAAGGGGTTGATTCTGTCTCTGATTTTTAATATTTTTTGTTTTACATTGTCTTGCCATGTGTCCTGGGCAACCGCATTTAAAACAATTACCTCAATTATTGTGGTCAAGGAATTGGCGGAAGGTGTACCCTTGAAGGTCAGCAGCCATGGCCAATCCCTGTTGGTATGCTGAGCCGATCTCTGAACACAGACGTATGTACCCTGTCAGGTCTGTCTTTTTTCTGTGTGGTCTAATGGCTGCCTGACAAGAGCCGTTAGCATTTTCATATGCCAGATGTTTTACAAAGTCTGTACTTGCATCAGCATTACTGAATATTTTTTCTGATGTGGTAATTAATCGATGTACAAAGTCAGAAAAAGGTTCATCAGGCCCTTGTCTAATGTTAGTAAGGGAGGCGCTCAAATCTCCTTTAGCAGGGAGTTTTTTCCAGGCCTTTATGCCTGCCATATGAATTTGTGCAAAGAGCCCTGGGTCATACTGCATTTGATTTTCATTGTGCGCATAGTTTCCTTCTCCTATTAACATCTCGGCCGTATAGCCATTATTGGCTTGGGCATTGCGGCGGGCGGTTTCCCTACAAGCCTCTACATATTCTGATTTCCAAAGCAGGTAGTCTCCTCCTGAAAGTGTTGCTCAGGCTAATGTTTGCCAATCAGATGGTATGAGCCAGCCCTCTGCGATAGCTTCAACCATAGCTAAGGTATACAGAGCAGTAGCTCCATACTGGGTGACTGCCGCCTTAATTTCTTTTACCATTTTAAAGTCAAACCCACTGTGACTGCGCCAAACCTGTCCTTGAGGATCTGTAGTTTCCGTAACAGGGAATGTCTCAAAGTCTGTCATGTGTGATCCCTGAACTAGTTTTGTTTCTTTGTCTGTATTGGTTTTTAGTTTCTCTAATTGTGATATTAAATCCTGGTGTTCTTTTTCTAATTGAATTTGTTCTTTTAATTGTTTTATTTCATTAATTATTTTTTATTTTGGGTCAATAAGAGGTGGTGCTGAAGCAGTAGTGTTATAGGGTGGCGGCCGTTTTTTGAAAGACAACCATTCGGGGTTATTATATTTATCAGCCTCGGCCTCTAGGATTTCCTCCTCTGAACTAGTTGATGACTTGTTTTTCTTTGGCTCTTGTAGAGCCTTAAAGTTGTTTTTATTTTTTAGTTTTTTTGATTTTGGGGGCTTTGTCTCGCCTCTAGGGCTTTTGGCTTCTCCTTCACTATCTAGGGAAATAAGATCCTCTCCCTGTTCCTTTTCAATTTTAAAATTAGTGACCATAGTGGCAAGGGCTTCTTTTAAGTCCTGAATGAATAGTTCATGCTGACTAAGCTCTTGTTCGTGCTGGCTAAGCTCTTGTCCCATTATTACCGTTATTACTTGTCCCATTATTACCCTTATTACTTAGAAGTAAGCAATCTTTGTTACTCACCGGGACGATTCTCTGCCGTTCCCTCTCGGATGATTCTCTGCTGTGTTATCTCGGGACGATTCTCTGCCGTCCCCTCCTCGGATGCTCTGCACTGGATCCTTCATACTCAGGTCCCTTGTTCGAGCACCACTTGTCCCGTCTCTGTTCGGGTGCCACTTGTCCCGACCAGGTTCGGGTGCCACGTGTCCCGACCTCGGGGGACAGTCAAACAGGTTTCCTGAGGGAAGGAGTGAGAGCCGGAACAAGCGGTGCAGTGTCACAGCATGGAGACGACACAGTGTCATCTGTTTATTGTGGGCAGCACGGTACAGCACGGAGATGACACAGTGTTACAACTCTTTAGGGTCACATCATCTGTTGTGAGCAGCACGGAGATGACGTGGTGTCACAGATCTTCAGGGTCGTCTGGAGACGATGGAGTGTTACAACTCTTCAAGGTCGTCTGGAGACTGTGCGGTGTTTCAGCTCTTCAGGCTCTCCAGGGTCGTCGTCTTCCTGGTCTTCTGTGTCGTCTTCGTTGTCTTCCAGGTCGTCTGGCTATTGTGGGCCAGGCATGGTGGTTATATACACGTTGGTGGATCGTAAAAGGTGGGTTATGATTGGTTGTAAATGGTGGGCCGTGATTGCTTGTAAATGGTGGGTTATGATTGGTTGCTTTTGGACCAATCATGAGGTGCCGGATATGCAAATCTGAGGAATTCTAGTGGCCAATCATGGCAATTGTTTGCTCTCTGAGAAACCTCAGCAGACTCACTGGTGCGCAGCCTCCCACAACCTTTGACAAAAATCAAGTCAAGGAGGATCAAGGATCTAAATCTAAGACACCAAACGATTAAACTGCTTCTAGGAAACACTGGGGAAACTCTGGGAGACACTGGGGTAGGAAAAGACTTCCAACATAAGACCCCTAAAGCACAGTTGATAATCCACAAAATAGGCAAGTGGGATTACATCAGACTAAGAAGTTACTGCATGGCAAAAGACACAGAAATTAGTGTGAATCAACAGCCCTCAGAATGGGAAAATATTTTTGTAAACTATGCATCAGATAAGAGATTGATAACCAGAATACATAAGGAACTAAAGAAGCTGTTTCGAAAAAAGATGATGAACCCTATTAAAAGATGGGAGAAGGAGTTGAAAAGAACACTCACTAAAGATGAAATATGAATAGCCAGAAGACATATGAAAAAATGCTCAACATCTCTCATCGTAAGAGAAATGCAGATCAAAACAACAATGAGATATCACCTAACCCCAGTCAGAATGGTGAAGATTAAAAAAAAAAAAAAAAAAAAAAAAAAACGAAGAATGGACACTCCCATCTTTCGACCCCTGGGCCAGGATCTTCGAGGGAGGACAGCCCCCGAGTAGTTCCAGCCCCGGGACCCCAAGCCAGACCACCCTCTTTCAGCCAGGAACGCCCTCAGTTCATCCACACCACACTCCCATTTTTCAAAACCTGGGCCAGGATCTTCGAGGGAGGATGGCCCCCAGTAGTTCCAGCCCCAGGACCCCAAGCCAGACCCCCCTCTTTCAGCGAGGAACGCCCTCAGTTCATCCACACCACACTCCCATCTTTCGACCCCTGGGCCAGGATCTTCGAGGGAGGATTGCCCCCAGTAGTTCCAGCCCCGGGACCCCAAGCCAGACCGTCCTCTTTCAGCCAAGAACGCTCTCAGTTCATCCACACCACACTCCCATCTTTCGACCCCTGGACCAGGATCTTCGAGGGAGGACTGCCCCCCAGTAGTTCCAGCCCCAGGACCCCAAGCCAGACCCCCCTCTTTCAGCCAGGTACATTTTTTTTCCTTTTTTTTCCTCTGTCCTGTTCCCCACATCTTTCATTTGTAAATTTATCTCTTCTGATCAACACACAGGAACGCCCTCAGTTCATCCACACCACACTCCCATCTTTCGACCCCTGGGCCTGGATCTTCAATGGAGGACTGCCCCCCAGTACTTCCAGCCCCGGGACCCCAAGCCAGACCTCCCTCTTTCAGCAAGGTACATTTTTTTTTCCTCTTTATTTTCCTCTGTCCTGTTCCCCACATCTTTCATTTGTAAATTTATCTCTTCTGATCAACACACAGGAACGCCCTCAGTTCATCCACATCACACTCCCATCTTTGGACCCCTGGGCCAGGATCTTCTAGGGAGGACAGCCCCCCAGTAGTTCCAGCCCCAGGACCCCAAGCCAGACACCCCTCTTTCAGCCAGGTACATTTTTTTTCCTTTTTTTATTTCTCTGTCCTGTTACCCACATCTTTCATTTGTAAATTTCTCTCTTCTGATCAACACACAGGAACGCCCTCAGTTCATCCACACCACACTCCCATCTTTCGACCCCTGGGCCAGAATCTTTGAGGGAGGACTGCCCCCCAGTAGTTCCAGCCCCAGGACCCCAAGCCAGACCCCCCTCTTTCAGCCAGGAATGCCCTCAGTTCATCCACACCACACTCCCATCTTTCGACCACTGGGCCAAGATCTTCGAGGGAGGACTGTCCCCCAGTAGTTCCAGCCCTGGGACCCCAAGCCAGACCCCCCTCTTTTAGCCAGGAACGCCCTCAGTTCATCCACACCACACTCCCATCTTTCGACCCCTGGGCCAGGATCTTCAAGGGAGGACTGCCCCCCAGTAGTTCCAGCCCCGGGACAACAAGCCAGACCCCCCTCTTTCAGCCAGAAACGCACTCAGTTCCTCCACACCACACTCCCATCTTTCGACCCCTGGGCCAGGATCTTCGAGGGAGGACTGCCCCCCAATAGTTCCATCCCCGGGACCCCAAGCCAGACCCCCCTCTTTCAGCCAGGTACATTTTTTTTCCTTTTTTTTTCTCTGTCCTCTTACCCACATCTTTCATTTGTAAATTTCTCTCTTCTGATCAACACACAGAACGTCCTCAGTTCATCCACACCACACTCCCATCTTTCGACCCCGGGTACAGGATCTTCGAGGGAGGACTACCCCGCAACTTTTTCTTTATTCTACATATTATTTTCTTCCCAGTTTCTCAATCCTCACTTCCTTTATCTGCACCATCCCTGGCTGTCCAGATAGGTCTAGAATTACAATTCTGAAACATTCTAGCATTTTCAGACTCTCTAGAATCCTCCATTTCCCTGAAACACCTGTGAAGAAGGAGATACATTTCTTTGGACACCTGAAGTGAATACTTTTTCTTGATTTACATTACTAAACACAATTGAAGATAGACTTTGGCTGTCTCCATTCCACATCAGAAAGGAAACACACTTGCTTCTATTAGAAGAAACCTTCTCGTAAACGGTTTTTCAAAGGGAACACATCTCCCAATGGTTAGAAGTAAAAGAACCTCAGGCCTGAATAAAGCAGGAAATATGTCTCCATCAAAGGAACACAGTAACTCCCTTCCTGTTCCTGAAAAAATAGAGGACGTTACCAAAATGTCCGAGATAGAGTTTAGAACATTCATGTTGAACAAGTACTATGAGCTAGAACAGAAAAGAGACAATGAATTACAGGAGATGAGAAAGTCCTTCAACGATATGAAGGAAGAAATTCTGAGGAAGAATAATACGGAATTATTAGAGGTGAAGTCTGAAATACAGGAAATCAAAAACTCTCTTGAAAGTATTAAAAGTCGATTAGACCATGCTGAAGGTTGAATCTCTGATGTGGAAGATAAAACTTCTGACCTAAAGAAAACCACCAAAAAGATAGAGAAAATAACAAAAAAACATGAAGATAATATACGAGAATTACTAGATTCCATTAGACGTCCTAACGTCTGAATAATTGGTATCCCAGAAGGTGAAGAAACTAATAAGAGCATGAAAAACCTATTCCATGAAATCTTGGAAGAAAATTTCCCAAGCATAGAGAGGCACTCCAACATCCAGACCCAAGAAATACAAAGGACACCAAATAGAATCAACCCAAGAAGATCTTCCCCAAGGCATATCATAGCCAGACTGGCTAAGACCACAGATAGAGATAAGATACTAAAACTAGCAAGAGAGAAACAACAAGTGACTTACAAAGGTCACCCCATCAGGCTAACACTGGACTTCTCAACGGAAACAATGCAAGCAAGGAAAGAATGGGAAGATGTATCAAAAGTGTTACGAGAGAAACAATTTCAACCAAGACTATTGTATCCTGCAAGATTATCCTTCATATGGGAAAAAAAGATTAAAATCTTCTCAGGCAAACAAAATCTGAAAGAATTTGCCAGCACCAGGCCAGCTCTCCATGAAACCCTGAAGAAAGTACTGTTCCAGGAAAACTAAAGAAGTAACAGCCAGAAACAAAAGAGTAAAAGGCAACTAAGACAATGGCCAACTTAAATGCCGGGACAGATCCATTAACATCAATAATAACATTGAATGTTAATGGATTAAACTCTCCAATCAAGAGACACAGACTGGCTGAATGGGTTAAAAAACAAAAACCCTCTATCTGTTGCCTACAGGAAACCCACTTCATGGATAAAGATATACATAGACTGAAAGTGAAGGGTTGGAAAAAGATTTTCCATGCAAATGGGAACCAAAAAAGAGCTGGAGTCGCAATACTGATCCCTGACAAAATAGGCTTTAAAACAAAAACTGTTCGAAGAGACAAAGAAGGGCACTATATTGTAGTAAAATGATCAATCAATCAAGAAGATATAACGCTTATTAATATCTATGCGCCCAACACAGGAGCACCCAAATATGTAAAGGAAAGACTGCTAGATCTAAAAAGGGAGATAGACTGCAACACACTAATTGTTGGAGACCTCAACACTGCACTATCCCCCCTGGATAGATCATCTAGACAAAAAATAGGTAAAGAGATAAAAGATCTAAATGATATCATAAATCAAACGGACTTAACAGACATCTATAGAACTTTCCATCCTAAAACCTCAGGATACACTTTTTTCTCACCGCCACATGGAACATTCTCGAAGATTGACCACATCATTGGGCACAAAGCAAGCCTCTACAGATTCAAAAGCATAGAAACTATACCCAGCATCTTCGCCAACCATGATGGAATTAAACTTGAGTTTAATTTCAAGAGAAATCCTCAAAATTACTCAAATACAGGAAACTTAATAACCTACTCCTGAATGACTCCACAACTACTGAAGAAATAAAGACTGAAATCAAAAGGTTCATGGAAGGCAATGACAGTGAGGACACGAGTTTCCATAATCTTTGGGACACTGCTAAAGCAGTCATAAGAGGGAAGTTCATAGCAATTAGTGCACATAAGAGGAGCATGGAAAGAAGGCAAATGGATCACCTAACATCTTGCCTCACAGAATTGGAAAAGCAACAGCAAAAAGATCCAAAAAACTTCAGGAGAAAGGAAATAATAAAGATACGAGCAGAAATAAATGAAATAGAAAATAAACGAACTATACAGAAAATAAATGAAATTAAAATCTGGTTCTTTGAAAAGACAAACAAAATTGATACACCACTAGCGAGACTTATTAAGAAGAAGAGAGAAAAGAACCAGGTGAATCAGATCTGCAATGAAGCAGGCAAAATAAAAACAGACATAGTAGAAATAAAAAAACATTATTAGGGGATACTATGAACATCTGTATGCCAAGAAACAAGATAATTTGGATGAGATGGACAAATTTCTGGACAGGTATAATCTACCTAGATTGAGCCAGGAGGATATAGAAAGTCTGAATAGGTCCATAACAAGCCAGGAGATCAAATCAGTTATAAATAACCTCCCAACAAAGAAAAGCCCTGGCCCTGATGGATTCACCTCTGAATTCTACAAAACTTTCAAAGAAGAGTTAACCCCCATTCTGCTCAAGTTATTTCTAAATATCCAAAAGGGAGAATCTCTCCCTAATTCATTCTACGAAGCTTCTATCACCCTTATCCTTAAAACAGATAAGGACAGGACAAGGAAGGAAAACTATAGACCAATATCCCTGATGAATATAGACGCGAAGATTCTCAACAAGGTACTAGCAAATCATATACAACAACTTATCAAAAAGATTATACATCATGATCAGGTAGGCTTTATCCCAGGAATGCAAGGTTGGTTCAACATACGCAAAACCATAAATGTAATACACCATATTAATAGGAAGAAAGATAAAAAGCATATGGTCATATCAATTGATGCAGAAAAAGCATTTGATAAGATACAACATCCCTTCATGATCAAGACTCTCAGCAAAATGGGCATAGAAGGGACATTTCTCAACACAATAAAAGCTATCTATGAAAAACCCATAGCGAACATCATCCTCAATGGAGAAAAGCTGAAAGCTTTTCCACTAAAAACGGGTACAAGACAAGGATGTCCACTTTCTCCACTCCTCTTCAATATAGTACTAGAAGTCTTGGCCATTGCAATCAGAAAAGAGGAAAAAATAAAAGACATTCAAATAGGAAAGGAAGAGGTGAAACTCTCTCTATTTGCAGATGACATGATTGTATACATAGAAGACCCAATGGTTTCCATAAAAAAATTTCTGGAAGTAATACATGAATACAGTAACATTGCAGGATACAAAATTAATATCCAGAAATCTATAGCATTGCTGTATACGAACAACAGGCAGACTGAGATGGAACTGAAAAAAGTTGTTCCATTTACCATAGCCACAAAAAGTATAAGATACTTAGGGATAAATCTAACTAAAGAAGTTAAAGACCTCCATAAGGAAAACTATGAGAAGATAAAAAAAGAAATTGAAAATGACACAAAAAAGTGGAAGGACATCCCATGTTCCTGGATTGGAAGAATTAATATAATCAAAATGGCAATTTTACCCAAATTAATCTACCTATTTAATGCAATGCCAATCAAAGTACCAGACACATTCTTCACAGATCTAGGAAAGACAATCATAATGTTTGTCTGGAATCATAAAAGAACCCATATTGCCAAAGCAGTTTTGCACAAGAAGAATGGAGTGGGCGGCATCTCACTCCCTGACCCAAAAATATACTACAAAGCTGTGGTAATCAAAACAGCATGGTACTGGCACAGGAACAGACAGGTGGACCAATGGAACAGAATAGAGTCCCCAGAAATGAATGCTCAAACATACAGCCAACTGATTTTTGACAAGGGGCACCAGTCAATCCTGTGGGAAAAGGATAACCTCTTCAGCAAATGGTGCTGGCAAAACTGGATCTCCACTTGCAGACAGATGAATCTGAACCCCTACCTCTCACCTCTGACAAAAATAAAGTCAAGGTGGATCAAAGATCTAAACCTAAGACCTCAAACTATAAAACTGTTCCTGGAAAACACCGGGGAAACTCTGGGAGACATTGGGGTAGGGAAAAACTTCTTAAATAAGACTCCCAATGCACAGTCTATGATCCCTAAAATAGACAAGTGGGATTACATCAGACTAAGAAGTTTCTGCATGGCGAAAGACACAGTGATTAGTGTGAACAGACAGCCCTCAGAATGGGAAAATATTTTTGTAAACTATGCATCAGACAAGGGACTGATAACCAGAATCCACAAGGAACTCAAGCGGCTGTTCCGGAAAAAGACAATCAATCCTATTAAAAGATGGGAGAATGAGTTGAAAAAAAACACTTTCTAAAGATGACATACGAATAGCTAAAAGGCATATGAAAATATGCTCAACATCCCTCATTGTAAGAGAAATGCAGATCAAAACAACAATGAGATATCACCTAACCCCAGTCAGAATGTCTAAGATTAAAAAAAACAAAAAATGATAAGTGCTGGAGGGGGTGTGGTGCAAAGGGAACTCTCTTACACTGCTGGTGGGACTGTAAATTGGTCCAACCACTGTGGAGAACAATTTGGAGATTCCTCCAAAATCTACAAATAGAACTACCATATGATCCAGCAATCCCACTCCTTTGTATCTACCTGAAGGACAGAAGAATACTTAATCGAAAAAATGCTTGCACATCGATGTTTATTGCGGCACTTTTCACGATTGCTAAGTCATGGAAACAACCTAAATGCCCACGAACTGATGAATGGTTAGAAAAACTGTGGCACATATACTCAATGGAATACTATTCATCCATAAAAAACAACAAATCCCTGACTTTTGAAAGGAAGTGGATGAATATGGAAGACTTACTGTTGAGTGAAGCAAGCCATGCTATGAAGGAGAGACATTGTATGTCCCCACTTAATATATACCGAGTGTCTGCACTCTAAATGTGTATATATATACATATATATATATATATATACATATACATATATATATTTGTGTGTATATATATATATATATATATGTATATATATATTTTTGAAACCATTCTGCTTCTGTTGTTATAGAGTTTTAAAATTATACAAAATTAAAAGACATATTTTGAACATTATCTTTAAAATTCAGTATTTTGAGATCTTGAAAGTTGTTTGTAAACTGTCAAGAATTATGCAGTATGAGCTAAAATTTTTTGCTATGTAAAGTAAATGTTTGTGGAAAAATGTAAAAATAAATAAATAAAGAAAGAAAGAAAGAATGATAAGTGTTGGTGGGGATGTGGTGAAAGGGTAACTCTCTTACACTGCTGGTGGGAATGTAAATTAGTCCAACCACTGTGGAGAACCATTTGGAGATTCCTCAAAAATCTACAAATATAACTGCCATATAATCCAGTAATCCCATTTCTTGGCATCTATCCAAAGGACAGAAGAGTTTCTCATTGGAAAAGTGCTTGCACATCGATGTTTATTGCGGCACTTTTCACGATTTCTAAGACATGGAACCAACCCAAATGCCCCCGTACGGCTGAATGGATTGAAAAACTGTGGCACGTATACTCTATGAAATACTATTCAGCCATTAAGAACAACAAAACCCTGGCTTTTGCCAGAAAGTGGAAAAATATGGAAGATTTCTGCTGAGTGAAGCAAGCCAGGCTATGAAGGAGAGACACTGTACGTCCCCACTTAATATATACCGAAAGTCCACACTCTATAACTGAAACTGACAGGCTAAAGGATGTACAAACACAAGAGGTGGATGTGAATGCCATATGTGGTGTGTGTGGAGGAGTGGGGTCTGGGGAAGAACATTTGGAGGAGGGATACAAAGACAGCATTGTTGAGACAGGGAGGTAGTGTTGTTATATTTTGATATAACTGTATATCAACTTGACCATGGAGAAATGTTCACATATTGAAATGATCACCTTATAAATGAAATAATGTGATTGAATGTATTAAAAAATGTAAATAAAAATAATAATAATAAAAATAGTTTTTTCAAATTTTTTAAAGAAATAAATAGCACTCTACTTCTTTGTGCCTTAGTTCCTTTATTGTCAAATGTAGAGTTAATTATTGTAATTTTCTTCACCTGATTATAAGGATTTGTAAATATTTGTAATATTCTTGGGACAGAGGTGGGCACACAGTTGTTTTTTTTGTTTTGTTTTGTAGTAAAAATTGTTTCGATCATTAAAAATAAATAAAGTAAAAAATAAAACTTTAGAAGATCCTGCTTCTGGCCTGCACACACTGCCAGAAACACACTTCCACAAATGTTATTACCTCCAGGATTTCCCTTTCTTTACCCTGGGCCATTTTTCTCTGGACACTTCCATGTGAAGTACTAATTATGGAACTGGGGCACATTCCCCAGAGCTCCATCCTAACTTCTAAATAACAAGGAGAGTTGATCCCACTGTTTCCTCTCATGAGAGGATTCATCAACATCCCTCTCTCAAACTGCTATGCCCTTTAGATTCAGGATGAATATTTTTGTTACCACAGCCACCCAATGTTGATTTGCTAACACCACAAGGCTCAAGTCCTTACTTTGTCTGTGCCCCATTACAGGACTCTACAGAAAAAGACATCACCACCTCTGCTCAGATCTCAGTGCTTTGCAGACTTAGTACCCGCGTATCCTGACATTCTACTCGCTCCTCTGCTGACAAGCCAGATGGCGCTCATTCCGTCTTCCTGAAGCATCTGGATCTGATCTCAGACACTCATTCAAAAATCAACACAGCCATGCAATTAGGTCCTTTGTTATCCTGCCATTTCAAATCCAGACAACCCAGAGCAAAAGCAAAAGGCCAAATTATCATCTGAAAACAAGGTGTAAATAGAAGTGGCAGAGATTAGACATGAAGGTAAGTTTGTTATTACATTGCACTAGGGAAGAATGATCTTGCAGCTGAGAGTCATTTGGGGATACATTTTACAGTAGACTTGCCCTCTAGGTGTGTAAGGGGAATGGCAGGTGTGTACATATGTGTACATATGGGTTCGAGCTATGTACTTAGGAATTTGTGCACACATGTACTAGTGTGTTATCTGTACAATTTTGTTAGCATTTGCCTGTTTTCACAGTGTGGCACGTTTGAAAATGAGTGGTTTAAGACTTGCCTGGCTAGACTGGGGTATGGTTATGTAATTATAGCACTAAAAGAATTTGGCTTTGTGTAACTCATCTTTGCTAGCCACCACTGAACTGTAAGCCTGAACATGACTCACTTACACTTTAGTCATGTTCAATATGACCATAACACTGAAAAATTATCTAGAAATATAAAACAGACCGCATATTCTATTATCCTTTACAATCTCTAGCATGCTGGAGCCTGTTTTCTAGAAAAAGGGAAGAGCTTCCAAGTTAGACAGAGTCCAGTCAAAACTCTATTATGCATGTATAAACCATATGACCTTGGATAGTTACCCTCCTATTCTACTCTATAAAATAAAGCTATTGCCTAAGTATCCAGTGAGTTCAGATTGGAGTAAATATAGAGAAAGGAATAGAAACTTTCATTCCACCTCTGTCATTTCATTCCACCTTTGTCCAGTGAAGAAAATCTTTAAAAACCTGTTACCTGATTGGTGAAACATGGATGCCAATAATTAACATTTACTAGATACCTACTATGTGCCAGGAACTTTTCTAAAAACTTCGCATATTTAACCAATTAATCTATTTCTATTTTCATATGAGGACACTGGGGCACAAAGAGGTGTAGTAACATGCCTAACATTGTTCAACTGGGAAATAGCAGAGTTATGACAGGCATTTGGATTAAAAACTCTTGTTCTTTTTTTTTAAGAATTATTTAATTTTATTTATAATTATTATTATTGGGGTTTTGTTTATTTGGTTTTTGCTACAAGGCACACACACCAGAGAGAGAAAGAGAAAGTGAGAAAGGAATCTGCCAGGTCTGGGACTCAAACCACAGTTAGCCATGTGGAAATCCAGCACCTTACCCATCACACCTGCTGGTCCCAAAACTCTTATTCTTAATCACCACATTAATACTCGTTCTAGGGGACAGCAGGTGTTGTGTGGATTCTCACACGGCGAGCCATGTATCAAGTTCTGATCCTAGTGGCTTTCTCTCTCTCTCTCTGTCTCTTTCTCTTGCATTTACCCTATAGCAATTTTTTTAAAGTAATAATGAACAAACAAATTTAAATAAGTAATTCTTTTTAAAATAATTATTTTATTTTGCCTTCCTACTGAACACCCAGAGAAAAGCCTGAATCCCTGTGCATCTGACGTAGGCCTATCCCTGCCACCATAACCAGAAAACCTCTGCCCCAAACCCCTCCTTCTGGCCCAACACCCAGCAAAAAGCCAGAATCCATGAGCATCTGAGGTAGAAAGTATCGTATAATCTATCAGATGACTAGAAACTACCAACATACAAGAAATATGGGAAATCAAGAAACTATTCTCTCACCCAAGGAGAAAGAATAGACCTTCATCATCCATAGGCAGTACAATGGAACACGTGGAAATGTCAGATAAAGATTTTTAGGATATTCATAGTGACAAAGCTAACAGAGATGCAAGGGAAGAGAGACAACAAACTCCAGAAAATGAAGGAGAAAAGATACAATGAGTTCCAGGATGTGAGGAAGTTCTTCCATGATCTGAAAGAGGAAATACACATTGTAAAAAAGAATCAAACGGAACTGTTAGAGATGAAGGCTGCAATACAGAAAATCAAAACCTCCCTTAACAGCATTAAAAACAGATTAGATCATGCAGAGGAATTTCAGATGTAGAAGATAGAACCTCTGACTTAGAAAAATTCACCATAAAGACTGAGAAAATAACCAAAAATAAGAGAGAATAATATATGAGTAATACTAGATACCATTAGACACCCAAACATCTGGATAATCGGTATCCAGAAGATGTAGAAACTTATCAGGGCATTGATAATCTATTCCACGAAATCCTGGAAGAAAGCTTTCTTTTTTTTTTTTTTTTTTTTTTTTTTGGAGAGGTTTTCACTATAGGGCACGTGCGCTCGCCAGACAGAGAGAGAGACATAGAGACAGAAAGCGAGAAATCATCCCCCAGGGGGGATGGTCATGCCGCAATCCCTTCTCCTCCATTCTCCTCTCAGGATCTTGGGCACGCACGCACACATGCTCAGAGCGAGTTTTAAGCCACTGGGTCCAGGACTCGAACTGCGGTCAAGTACGTGGGAGTCCAGCGACATAGCCATTACACTAACAGCTGGTTCCCCCTGGAAGAATACTTTCCAAAGGATCCCACATAAAATTAACCCAAGAAGATCTTCTCCAAGGCACATCATAGCCAGATTGACCAAAACCACAGACAGAAGTAAGATACTAAAGTTGGTAAGAGAAAAAAATAATAATAATAGTATAGGAAGATAAAATAAAGAAAAAAATTGGCAAGATAAAAAAGTCAAGTTACTTTCAAAGGATATCCCATCAGGCTAACTGTACCTCTCATCAGAAACAATGCAAGCAAGGAAAGAATGAAAAAATATATTCAATGTGTTAAGTGAAAAAGCAAGTTCAACAAAAATACTGTATCCAGCAAGATTATTCTTTATGTAGGAAGAAAAGATAAAAACAATCTCAGGAGAAACCGACTGGAGTGTGTGAGGTTCTGTTTCGCAGAACCTAATAGAAACTCTCTGGAGGATTCTTCAGTCACCATGTCAACCAACAATGATGTTTCTCTCTCTGCATATGATAAATATCAGGGATCCAAACTTATCTGAAAAGCTAAAGAGGCACCATTTGTCCCCATTGGAATGACAGGTTTTGCAGCAATTGTTGCATATGGACTACACAAATTGAACAGCCAGGGAAATACTAAAATGTCCGTCCACCTGATCCACATGTGCGTGGCAGCCCAAGGCTTTGTTATAGGAGCAATGACTCTTGGTATGGGCTACTCCATGGACTAAGAATTCTGGGTAAAACCTAAACCTTAGAAGAGAAGATGCCATCTTAGCCTGGTTGGATGTGCTTGCTTTAGTTAAACATCTCATATTGAGGTTATGTGTTTGTGTCAAAAAAAAAAAAATCAATCGATGGGTTAGGATAAGGTATTGGCTTCCTATCTCACAGACTTGATTTGCTTGGTTGACCAAAATGATTAGTGACTAGTTCACTAGCTAGGTCATTCAGGAAAGTCAAGTTAACACAAAAGAAACCTGACACCCAAGTGTACTCTGTAGTGCTAAAATCTCCACCTCCTTAAACCCTTATGATGAAACTAGTTCTAAAGAAGACTACAGACTAACCTCGAAGTACTCCCAGTTTGCTGCAGAATATTCCTCCTGCTTTGGGTGTTATGTAGGAGTCTTGTTTACACCAGTTAATTCAACATTTTTCTGTGTGCTTTGTGGACTGGTTGAGTACTTCAGGTTTTAGGACTGGTTGACTCTTAGAGAACTGTTTTGAAAAAGTGAACAGCTTATAATTTGTAAAGCCTTTTTTAACTGACATGTATGTGTGTTTAAATCAAACCTGGAAAGCTTGCAGTGCGGCCACAGAGTAGTGTTTATTTTATGATCACGCTTGTAAACATGAGAATAAGTTAATTATGAATTCCAACTTAGCTCTTTTGTAATTGCAGAATTACATTTTTGCTATGTTAGATTAGAATAATTTTTCTTGGAATAGAAATATGTATTTTAAGTATTAACACAAGACTAAATGGAGAACACTTTTTAAATGTGTGCAGTATATTTATTTCTCTGTAAAACTAAACAGATTACCTGTAATGAAGTGATAAATGATTTATAAGCAAGCTGGTTGGTCTGACATTATCTAAAAAGTTTGACAACTACAGAATGCTTTATTGCACTTGTGAGATTCTCTTGACTAATCTGAATTTACATTCCATGATGACAACATGGTGTGTGTATGTGTGTGTGTGTGTGTGTGTGTGTATAAAAGTAAGTGAAATATCAAAAAAAGTTCTCAGATAAGCAAAACTAAAAAGAATTTACCAACACCAGACCTACTCTTCGAGAAGTTCTGAAAGGAGTACTATACCAGGAAAACTAAAGACAGACAGACCAATAAGAGAACAAAAAAATGACCAAGAGAAAGGCCAACATAAGGGTAGGAACAAGTTCTGAAATATCAATAACAATGTTGAATGTTAGCAGAAAGGTCAGACCACAGTAACACTGCAAATTCAACAAGAGAGATTATGAGAGACTTAACTAGTGAAATAGAATTCTATGACTTTTCTCTAAAACATTATTGATTTTCTTCTATGCTTTGTCTTCCAGATCTAAGGATTTTTGTTTTCTTTTGAGTTGTTGAGTTCAAAAATTTGTTTAAAAAATATATTTTGTAATTGAAACATAAAATATTCTCCCTTCCTGACCACCTTAGCAATTAGAAAACATTTGTGAGCATTCTGATTTTGTGGCAGAATGGATATTTGTATAAATAAAATAATACAATAGTATTGGATGCCTTGCATCAGAAATTGAATTCTTATGGTGCTTTGTGCAAATAACAGACCAAATTGAGATTAACCTAATTCTTTTTTTGCAAATAAGTCAGTTTATACCTCCCTTTAGTAAAAGGGGGACTGGAGAGAGAACAAAAATTGTTTCAGAAGAAAATTACAGTGCGCTTGTCACTAAATTCTTTTTTTTTTACTTTCAAAAACAAATTTATTGTACTTATTTTTCATTTTTTTTTACATTTTTAATACATTCAATCACATTATTTAGCTTACAAGGTGATCATTTCAATATGTGAACATTTCTTCCCAGTCCAGTTGATCAAAATATAACAATACTACCTCCCTGTCTCAACAATGCTGTCTCCATATCCCTCCTCCAAATGTTTTTCACCAGGCCACACTCCTCCACACACACCACATCTGCATTCACACCCATCCCTTGTGTTTCTACATCAGTTTCAGTTATAGAGTGCGGACACTCGATATATATTAAGTGGGGACATACAGTGTCTCTCCTTCATAGCTTGGCTTGCTTCACTCAGCAAAAAATCTTCCATATTCTTTCACTTTCTGTCAAAAGCCAGGGTTTTGTTCTTTTTTATGGCTGAATAGAATTCCATAGAAAATAAGTGTCACAATTTTTCAATCCATTCAGCCGTACGGAGGCATTTGGGTTAGTTCCATGTCTTAGCAATCATGAAAAGTGGTGGAATAAACATCGATGTGAAAGCACTTTTCCAATGAAGAAATTTTCTGTCCTTTGGATAGATGCCAAGGAATGGGATTGCTGGATCAAATGAAAGTTCTACTTGTAGAATTTGAGGAATCTCCAAATGGTTCTCCACAGTGGTTGGACTAATTTACATTCCCACCAGCAGTGTAAGAGAGTTCCCCTTTTACCACATCCCCGCCAACACTTATCATTCTTTGTTTTTTTAATCTTCGCCATTCTGACTGGGGATGGTGGTATCTCATTGTTGTTTTGATCTGCATTTCCCTTAAAATGAGGGATGTTGAGCATTTTTTCATATGCCTTCTGGCTATTCATATGTCATCTTTAGTGAGTGTTCTTTTCAACTCCTTCTCCCATCTTTTAATAGGGTTCATCATCTTTTTTCCAAACACCTTCTTTAGTTTCTTATGTATTCTGGTTATCAATCCCTTATTTGATGCATAGTTTACAAAAATATTTTCCCATTCTGAGGGCTTTCGATTCACACTAATTTCTGTGTCTTTTGCCATGCAGAAACTATTAGTCTGATGTAATCCCACTTGTCTATTTTGTGGATTATTGACTGTGCTTTAGGGGTCTTATGTTAGAAGTCTTTCCCTACCCCAATGTCTCCCAGAGTTTCCCCAGTGTTTTCTAGAAGCAGTTTAATAGTTTGGGGTCTTAGATTTAGATCCTTGATCCACCTTGACTTGATTTTTGTCAAAGGTGACAGGTAGGGGTACAGATTCATCTTTCTACAGGTGGAAATCCAGTTTTTCCAGCATCATTTGCTGAAGAGGTTTTCCTTTTCCCAGTGGATTGACTGGTACCACTGGTCAAAAATCAGTTGACTGAATGGTTGGGAATGTATTCCTGTGGACTCAATTCTGTTCCATTTGTCCACATGTCTGTTCCTGTGTAAGTACCATGCTGTTTTGATTACCACAGCTTTTTAGCACATTTTTGGGTCAGGGAGTGAGATGCCACCTACTCCACTCTTCTTGTGTAGAATTGCTTTGGCAATACGAGGTCTATTATAATTCCAGATGAATATTATAATTGTCCTTTCTAGATCTGTGAAGAATGTGTCTGGTACTTTGATTGGCATTGCATTAAATAGGTAGATTAATTTGGGTAGAATTGCCATTTTGCTTATATTAATTCTTCCAATCCAGTAACGTGGGATGTCCTTCCACTTTTTTGTGTCATTTTCAATTTCTTTTTTTAGCTTCTCATAGGTTTCCTTGTGGAGGTCTTTAACTTCTTTGGTTAGATTTATCCCTAAGTATCTTATACTTTTAGTGGCTATGGTAAATGGAATAACTTTTTTCAGTTCTATCTCTGTCTGCCTGTGGTTTGTATATAGAAATGCTATAGACTTCGGTATATTAATTTTGTATCCTGTAACTTTACTGTATTTGTGCATTACTTCCAGAAATTTCTTCATGGAAATCATTGGGCCTTCTATGTACACAATCATGTCATCTGCGAATAGAGAGAGTTTCACCTCTTCTTTTCCAATTTGGATGCCTTTAATTTTTTCCTCTTTTCTGATTGCGTTGATGAGGACTTCCAGTACTATTTTGAAAAGGAGTGGAGACAGTGGGCATCCTTGTCTTTTACCAGTTTTTAGTGGGAAAGCTTTCAGCTTTTCTCCATTCAGGATGATGTTCGCAATGGGTTTTTCATAGACAGCTTTTATCGTGTTGAGAAATGACCCTTGTATGCCAATTTTGCTGAACGTCTTGATTATAAAGGGATGTTGTATCTTATCAAATGCTTTTTCTGCATGAATCGATATGACCATATGGTTTTGGTCTTTTTTTCCTGTTAATATGTTGTATCAAATTTATGATTTTGCATATGTTGAACCAACTTTGCATTCCTGGAATAAAGCCTACCTGATCATGATGTATATTCTTTTTTATAAGTTGTTGGATACGGTTTGCTAGTATCTTGTTGAGAATCTTTGAGTCTATATTCATCAGAGATATTGGTCTATAGTTTTCCTTCCTTGTCCTGTCCTTAACTGTTTTGAGGATAAGGGTGATAGAGGCTTCATAGAATGAATTAGGGAGAGATTCACCCTTTTGGATCTTTAGAAATAACTTGAGCAGAATGGGGGTTAACTCTTCTTTGAAAGTTTTATAGATTTCAGAGGTGAATCCATCCGGGCCAGGGCTTTTCTTTGTTGGAAGGCTATTTATTATGGATTCAATCTCCTGGCTTGTTATGGGCCTATTTATACTTTCTATGTCCTCCTGGCTCAATCTTGCTAGATTATACATGTCCAGGAATTTGTCCATCTCATCCATATTGTCTTGTTTCTTGTCATATAGTTGTTCATAGTATCCTCTAATGATGTTCTGTATTTCTATTTTGTCTGTTGTTATCTTTCCTGCTTCATTGCAGATTTGATTCACTGGTACCTTTCTCTCTTCTTCTTAATAAATCTCGCTAGTGGTGTATCGATTTTGTTTATCTTTTCAAAAGAACCAACTTTTACTTTCATTTATTTTCTGTATAGTTCACTTATTTTCTATTTCATCTATTTCTGCTCAGATCTTTATTATTTCCTTTCTCCTGTGGTTTTTTGGATTATTTTGCTGTTGCTTCTCCAATTCTCTGAGGCATGATGTTAGGTCATCTATTTGCCTTCTTTCCGTCTTCCTCTTATGAGCACTAATTGTTATAAACATCCCTCTTATGACTGCTTTTGAGGTGTCCCAAAGATTATGGAAACCCATGTCCTCATTGTCATTAGCTTCCATGAATCTTTTGATTTCAGACTTTATTTCATCAGTAGTTGTGGAGTCATTCAGTAGTAGGTCATTTTGTTTTCATGTATTTGAGCATTTTTGAGGATTTTTCTTGAAATTAAATTCAAGTTTAATTCCACCATGGTTGGAGAAGATGCTGGGAATAGTTTCTATGCCTTTGAATCTGTAGAGGCTTGCTTTGTGTCCTATGATGTGGTCAATCTTTGAAAAGGTTCCATATGGGGGTGAGAAAAAAGTGTATCTCATGGTTTTTGGATGGAAAGTTCTATAGATGTCTGTTAAGTTCATTTCATTTATTCAGATCCTTTATCTTTTTATCTATTTTTTGTCTAGATGATCGGTCCTGAGGGTATAGTGCAGTGTTAAGGTCTCCGATAATTAGTGTATTGCAGTCTATCTCCCCTTTTAGATCTAACAGTCTTTCCTTCACATATTTGGGTGCTCCTGTGTTAGGCTTATAGATATTTATAAGAGTTATGTCTTCTTGATCTATTGATCCTTTTACTACAATACAGTGCCCTTCTTTGTCTCTTCAAACAGTTTTTGTTTTAAAGGCTACTTTGTCAGAAATTCGTATCGCAACTCCTGCTCTTTTTTGGTTCCCATCTGCATGGAAAACCTTTTTCCAACCCTTCATTTTCAGTCTATGTATGTCTTTATCAATGAGTTGGGTTTCCTGTAGGCAACAAATAGAGGGTCTCTGTTTTTCTATCTTTTGGCCAGTCTGTGTCTCTTGATTGGAGAATTTAATACATTAACATTCAATGTTATTATTGATGTAACTGGGTCTGTCCCAACATTTAAGTTGGCCATTGTCACAGCACTCTTTTATTCCTTTGTTTCTGTCTGTTAGCTCTTTAGTTTTCCTGGAACAATACTTTCTTCAGGGTTTCTTGAAGAGCTGGTCTTGTGCTGGCAAATTCTTTCAGGTCTTGTTTGTCTTAAAGACTTTAATCTCTTTTTTCCCTATATGAAGGATAATCTTGCAGGATACAATAGTCTTGCTTGAAATTGTTTCTCTCTTTGCACTTTCAATACAACTTCCCATTCTTTCTTTGCTTGTATTGTTTCCATTGAGAGGTCCAGTGTTAGCCTAATGGGATAACCTTTGTACATCACTTATTGTTTCTCTCTTGCCAGTTTTAGTATTATGTCTTTATCTGTGGTCTTGGATAGTCTGACTAAGATGTGCCTTGGGGAAGATTTTCTGGGGTGGATTCTAACTGGGGTCCTTTGTATTTCTTGGGTCTTGATGCTAGAGTGCCTCTCTAGACATGGGAAGTTTTCTTCCAGTGTTTTATGGAATAGATTTTCCATACCGTTTTTAGTTTCTTGACCTCTGGGATGCCAATTATTCTGATATTTGGGTATCTTATGAAATCTAGTATTTCTTGTATATTATCCTCGTGTTTTTTTGTTATTTTTTCTGTCTTTTTGGTGGTTCTTTCTAGGTCAGAGGTTTTATCTTCTACATCAGAGATTCGATCTTCAGCATGATCTAATTGACTTTCAATACTTTCAAGGGAGTTTTTTATTTCCTCTAGTCCAGACTTTATCTCTAATAGCTCCATCTGGTTCTTTCTCAGAGTGTCCATTTCTTCTTTCATATCTTGGAATGACTTTCTCATCTCCTGTTGTTCGTTTTCTCTTTTCTGTTCCAACTTGAAGAATTTGTTCACCATAAATGTTCGAAATTCTTTGTCTGACATCTTGGTAACATCATCCATTAGCACGAAATATGGAGGGGAGTTACTCTGTACCTTTGATGGAGATATATTTCCTTGTTTATTCATACTGGAGGCTCTTCTTCTACTTCTAGCCATTGGAAAATGTACTAACTTTTAAGTACCTGTTAGACAAATGTTTCACTGGCTAGGAGTGTGTTTCCCTTTTGTTGGGAATTGATGTCTGCCTAAGTCTCTTTTCTGTTGTTTTTAGTAATGTGGTCTCAAAAAAGGTACTATAGTCAGGTGTCTGAAGAGCAGAATTTCCTTTTTCACAGCTGCGTACAGACGATTCTGGGTGGATCCTTGACTGGGGGTCTGGATGGGAGTCAGTGGGGGCAGTGTTGCCCCCTTGCTGGCCAGGTGCCTTCAGATATACCAGGCTGCTGGCTGCCACAGTCAAAGGGGCAGTCTGTGGAGAGAGGGAGAGTAAGAAATTTACAAAATAATGGGGGACAGCAAAGAGGAAAAATAAAAAAGCTTGTCACTAAATTCTAACATTGTTCATACTTTAAGATCTTTGTGAGTCAATACAAAGTAAAAAAAGAAGTTTAGTATGGAAGGAAGTGAGGGGGGAGGAGAAAGGGAAGAAAAAACAGGTGAAGTATGCTCAATGGACAAAAAATGTGAAACTGTTTGCTGACAAAAATGTGTATATTAATATCCTTATCTTGGCTAACATGCATGGCATTTGAGTTGAAAAAATAAAAGTGTACTGTAAAGACATGATAAGTTGTAAATTTTTATTAATTAATTTTTAAAAAGAGCTATTTTATTGTATTTAACTTTATATATTTATTTTAATTAGACCAGAGAGGAACAGAGTGTGGGCAGGGGAGAGAGAGAAAGAGAAAAATACGTGAGAAAGCAAGCTGCCAGCTCCAAGACTCAAACCACGGTAGACCATGTGGGAGTCCAATGCCCTTAACCATCTCATCACCTGCCCTTTCCAATAAATCATTCTTTACTAAAAATATATTTGTTTTGGGACTAGCAGGTAGTGTGGTTGTCAAGGGCTCTTGACTCACACATAGCTGACCACAATTCAAGTCCTGGACCTGGAAGCTGGCTTTCTCACTTTCCTTCTATCTCTTTCTCTCTCTTATTCTGTCCCTCTCTTCTATAAATAAAATTAAGTTAAATAAAATAATTCTAGAAAAAAATACTTCTTCTGCCTAATGAGTATATAATGGAAGAATTATATAAACATGATGTTTTGTTGGGCACAGCAGGTTTTTTTGTTCCTAAAAATTCTTAGAGGATTATGATTTTCTACTTAAAATCCATAAATATCTTCTTTAAGATAAATTACCTGTTCAACAATACCTGTCAAGAAACATTTAATAGAGAGATTTCTATGTAACATTTATCCTTCACATGAATCATGATTTCTCTATCACAAAGTTATTCGATCAAAAGACACTTGAGAATGATGTTCCCTTTGTTTACTCAATTTCATTTTCATTTGTTTAAGTAATATTTGATATTAAAGCCAGAGTGAATAGGACAGAAACCTTAGAGATCACCTAGTTCAGACTCTGATTTACATGTTTGAAGCAAAAGGAAACTGCTTTGAAAGCAAAACTAGAAACAAAGGAAAATGACATCCCTATATCCAATTGACCAATGGCAACTGTGCTAAGAAGAATAAAGGTCTTCTAACTTCAGATCTAAAGAAAGCGCTCTTCCATCTACCAAATGAGTCTTCATTTGAAAGCTAACACGTGTGTGCTGACATGTGTTAATCCTGGTCATCACACTAGATCTTACTGAGGAACAGGCATGGGTACTGGAAGCAGCTTCTATTCATAACACACTAAAATTCCATACTCAGTAGTTTAATCACTTTTATTAAAAACACAAGCACAATAACATTTTAAAGAATTTGTTTGACCAGACAGCAATTTATGAATAAGGCAGCTCCAAACCAGCAGTGGTCCAGGAGCTACACAGAGGGACTGCAAGGAGGAGGCAAATGCAGAAGTAAAGCAAAGAAAATATTAATAGGTTACAGTCAAACAGCTACTTTGCTGGGTCTATTCCAATAGAAAGGCCTAAAATTAATTATAAATTGACTGCTTCTGATGGATTGAACTTAAATTCTGTTTGTCTTTATTATAAGCTTTTACCCCAACAAAGCTCAAATGAAGTTTCACAGACGTTTGCAAATAAACCAAGGTTAAAGTCACTCATGAGGTCTAATTGGCTTTGTGTACAGGCTGAGTTTCCATTGTCATTTACTTTAGCAGTTGCAGTAACAAGAGCAGCGCACCTGAAACAAGGAAGGCATCTACCAAGCGGTGGTGAAGCCAAGCTTACTGGCCCTTCTTGGTGGTGCTGTGCTTACTCTCAGGCACTACAGCTTTCAAAGACCTGGTGGGGTTGCGAGGGAACAGGGTGAGAGAGGCTCACACACCCTAAGGGCTGTCATGTGGTAGGGAGATGAGCCTCTTCTCTGGCCCAGGGAGTACAACCAGGACCAGGAGGCAGCGAAGGGGCACTAACTGGGACTTCACAGGCCCGTGTACAAGTCCTCTGCAGTCACTGACTCTCTGTGAGCTTAGGACGACCTACATCCTTTCAGAGGCCCAAGTTTGTTATGTATACATGATGAGGCCAAATCCTATTGAGCGTTTACAAACCATGTGACCTTGGAATCACCTGTAAAAATCTATGAGGTTCTATGTCCTTTAGGGAATCCTGAAAGCAGGAGAACACTAGCTACCAAGAGGCTATCTACCTGCACTAAGGGTTCAGATCTGAACATGATAGTATCATCCATACAAGAATACTGGAAGTGCCATGGGGTTTTCCCTTCCGTGTAAGGGGTAGTCACCCTTTGTATTTCCTCCTTCCACACATTCTCCTTAGGCCAACCACAGCACAGAGGAGGGCTTCCTCCTGCTGGGTTTCTGCGACTGGCCCTCCCTGCAGCCCCTGCTCTTCGCCCTTGTCCTCTGCTGCTACCTCCTGACTTTGACCGGCAATTCAGCGCTGGTGCTGCTGGCGGTGCGCGACCCGCGCCTGCACACGCCCATGTACTACTTCCTCTGCCACCTGGCCCTGGTGGACGTCGGCTTCACCACGAGCGTGTTGCCACCGCTGCTGGCCAACCTGCATGGCCAAGTGCTCAGGCTGCCTCAGGGCGGCTGCATGGCCCAGCTGTGCGCGTCGCTGGCGCTGGGCTCCGCTGAGTGCGTTCTCTTGGCAGTGATGGCGCTGGACCGCGCGGCTGCAGTGTGCCGCCCCCTGCGCTATGCCGGGTTCGCGTCCCCGCGCCTCTGCCACGCGCTGGCCAGCGCCTCTTGGCTGGGCGGTCTCGCCAATTCTGCTGCGCAAACCGCGCTGCTGGCGGCGCAGCCCCTATGCGCGTCTCACCAACTGGACCACTTTTTCTGTGAGCTTCCTGCACTGCTCAAACTGGTCTGCGGAGAGGGCAGAGACGCCACAGAGCGCCAGATGTTCGTCGCCCGTGTGGTCATCCTATTGGTGCCCTCCGCCGTCATCCTGTCCTCATATGGCGCAGTGGTCCGCGCTGTTTGGGGCATGCGGGCCAAGGGACGCTGGAGGAAAGCGATAGGCACGTGTGGGTCCCACCTGACTGCGGTCTGCCTCTTCTATGGCTCAGCGATTTACACCTACCTGCAACCCACGCACAGCTACAACCAGGGGCGGGGCAAGTTCGTTTCGCTCTTCTACACTGTGGTCACACCTGCTCTCAATCCGCTCATCTACACTCTCAGGAATAAGGAAGTGAAGGGCGCAGCTAGAAGGCTCCTGGGCAGTCTGCAGACAGGGCAAGATGGACAGTGAGTGGATCCAGAAGGAAGGAGATACTGGTGTTGGCCCAGGGCCCAAAGCTGGAAACACCACGGAGAGTCTGTCAGCTGAGTGCTCAGGCTGTTCCCTTCTGTGTGAGACTGTAAGATTCAACATCGGGGAGGAAGGGTCAGGAAATGTTCAAATTCTTGAGGGAAAGTTCCTTATCCTCTACATATACGGGTTTATGGCGTGGGGAACTTTTCCTAAGCTGAAGAGGAGCATAATTTGGAGGAAATCCTTCTCAATGAGGGTAAAATCCCCTCAACACCCAAAGGAGAGAAAAATGATGT
The DNA here is from genome assembly GCA_026018925.1 of Tupaia tana. Classification (NCBI taxonomy): domain Eukaryota; kingdom Metazoa; phylum Chordata; class Mammalia; order Scandentia; family Tupaiidae; genus Tupaia; species Tupaia tana. Next base: position 133,479,241 of record JAKSZU010000002.1, read on the forward strand.
TTTCCTTTATCTTTCTCCCAACCTCATGGCAGTTTCCATGTCAACAATGAAACCATAGACCATGCTACAAAGAGACCCCATCCAGTAAAGGGCAGGGAATTTAGTCCAACCTAGTGCAAACCTGTAGAAAGTCAGATGACCCGTGCCCACCCCAGAGCTTTGACCCGTGACTGTGGGGAATTGGGCTGACTGGGGAAACGTTCTGCAGTAAGTGGTTCTTGAACAAGTTTTAAAGAGAAGGAATTAGCACTTGTGAAAGAAGATAGGCACATCTTAGGTAGTGAGGAAAACATACAAGTGACCAGTCCCAAGACATGAGAGGACAGTGACACAAAGGAGAACTGGGTCCAGACGCTGGTGTGGTGTAAGACAGCTGAATCCCACATGGCTAACTGCACAGATCTAGTACCAGACCCAGTGGCTTGAAAAACACACCAAACAAGTGTGTGTGCATGTCCAAAATTCCAAGCAGAGTAAGAAATGGAGAAGAGATGGTGACATCGGGTCTGCTTGTTGGTCTCTGAGACCTGAAAGTTGACAACTTCTTTGCACAACTCTGCAGCCATCACCATGCCACAAAACATATATATGGAATTCCATCATAAACACTATAAATATCATTTGGATTACCATGAGAAAAAGAAAGTCGGGAGGCTCGTAAAGATTCAAAGAAGGCAAAAAAGATTATTTCTCTGAAGGCTAAAGTCTATCATAAACAGCACCATGCTAAGAAAATACAAATGAAAAAGACTATAAAGATGCATGAAAAGAGGAACACCAAACAGAAGAATGATGAAAAGACTCCACAAGGAGCAGTACCTGCCTATCAGTTGGACAGAGAAGGACAGTCCCGAGCTAAAGTACTTTCCAATATGATTAAACAAAAACAGAAAGAGAAAGTGGGATAATGGGAAGTCCCTCTATCCAAACTTCAAGCCTAGGGAGAAACAGAAGTATTAAAACTTACTCAAAAGAAGAAGGCATGGAAGAGGATGGTTACAAAAGTCTGCTTTGTTGGAGATGGCTTTACTTGAAAACCACCTAAATATGGAAGATTCATTAGGCCAATGGGCTTTCATTTCAAGAAGGCCCACATAACACATCCTGAACTGAAAGCCACATTTTGCCCGCCAATACTCAGTGTAAAGAAGAAACCCTCATCCCCACTATATACAACTTTGGCTGTTATCACAAAAGGTACTGTCATTGAAGTGAATGTGAGCGATTTGGGCCTTGTGACACAAGGGGGCAACGTTATTTGGGGGAAATATGCCCGAATTACCAACAATCCTGAAAATGATGGAAGCATAAATGCTGTTTAACTGGTTTGATAGCCGTTGAATACAAATAACTCCTTGTAATTTTTGAAGATGATACACCGATCTGGAAAACCATCATAACTGATGTTTCTGAATATAGCTGGTCTTGCATGTCTCCAGTCATCAAAAGATTATTTATTAAATTGTATAAAAACATTAAAGTGGCCTGGTTTTACCAAAAAAAAAAAAAAAAAAAAAAAAAACGAAAAAAAAAATGGAGAAGAGATTAAAACATGCTCATCCCCCATGAGAGTGATGGGGGGATGCTTTCTCACTTTTCCTCTCTCTGTTTCTCTCCAGCAGGTACACATGCTCCTTAGGCAATTAAAGAGAGTGAGAGAGAGTAAATGGAAGGATGAACACGGAGGAAAAGACTCAACTCCGAAAAGAGGAGCAAGGGTCTGGTCCTAAAAACACAGAGAACAATGCCCTATCAGCTAGAACGTGCACGCAGTGCTGGAGGCAACCTAGAAGCCAATCTCTTCTGCACCCCCCCAGCTCACACCCACACTGATAACTTCGCAAACATATAAAAAACCTGTGAGACCCTCAGAAAGGACTGAGACACCTTCATAATGCCCAAACTTTCAGAAAGTCCATTCCCACCTGATGCACATTATCTCCAAGGAGGCTCAATTAGAGGCACAAAAATCTCTAAATCTCCATAGATATTAACTTCCCATGCCCACCACATTTCCCAGTAATAAAGGCAAATTTAATTGGGTATGTGACATAGAGAATAAAGGGGGAGGGGGCACCAGGCCAGATTTTATTTCTTACTAAATAAGGAGACAAAAAAACTTTAATTGAATTTTCAAGTTATTTATTAGATTGTGATTATACCAAAGCAATTAATTCATTTTATAATAAATCATTTCACTATTTTTATAAGTAAAACCAGTTTGGTTCCATGATAACTGAGTAATTCTATATATGAAACACTAAACTTAACGTAAAAATATAAATTAGTAAAACATGGATGAAATCTGAAATTTACTATCTTGACAAATAGAAAATAAAATAGTTTTTTTTCTATAGAATAGAATATACTGAGAATGTGTTTTAACTTCTGAGTGCTATCTCTAATGAGCCTTAAAAATTGTCTAATTCTTGGTAGCAGCCACCCACCAGGTCCATCAGAAGGCATTTGGGCAGTAAGGGTCTTTGAGGCAGGGGCAACACTGCCCCCACTGCCTTACTTCCAGACTCCCCAGTCCAGGACCCACTCAGACCCGTAGACTGCTCCTTTTGCTGTAGCAGCAACCCTCCAGGTCCATCTGAAGGCATCTGGGGAGTAAGGGTCATTGAGGCAGGGGCAACACTGCCCCTACCACCTCACTTACAGACTCCCCAGTCCAGGACCCACTCAGATCCATAGGTAACTAGGCAGTTTCTCCATTTTTTTTCTTCACTCTCCTCCATTCTTTTGTTAATTTCCTCCTCTTTCTCTCCCCACAGACTACCCCTTTTGCTATAGAAGCCACCCGCCAAGTCTATCTGAATGCATCTGGGGAAATCTGGCATTTGCGCTAACGCACAGTGCGCAACTTTTTCTTTATTCCACTCTGTACTCTTTTCTTTTCCCTTATATTTTCTTCTCTTTCTCATGTTCCACCTTGCCAGAGGGACTAGCTAGGTCTAGAATTAAAGATATGAAATTTTCTACTAATATAAACTTCTATAGGATTCTCCCTTGAACAGAACCAGCTGTAAAAAGGAGATACTGCTCTTCAGACACCTGAATACAGTATCTTTTTTGAGACAACATTACTAAAAACAACAGAAAAGAGACTTGTGCAGACGTCAATTTGTAGCAAAAGGGAAAAACACTCCTAGTCAGTGAAACATTCTCCTAAGAGGTACTTAAAAGTGAGTACATCTTCCAATGGCTAGAAGTAGAAGAAGAGCCTCAGGTCTGAATAAACCAGGAAATATGTCTCCATGAAAGAAACAGAATAACTCCCCTTCATTTTTCCTCAAATTTGAGGATGTTACCCAAATGTCAGATAAAGAATGTAGAACATTTATGGTGAAGAAATTCTATGAAAAGGAACAGAAAATAGAGAACAAACTTCAGGAGATTAGGAAATCCTTTCACAATATGAAAGAAGAACTGGACTACCAGAGAAAAAATCAGATGGGGACCAGCAGTTAGCGTAATGGCTATGTTGCTGGACTCCCATGTAGTCGACCGTGGTTTGAGTCCCGGACCCAGTGGCTTAAACTCACACCGGGTGTGTGTGCGTTTGTGCCCAAGATCCCAAGAGGAGAATGGAGGAGAAGGGATTGCAGCATGGCCATCCCCCCTGGGGGGTGATTTCTCACTTTCTATCTCTCTGTCTCTCTCTGTCTGTCTGGTGAGCGCACGCGCCCTATAGCAAAAAAAAAAAAAAAAAAAAAAAAAAAAAAACTCTCAAAAAAAAAAAATAAGATGGAGCTATTAGGGGTCAAGTCTGTAATCGAGGAAATAAAAAAACCCCTTGAAAGTATTAAAAGTTGTTTAGACCACGCTGAAGATCGAATCACTGATGCTGAAGATAAAACCTCTGACCTAGGGGAAAAAAAAAAAAAAAAAAAAAACACAAAGAAGATAGACAAAATAACAAAAGAACACGAGTATATGATAAATACTAGATTCCATAAGATGCCCAAATATCAGAATAATTGGCATCCCAGAAGCTGAAGAAACTAATAACAGCATAGAAAATCTATTCCATGAAATCATGGAAGAAAATTTCCCAAGTCTAGAGAGGCACTCAACCATCCAGACCCAAGAAATACAAAGGACCCCAGTTAGAATCAACCCCAGAAGATCTTCCCCAAGGCATATCTTAGCCAGACTGTCCAAGACCACAGATAAAGACATGATACTAAAACTGGCAAGAGAGAAGCAAGAAGTGACTTACAAAGACCATCCCCATCAGGTTAACCCCAGACCTCTCAAGGGAAAGAATACAAGCAAGGAAAGAATGTGAAGATGTATTGAAAGTTCTAAGAGAGAAACAATTTCAACCAAGACTATTATATCCTGAAAAATTATCCTTCATATGGGGAAAAAATTATTAAAATCTTCTTAGTCAAACAAAACCAAAGAATTTGACAGCACCAGGCCAGCTCTCCAAGAAACCCTGAAGAAAGTACTGTTCCAGGGAAACTAAAGAACCAACAGCCAGAAACAAAGAAATAACAGGAAACTAAGACAATGGCCAACTTAAACATCAGTACAGATCCTGTAACATCAATAATAACATTGAATGTTAATGGATTCAATTCTCCAATCAAGAGACACAGACTCGCTGAAGGGATAAAAATAAAAAACAGAAACCCTCTATCTGTTGCCTACATGAAACCCACCTCATGGAGAAAGACATACACAGACTGAAAGTGAAGGGTTAGAAAAAGGATTTCCATGCAAATGGGAACCAAAAAAGAGCTGGAGTTGTGGTACTAATTTCTGACAAAATAGGCTTTAAAACAAAAACTGTTCAAAGAGACAAAGAAGGGCACTATATTGTAGTAAAAGGCTCTATAGATCAAGAAGATATAACGCTTATAAATATCTATGCGCCTAACACAGGAGCACGCAAATATGTGAAGGAAAGACTGTTAGATCTAAAAGCGGAGATAGACTCTATCTCAACAAACACCTCACTATCCCCTCTGGACAGATCATCGAGGCAAAAAATAGGTAAAGAAATCAAGAATCTAAACAATACCAAAAATCAAATGGACTTGACAGACCTCTATAGAACTTTCCATCCAAAAACCACGAGATAGAATTTTTTCTCACCACCACATGGAACCTTTTCGAAGATTGACCACATCATAGGGCACAAAGCAAACCTCTACAGATTCAGAGACATAGAAACTATATCCAGTATCTTCTCTGACCATGATGGAATTAAACTTGAGTTTAATTTCAAGAGAAACCTTCAAAAATACCCAAATACATGGAAACTAAATAACTTACTCCTGAATAACTCCACTACTACCAAAGAAATAAAGACTGAAATCAAAAGATTCATGGAAGCCAATGACAATGAATTTATGAGTTTCATTAATCTTTGGGACACTGCTAAAGCAATCAAAAGAGGGAAGTTCATAGCAACTAGTGCACATAACAGGAAGAAGGAAAAAAGGCTAATGGATCACCTAACAACATGCCTCAGAGAATTGGAAAAGCAATGACAAAATAAACCAAAAAACTCCAGGAGAAAAGAAATAATAAAGATCTGAGTAAATATGAATGAAATGGAAAATACACGTACTGTACAGCAAATAAACTAAAGTAAAAGCTGGTTCTTTGAAAGGATAAACAAAATTGGCACACCACTAGTGAGACTTACTAAGAAGAAGAGAGAAAGGAACCAGGTGATTCAAATCAGCAATGAAGCAGGCAATATAACAACAGACATAGTAGAAATTAAAAACATCATTAGAGGATACTTTGAACATCTATATGCTAAGAAACAAGACAATCTGGATGAGATGGACAAATTCCTGGACAGATATAATCTACCAAGAATGAGCCAGGAGAATATAAAAAGTCTGAATAGGCCCATAATAAGGCAGGAGCTTGAATCAGTAATAAATAACCTTCCTATAAAGAAAAGCCCTGGCCCGGATGGATTCCCCTCTAAATTCTACAAAACTTTCAAAGAAGAGTTAACCCCCATTCTGCTCAAGTTACTTCTAAAGATCGAAAAGGGTTAATCTCTCCCTAATTCTTTCTATGAAGTCTCTATCACCCTTATCCTTAAAACATGTAAGGACAGGACAAGGAAGGAAAACTGTAGACCAATATCTCTAATGAATATAGACACAAAGATTCTGAACAAGATACTAGCAAATCATATCCAACAACCTATAAAGAATATCATACACCATGATCTGGTAGGCTTTATTCCAAGAATGCAAGGTTGGTTCAATATACACAAAACCATAAATGTAATACATCATATTAACAGGAATAGAGATAAACACTATATGGTCATATAAATTGAAGCAGAAAAGGCATTTAATAAGAAACAACATCCCTTCATGATCAAGACTTTCAGCAAAATCAGCATAGAAGGGCCATTTCTCAACACAAGCCATCTTTGAAAAATCTGTAGCAAACATCATCATTGAATGGAGAAAAGCTGAAAGCTTTCCCACTAAACAGAAGAACAATACAGGGATGCCCACATTCTCCACTTCTTTTTTTTTATTTATTTTTCTTTTTTTAACATTAATACACTATACATCATTAGGGTATACAAAATGAATTTTCCATCCAAAATACACTGTCTGTTGGCTCAATCAAGCACATCAACATACATGTTATCAACAAACAATTTTCCATTTCTTATGTCTTGTATATTCTGCTTTTTTTTTTCTGCCATCCTTGATTCCCTATCCCTCACCCTCTGCCGTGTCCCACCCTCCTCCCACATTGTCTCTGGTATCCATGATTGCTTTCTATGCCTTCCCCCCCCCATTTAATTGATTTGCTAATGAACTTTGTCTAAATATTTGCAATAGCAAGCACAGCTGATATATACATACACAAGAACCCATGTCTGACTTGAGGCATAAACCTCAGTAAGTAGAATGAACATACTATAAAATAGTACCTAGCTGGGGCTATATAGCTTACTGTGGTCTTCAAATACACAGTTTTTTTCTTTAAATTTAGGTAACAGTTTTAGTATTTTTTTTCTGAAATTTTTTTTTAATTTACATTCATTCCCTGAGCATCATCACAACATATTAAATGTGGTTTCCCCTCTAGAGTAAACTGCATAGTGGCTTAATCATGCATGTTATCATCCATAAAATTCCATTACTACTTTCATATATATATGTTTTTTATACCATGACTGACCCTCTGCCCTATTCCACTCTCTTATTACACTATCTCTGCTGTCTACAGTTGTCTTCAATTCCTTTTCCCCCAACATTTTGTTGACCACACAATATCATAAGTAATCTAACTACTTTCAATAGCAAGTTCAGCTGGTGGTTTCAAGAAAGGCAGTTTTGAACTGGTAAGGATATTTCCTTGAAACTTGAGGCCTAGAGACAGGTTAGTATTTTGTTCAAATAGTAGCTACATGAATCTATTGACAGCTCAAGACAGGATAAAAATCCTTAAAACCGGACAACAAAGCTTAGAAGAAAAGCAGCAATATCTTAGTCGAGTCACAGCATGTTGTTTCATCAGTTCAGACTCATGTACTTAATCTTTCTTCTGTTACTGTTGAGGTACGATCTTCCAGACTGAACTCTGAGATATAATACTCAACTCCAGACTTTGTCCCTGCAATTAAGTTGCCCATTTCCTTAGTTTTTGAACTCTTATTTCTGTGTGTCTGCGTTTAATTTTACTGACATAGCACTCCCTTAAGACTGGAGATCTGGTCTAGTGCTGGTAAATTACTTCAGGTTTTGTTTATCTGGGAAAGTCCGTGACTTTTCTTCTTAAATGAACGATAACCTTACTGGGTACAGAATTCTTGGTTGAAATTGCTTTTCCCGGCGGGGCTCTGGGCCTGCGCGCTGCGCGGGGCTCTGGCTGCTGGCCCGGGGCGGGCTCTGCTTCGCGTTTCATGGCCCGGGCCACCCGGCCCCCACTGCCTCTACGGCCTGGGACGGGCGCCGGCCCGGGGTGGGCTCTGCTTCGCATTCCGTGGTCCACGGGCCACCCAGCCCCTGCCGCCTCTCCGGCGATGGCGCACAGCCGCCGGGCCTGTACGCGGCTGCCGGGCATGTGCCTGTGCGTGGCCCCCGGGCCTGAGCGTGGCCCCCAGGCCTGAGCACGGCAGCCGGGCCTGTGCCTGCGCTTGGCCACTGGGCCTGCGCATAGCCCCTGGACCTGCACATGGCCGCCAGGCCAGCACGTGGCCCCCAGGCCTGAGCGTGGCCGCCGAGCCTGTGCGTGGCCGCCGGGCTTGTGCCTGCCCGTGGCCGCTGGGCCTGCGTGTGGCCGCAGGGCCTGCATGTGGCCGCCGGGCCTGCGCGTGGCCCCTGGGCCAGTGCGTGGCCGCCGGGCCTGCGACTGCGTGTGGCCCCCAGGCCTGAGCATGGCCGCCGGGCCTGAGCGTGGCAGCTGGGCCGGTGCCTGCACGTGGCCACTGGGCCTTCACATGGCCGCCGGAAATGCGCATGGCCCCCGGGCCTGTGCGTGGCCCCTAGGCCTGAGCGTGGCAGCCGGGCCTGCACCTGCATGTAGCCGCCGGGCCTGCGCGTGGCCCCCAGGCATACGTGTGGCCGCTGGACCCGCATATGGCCGCCGGACCTGCGTCTGCATGTGGCCACCGGGCCTGCATGTGGCCGCCGGGTCTGTGCATGGCCCCTGGGCCTGAGAGTGGCCGCCAGCCGCAGGCAGCAAACTGAAACTGAAAACAAGGATTAAGAACTTGCAACTATAAGCAACAAAAAGAAACTTTAGCTGTCTTAAACCAATTGAGAAATATATCGTATAGGAGGATTTTCTCTACCTATGGACAATGAGAAGATGATGGTTTCCAGCCCTACATTACCTCAGGGAAAAACAAGGTCTACTCCACCATTCTTAAGGAAGCCAGATACCTGAGGATAACTCATGCTGCAGATCCCCACAGCACCATTCCCGGTGGTCACAAGATGGATGCTGTGACGCATCAAATGATAATCATCTCTGCTTACCAAAACCGCTTGCATGAAACTGTATAACATGGAGAGTCGCCTACAATTGCGGAACTGCACGAGACCCACCCTTAATCCAACCCTGAACAGAATCTATGTTCCCTATTGTTAAGGAGGGTGGGAAGGGACAGAGGGTCAGAAAGAGGGGTGGAAGTGACTCTAGGAACTAGTAATGGAAAATTTTTTTTTTGTAATGGGCATGATTGAATCACTGTGCAGTGTGTACTGGATGGGAGATCGCATTTTGTATGCTGTGATGATGCTGAGGGAAGGAATGTAAATTGAATTACCAAAAAAAAAAAAAAGAAGAAGTCTCAGGAAAATAAATAAATAAACAAAAAATAAATAAATAAATTATATATATATATATATATATATATATATATATATATATATATATATCCACTCAATGACTGTAGTGGAACATGTAGCCACAGCTAGGTGCTACTTTATAGGATGCGTAGAGTTGGACTTGTGTTCATGGAAATGTGTGTATCACCTGTGTTTGCTATGAGGGTATTTGGATTGCTTAGGGTCGGTGGCGATTCAATAAGGTGTGGGGGAAAAACAGTATAGAGGGCAAGCTTAGATACCAGAGACAGTGTGGGAGGAGAATGGGAGATGGCTGAGGGTGAGAGACAGGAAATCAAGGATGGGGGGGAAAAAAAGACAGTGTGGAATGGGACAGGAGAAGAGAAGAGTAAGGAGAAGGATAGCAAGAGAACAAATAGGCACGACATTAGTGGGATTCAGATATGGTTTATTACCTGTTGATGATGACATGTATGGTATTCTCAACTGGACAGGTTAGAGAAGTATTTCATGTTGAGTAGTCTTTTTACAAGAAAAACTATAGATAGTGATTGAATGTTTAAAAAAATAATTGGAATAATAATCTGAAAAAAATGAAAAGCTATTGGATGATGGTGATGGGGATTTTAATGTCTCTGTATTGACTGATATGAATGGTAGTCCTTCTGGAAAAAGAAATGTAATAAACTGTAAAGTTATATGTGATTCAATGTAATATAAACAAGATTATGATAATAATAAATAAATAAATAAATAAATAAAAATTGCTTTTCCCTTAATACTTTGAATATATTTTCCCATTCTCTCCTCACTCGCATTGTTTCCGATGAGAGGTCTGCCGTTAGTCTGATGGGATACCCTTTGTAGGTAACTTGCCTTTTTTCTCTTGCCAGTCTTAGTATCTTGTCTTTGTCTGTGGTTTTGGTCAATCTAGCTATAATGTGTCTTGGAGAAGATCTTGGGTTGATTCTAATTGGGGTCCTCTGTATTTCTTGGGATTGAATCTTTGAGTGTCTCTCCAGGTTTGGAAAGTTTTCTTGCAGGATTTCATGGAATAGATTATCAATGCCCTTATGAGTCTCTTCACCCTCTGGGATGCCTATTATCCGAATGTTTGGACGTTTAATTGTATCTAGTACTTCTCACATATTATTGTCAAATTTTGGGGCCATTTTCTCAGTCTTCATGGTGGATTTTTCTAGGCCAGCCATTTTCTCTTCTACATTTGAGATTCTATTTTCTGTATGATCTAGTCTGCTTTTAATACTTTCAAGGGAGATTTTGACTTCTTGTATTATAGCCTACATCTCTAACAGTTCCATCTGATTCTTTTGTAAAGTGTGAAACTCCTCTTTTAGATCTTGCATGAATTTCCTCACGTCCTGGAACTCTTCAACTCTTTTCTCCTTCCTTGTCTCTCTTCTCTTCCATCTCTGTTAGCTTTGCCATTATGAATGTTCTGAATTCTTTATCAGACATTTCCATGATTTCCATTGAACTATCTGTGGATGAAGAGGAGCTATGCTTTTCCCTTGTGGGAGAGGTATTTTCCTGCTTCCCCATATTTCTTGTGGTCCTGCAGCGATTTCTAGTCATCTGGTGGATGGATGGTCAGTTTCTTCCCAAACTTGGAAGTTCAATCTGAGGGTCGAGGAGTGTGCAGAAAAGGAAACAGAGAGAGGGAAACAATACCAACAACAGCCAAAAGAAAAAAAAAAAGAAGAAGAAGACAAGAAACAGAGAAAAACTTAAATAAATCTAAAAAAATTATTAAAAAATTTCAATAAAACTCAAAAATTAGAAAACCGCACGACGTGCTTGCGCACCACATGAAATGGCTAGATCACAGGAGCCATGGAGCTGTCTGTCTCTTGAAGAAGGCCCGTTCTATCCCCTTCTGCCTCTCCTGGGTTGGGAGGGGGAGAGGGAATTATTAACAAGATAAAGGGCTAGGTAGGAGGGGCCAAAGGGCGCTGTAAAATGCCTCACCTTAAAAAATTCTAAAAAGCAAAAATTAAAAAAAGAGAGAGAGGACAGAGACAGAGGTAGAGAGAGACAAAGACAGATAGAGACAGGAGACTTGAAAGGGGTCTTCCTATCATACAAGTTTTGTATGCTGGAGGCCCAGTTATCAGTGAGACATCTTCCTTTCTCCCAAAATGGCTAGATCACAGGAGCCATGGAGCTGTCTGTCTCTTGAAAAAGGCCCGTTCTATCCCCTTCTGCCTCTCCACATGAGTTTTGTATGCTGGAGCCCCAGTTATCAGTGGGGCATCTTCCTTTCTCCCAAAATGGCTAGATCGCAGGAGCCATGGAGCTGTCTGTCTCTTGAAGAAGGCCCGTTCAGCTCAGTACCATCCTCATTTCTCAGAGGCAGGGAGAATACGCCTCCAGAAAAAAGGCTGGTTTTGGAAGTTGACCATTCCCTAAATATCAAGAAACAGCAAATCAGAGACAAGTAAAATTTCAGAGCAGCAATTTGGAACTCAGCAGAAACAAGACACCAAAGGACAGTGGTATTGCACAGCTGGATTATTCTCTGTTGAAGGCCTCTGGGCATGTAATCACCAGCCTCCCTCCTCGCTTCCTGTGGCAGATTCCCATTGTGCAGGTCCGACTCCTCCCAGATCTCCACTTCTTTTGAATATAGTACCGGCAGTCCTCGATAATGCTATCAGATAAGAGGAAAAAATAAAAGGCATTAGAATAGGAAAAGAAGAGGTGAAACTCTCTCTATTCACAGATGACATGATTGTATACATAGAAGACCCAATGGTCTCCATGGAAAAATTACTAGAAGCAATACATGATTACAGTAAAACTGCAGGATATAAAATCAATATACAAAAATTGATAGCATTTCTATATACAAATAACAAGCAGATTGAGATGGAACTGAAAAAAGTTATTCCATTTACCATAGCCACCAAAAGTAAAAGATGTTTAGAAATAAATCTAACCAAAGAAGTTAAAGACCTCCAAAAGAAAACTATGAGAAGCTGAAAAAGAAATTAAACATAACACAAAAAACGAGGAAGGACATCCCATTTTCCTGGACTGGAAGAATTAATATAATCAAAATGGCAATTCTACCCAAATTAATCTACATATTTAATGCAATGCCAATCAAAGTACCAAACACATTCTTCACAGATATACAAAAGACAATCAAAAAATTCATCAGGAATCATAAAAGACCCTGTATTGCCAAAACAATTCTACACAAGAAGAGAGGAGTGGGTGGCATCTCACTCGCTGACCCAAAAATATACTACAAAGCTGTCGTCATCAAAATAGCGTGGTTCTCACAGAGAAACAGACACGTGGACCAAAGGAACAGAATAGAGTCCCCAGAAATAAATTCCCAAACATACAGTCAACTGATTTTTGAAAAGGGGTACCAGTCAATCCAGTGGGAAAAAGAAAACCTCTTCAGCAAATGGTGCTGGAAAAACTGGATTTCCACCTGCAGAAAGATGAATCTGAACCCCTACCTCTCACCTTTGACAAAAACAAGTCAAGGTGGATCAAAGATCTAAATCTAAGACCTCAAATTATAAAACTGCTCCTGGAAAACACTGGGGAAACTCTGGGAGACATTGGGGTAGGGAAAGACTTCTTACATAAGACCCCCAAAGCACAGTTGATAATTCCCAATATAGACAAGTGGGATTACATCAGACAAAGAAGTTTCTGCATGGCAAAAACACAGTAATTAGTGTGAATTGACAGCCCTCGGAATGGGAAAATATTTTTGTAAACTATACATCAGATAAGGGACTGATAACAAGAATAAACAAGAAACTCTAGCTGCTGTTTGGATAAAAGATGATCAACCCTATTAAAAGATCAGAGAAGGAGTTGAAAAAAACACTCTCTAGGGAACCAACAGTTAGCGTAATGGCTATGTCGCTGGACTCCCACGTAGTCGACCGTGGTTCGCGTCTCGGACCCGGTGGCTTACAACTCACGCCGGGCGCGTGTGCGTGCGTGCCCAAGATCCCGAGAGGAGAATGGAGGAGAAGGGATTGCGGCGTGACCATCCCCCCTGGGGGGTGATTTCTCGCTTTCTGTCTCTATGTCTCTCTCTGTCTGTCTGGCGAGCGCACGCGCCCTATAGCGAAAAACCTCTCCAAAAAAAAAAAAAAACACTCTCTAAAGATGACATACAAATAGCCAAAATGCATATGAAAAAAATGCTCAACATCCCTCATTGTAAGGGAAATGCAGATCAAAACAACAATGAGGTACCACCTAACCTCAGTCAGAATGTCTAAGATTTAAAAAAAAAAAAAAAAAGGTAACTGTTGGATGGAGTGTGGTGAATGGGGAACTCATTTACACTGCTGGTGGGAATGTAAATTGGTCTAACCACTGTGGAGAACAACTTGGAGATTCCTCAAAAATCTACAAATAGACCTACCATAAGATCCAGCAATCCCACTCCTCGGTATCTACCCAAAGGACAGAAGAATTCTTCATTGGAAAAGTGCTTGCACATCAATGTTTATTGCGCCACTTCTCATGATCGCTAAGACATATAACCAACTCAAATGCCCCCGTACGGATAAATGGATTGGAAAATTGTGGCACATATACTCTATAGAATACTATTCAGCCATAGAAACCAACAAAATCCTGGCTTTTGACAGAAAGTGGAAGAATATGAAAGACTTACTGCTGAGTGAAGCAAGCCTGGTAATGAATGAGAGACATTGTATGTCCCCACTTAATATAAACTGGGTGTCTGCACTCTATGACTGAAACTGATTGACTAAAATATACAAACACAAGAGATGGGTGTGAATGCCAGATGTGCTGTGTGTGGAGGAGAGGGGTCTAGGGAAGCACATTTGGAGGAGGGATACAGAGGCAGAGCATTGATGGGATGGGGATGTATGGTGTTATCTATTGAAGATATTTTGATCAACTGGAGTGCGGAGAAATATTCACATATTGAAATGTTCACTTTGTAAGCTAAACAATGTGACTGAATGTATATAAAAAAATAAATAAATTTTTAAAAATAAAATAAAATAATTGTCTAATACTTACAATCCTGTCACTTTATCAATTGCTATATCAAAGAATCAAAGTTTAGGAAACACTTATCTTACCCACCATCCTAAATAATACTCTTTTTATCTCATTCTCATTAATTTTTGGACATCTTTCAAAGGACGTGTTTGAAAAGACCTTCGTGCACCCCCACCTATATTCCTCTTTTGACCTCAGGTTGGTTGCGTGGGACCTTAAGATGAACTTGCACCTCATCCCACCTGCAAACCGATTGAGTCAGACAGCAGTTCCGGACACCAGGCGACCTGAGGCTGCAGGTCTGACCGCCCCAGACCTGTCACTAATCCTCTGGCCCTTCCCCACTTGCCTTTGGACTCTCTGAATGTTACTGATTTGAATAGCGTGTGGTGCGCCACGTGATTTCTTTTTTTGTTTTGTTTTTCTTTGCTCTTGCGGTGTTGCTTATTAGTTCAATTGGAGGCTCAACACTCCCTAGAAATAGGGAGGGCTTTGGGCCATCCAGGACTAGTGGCAACAGTTAATGGTAATAGTGAGCTACAGGTAGGCCAACCATAAGAGAAATCATTAATTTTCTAATCCTGTACAACTTTTAATACTCAGAGATACCTTTAATAAGTTAGGAAGCAACATGTAGATTCCTGATGACTAGGAACAATCTCAGAGGCTCAAGAAGTATGAGCAACCAACAAAAGGCCTCTCCCTCAAGGGAAATCCTCAAGCCTACATTACCCACAGTCAATACAATGGATGTCGTGGACATGTCTGATAAGGAATTCAGAATATTTGTAGTGACCAAACTAACTGAGATGGAAGAGGAAAGAGACAAGGAGCTCCAGGAGATGAGGAAGTTCTTTCATGACTTGAAAGAAGAAGTGGATACCTCAAACAAGAACCAGATGGAACTTCTAGGTTTGAAGAATGTGATACAGAAAATCAAAACCGCCCTTCAAAGTATTAAAAGTAGGTTAGAGCAGGCAGATCAAATCTCTAACATAGAAGACAAAACATCTGACCTAGAAAAAAGCATCAAGAAGATTGAGAAAACAACCTTGAAAAATAAGGATAATATACAAGGAATACTGGATACCATCAAGCACCCCAACATCCAGATAATTGGTATCCCAAAAGAGGAAGGAAATAATAAGAGCTTAGATAATTTATTCCATGAAATCCTGGAAGAAAAATTTCCAAACCTGGAAAGGTATTCAAATATTCAGACCTAAGAAATACATAGGACCCCGAGTAGAATCAACCCAAGAAGATCCTCTCCAAGGCACATCATAGCCAGACTGGCAAAAACAACAAAGACAAGATACTATAGTTGGCAAGAGGGAAACATCAAGTTACTTACAAAAGTCACCCCATCAGGATAACATGGGATCTCTTGGCGGCAATAATGCAGGCAAGGAAAGAATGGGGAAACATAGAGTGTTGAGTGAAAAACAATTTCAGCCAAGAATACTATAGCCAGCAAAATTATCTTTCATATGGGAAAAAAAGATAAAAGCATTCTTGGATAAACAAAATTTGAAGGAATTTACCAACTCCAGACTGGCTCTTCAAGAGGTTCTGAAGGGAGTACTATACCAGGTAAACTGAAAAGTCAGACAGACAGTTACATGAAAACAAAAAGAAAACCAAGAAAATGGCTCACTTAATGATAGGATCAGGTACAGAAATATTGATAATTACATTGAATGTCAATGGATTAAATTCTCCAATTAAGAGACATAGACTGGCCAAATGGATAAAAAAATAAATAAATAAATAAATAAAAATAAAATAAAAAAATAAAAACATAAACCCTGTATCTGTTGCCTACAAGAAACTCACCTTATGTATAAAGACATACATAGACTAAAAGTAAAGGGCTGGAAAAAGATACTCCATGCAAATGGAAATCAAAAAAGGGCAGTTAGCATAATGGCTATGTCGCTGGACTCCCATGTAGTCGACAGTGGTTTGCGTCCTGGACCCAGTGGCTTAAAACTCACGTCAGGCGCATGTGCATGCATGCCCAAGATCCCAAGAGGAGAATGGAGGAGAAGGGATTGTGGCGTGGCCAACCCCCTGGGGGGTGATTTCTCACTTTCTGTCTCTCTGTCTCTCTCTGTCTGTCTGGCAAGCGCACGCACCCTATAGCAAAAACCTCTCCAAAAAAAAAAAAAGATAAAGACTATAAGAAGAGACAAAGAAGGGCATTATATAATAGTAAATGGGGTAACCCAGCAAGAAGACATAACCCTTATAAATATCTATGCACCCAACTCAGGTGCACCTAAATATGTGAAGGAAAGACTGCTGGAGCTAAAAGGAGAGATAGGGAGAAATACTATAATTGTTGGAGATACTATAATTGTTGGAAATACTATAATTGTTGGAAATACTATAATTGTTGGAGATCTCAACACCCCATTATCTACTTTAGAAAGATCTTCTAGACAGAAAATAAATAGAGAGATACAGGACCTAAATACTATAAATCAAATGGGCTTGACAAATATCTATAGAACTTTCCACCCTACATCCACAACATATACATTTTTCTCACCCCAGCATGGAACCTTTTCAAAGATTGATTATATGTTAGGACATAATTCAAGCCTTTACAGATTCAAAGGCATAGAAACTGTATCCAGCATCTTCTCTGATCATGATGGAATTAAATTCAAGATTAATTTCAAGAAACATTCCCAAAAATACACGAACACATGGAAACTGAACAACCTACTTCTGAATGACTTTTGTTTTACTTTCATTTTTATTATCATCATAATCTTCTTTATATTACATTGGATTACAGATAACTTTACAGTGTATTACATTGCTCTTTCAAAAGGGAATGGGAGAGTGATGGCAGCTGCGGTTGCTATTTGGAATGGTCTAGGGAGGAAAAAGTTGACACACTTGGCAATGGCTGCTGTCTGTGTTAAAGGTCCCAGCACTCACGAGGTGCTGTGGAGAAGAGGTTGTTCACAATATAGACAGGAAACCAGCAATGAAGACCTGCTTGTTCCAATGGAAAATCCTTATAAGGAGCCTCTTTAAAAATGTGTCTTGTTAGCGTAATGGCTATGTCGCTGGATTCCCACGTAGCCGACCGCGGTTCGCGTCCCGGACCCGGTGACAAAACTCACGCCAGGTGCGTGTGCGTGCGTGCCCAAGATCCCGAGAGGAGAATGGAAGAGAAGGGATTGCGGCGTGACCATCCCCCCTGGGGGGTGATTTCTCGCTTTCTGTCTCTATGTCTCTCTCTGTTTATCCGGCGAGCACACGCGCTCTATAGCAAAAATCTCTCCAAAAAAAAAAAAATGTGTCTTGTGAGAGAAACGTGTAGATTATAAGAATGTACAGCTTTTGTCCCAGTTTATTTCTCCATTTACTGGATGCATTCATAGAAGGCACATAACAGAAACAGAAAGAAGTCTCAAAAGCAATTAAGAGAGCTCAAATAATGGTGTTTATGTCAGTTACGTACAAGGATCCTGCATATTGCAAAGACCCTAAAGTTTGTAACATCAAATATCGGGAATAAATTACATAAGGTTAATATCAATCAATGTATTTTACAAAAAAAAAAAAAGGAATGCCATGCATGTCAGTCAATACAGAGACATTAATCTCCCCACTTCATCATTCAATATCTTTTCAATGTTTTTCCCAATCATTATTATTATTATTCTAATTATTATTTTTCTTAAACAGACAATCACTATTTCTCATTTTGCTTGTAAAAAGACTTTACCTATAATGAAATATGTCTCAGACCAATCCAGTTGAGAATACTATACATTGTCATCATCAACAGGTAATAAGCCATATCTGTTTCCCACTGACGTCCTGCCTCTCTATTTGTTCTCTTGCTATCTTTCTGTATCCTCTTCTCTTCAACCTCCCATTCCCCACTGTCTTATTCTCGTTAAGTACTTTCACTGCTTTTATGTCCTCCAATATTTCGCTCTCTACCATAGAGTGCAGATAGTCGGTATATATTAAGTGGATACATAAAATATCTTTCTTTCATAGCCTGGCTTACTTCACTCAGCAATAGATCCTCCATATCTGACCACTTTCTATCAAATGCCAGGGTCTTGTTATTTTTTATGGCTGAGAGGTATTCCATAGAGTATATATACCACACTTTTCCAATCCATTCATCAGTTTGTGGACATTTAGGTTGATTCCATGTCTTAGCAATTGTGAATAATGCTGCAATAAATACTTATGTGCAAGCACTTTTCTGACTAAGCGTTTTCCTTTCCTTTGTATAGATACCCAGAAGTGGGATTGCTGGATCAAATGGTAGTTCTATTTGTAGACCTTTGAGGAACCTCCATATTCTTCTCCACAGTGGTTGAACCAGTTTACATTCCCACCAAGAGTGTAAGAGGGTTCCCTTTTCACCACATCCCTTCCAACACTTACCACTTTTTATATTCTTAATCTTTGCCATTCTGACAGGGGTTAGGTGGTATCTCATTGTGGTTTTTATCTGCATCTCCCTTATGATGAGGGATGCGGAGCATTTCCTCATATGCCTTTTGGATGTTCATATGCCTTATTTAGAGAGATTTTTTTGTTCAGCTCATTTTCCCATATTTTAATTGTGTTAATCTTTTTTTTTTTTTTTTTTTTTTGCTTAAGGCACTTGAGTTCCCTGTGTATTCTGGTTATCAGTCCCTTGTCTGAAGCATATTTAACAAAAATATTTTCCCATTCTAAGAGTTGTCAGTTCACACTTGTTACTGTGTCCTTGACTGTGCAGAAACTTCTTAGTCTGATATAGTCCCACTTGTCTATTTTAGGGATTATTGCCTATGCTTTGGGAGTCTTATTTAAGAAGTCTTTGCCTACTACAATGTCTCCCAGAGTTTCCCCAGCATTTTCCACTAGTAGTTTTATTGTTTGAGGTCTTAGGTTCAGATCTCTGATCGATTTTGAGTTGATTTTTGTTAATGGTGAAAGATGGGGGGTTCAGTTTCATCCTTCTGCAGGTGGATACCCAGTTTTTCCAGCACCATTTACTAAAGAGGTTTTCCTTTTCCCAATAGATTGACTGATATCCTTTGTCAAAGATCAGTTGGCTGTAAGCTTTGGGGGTTATTTCTGGGATCTCTATTCTATTCCATTGGTTCACATGTCTGTTTTTATGCCAATACCATGCTGTTTTGATGACCACAGCTTTATAGTATATCTTGGGATCAGAGAGTTATGTGCCTCCTACTCCATTTTTATTGCACAGGAGTGCTTTTGCAATACGAGGTCTTTTATGTTTCCAGACAATTCTATGATTGGCTTTTCTAGATCTGTGAAAAATATTTCTGGTATTTTGACTGGAATTGCATTAAACATGTAGATTAATTTGGGTAGAGTTGCCATTTTGATTATGTTAATTCTTCCAATCCAGGAGCATGGGATGTCCTTCCACTTTTTATGTCACTTTCAATATCTTTTTTACAATTTTCATAGTTTTCATTATAAAGGTCTTTGACTTTCTTAGTTAGGTTTATCCCTAGGTATCTTATGCATCTTGTGGCTTTGGTGAAAGGGATTCCTTTCTTCAGCTCTACTTCGTTCAACTTATTGTTCATATATAGAAATGCTATAGATTTTTGGATATTGATTTTGTATCCTGCCATTTTACTGTATTCACTTATTACTTTAAGAAGTTTTTTCATGGAGACCTTTAGGTCTTCAAAGTATACCATCATGTCATCTGCGAATAAAGATATTTTCAATTCTTCTTTGTCTATTTGAATGCCTTTTATATTGTTCTCTTCTCTGATTGCATTAGCTAAGACTTCCAGTACTATATTAAAGAGCAGTGGAGAAAGTGGGGAGCCTTGCCTAGTACCCGTTTTTAGTTGAAAAGCTTTCAGCTTTTCCCCATTCAGTATAATGTTAGCTGTAGGTTTTTCATAGATTGATTTTATTGTGTTGAGAACTGACCCTTCTATACCAATCTTACTGAGGGTCTTAATCACAAAGGGATGTTGTATTTTATCAAATGCTTTCTCTGCATCAATTGAAATGATCATATGGTTTTTATCTTTCTTTCTGTTAATGTGGTGTATTACATTTATGGTCTTGCATATATTGAACTACCCTTGCATCCCTGGTATAAACCCTACCTGGTCGTGATGAATAATCTTTGTTATATGTTGTTGGATATGATTTGCAAGTATCTTGTTGAGAATTTTTGCATCTATATTCATCAATGATATTGGTCTATAGTTTCCTTTATTGTCATGTCCTTATCTGTTTTGGGGATGAGGATGATGGAGGATTCATAAAATGAATTTGGAAGGTTTACTTCCTTTTGAATCTTTAGAAATAATTTTAGTAGGATAGGGGTTAACTCTTCCTTAAAAGTTTTGTAGAATTCACAAGTGAAGCCATCTGGTCCTGGGCTTTTCTTTGTTGGGAGGTTATTTATTACAGACTCAATCTCCTGGCTTGTTATGGGTCTATTCAGGTTCTCTATGTCCTCCTGATTCAGTCTTGGTAGATTATATGCATTCAGGAATGTGTCCATCTCCTCCAAGTTATTGTGTTTGTTGGCATGTAGTCGCTCAAAGTATCCTCTAATGATGTTTTGAATTTCTGCTATGTCTGTTGTAATATTGCCTGTTTCATCACATTTTTGATTAATCTGGTTTCTTTCTTTCTTCTTCTTGATCAGTCTAGCCAATGGTGTGTCATTTTCAAATTCTTTTTTAGCTTCTCATAGTTCCCCAAATAGAATCAATCCAAGAAGATCTTCTCCAAGACACATTATAGCCAGATTGAACAAAACCACAAAGACAAGATACTAAGATTGGCAAGAGAAAAACATCAAGTTACCTACAAAGGACATTCCATCAGGCTAACAGCAGATTTCTCATCGGCAACAATGTGGGCGAGGAAATAATGGGAAAATATATTCAAAGTGTTAAGAGAGAAGTAATTTCAGCCAAGAATACTGTACCCAGCAAGATTATCTTTCAGGTGGGAAGAAAAGACAAGAACATTCTCAGATAAACAAAACCTGAAAGAATTTACCAGCACCAGACCAGATCTCCAAGAGGTTCTCAAGGGTGTGCTATATCAGGAAAATTAAATACAGACACACAGAAATAAGAGTTCAAAAGCTAAGAAAGTGGACAACTTAATCATAGGGACAAGTCTGGAGTTAAATATTTTATCCCAGAATTTAATCAGGAAAATTGAACCAGAACAGAAGATAAAAGTACATGAGACTGATAGGTTCATACACCTACCATTCAAACAGAATCCTAACTTGTTTCCTGGCTTTAAGCAAAGTTCCTTGGTGTTTCTTTGATTTAAGTTGAAACTGGTTTTCTTAATAGTAACAAGTGAACTCACCATTGAAAGTAGTTAGATTATGTAAGAAATTGTGTGATCAATACAATGTAGGTGGGAAAGGAATGGAAGACAGTTGAAGACAGTAGAGAGAGTGCGAGAAGAAGGTGGGAAAGGCCAGAGGGTCAGAAAGAGGGGTAAAAATAATTCTAGGAAGTAGAAATGGAAATTTTTTATAATAATATGCATGATTAAGTCACTATGCAGTATATTCTGGATGGGAAATCACAATTTGTATGCTGTGATGATGCTTAGGGAAAGAGTGTAAATTAAATTACAAAAAAAAAAGTTTCAGAAAAAAAGTATCTATTCAATGACTGCAGTAAGATATATAGCCCCAGCTAGGTGCTACTTTATAGGATGCCTAAAGTTAGACTTGTGTTTATGGAAATGTTTATATCAGCTGTGTTTGCTATGAAAATATTTAGATTAATTAAGGTCTTTAGTAATTCAATAAAATGTGTGTGTTGGGGTGGGGGGAACAGTATAGAAAGCAAACATAGATACCAGAGACAGGGTGGGAGGAGAGTGGGAGATGGCAGAGGGTAAGAGATAGGGAATCAAGAATGGGGGAAAAAAAGCAAAACATACAGAAAACAAGAAATGGAAAATTATTTGCTGACAATAACATGTTTGTTGATGTGCTTGATTGAGACAACATACAGTGTACCCTGGATGGAAAATCTCATTTTATATGCTGTAATGATGTACAGTGAATGAATGCAAATAAATAAATTTAAATTTAAAAAAAGAAAAACTGTGGCACATATACCCTGTGGAGTACTATTCAGCCATAAAAACCAACACAACCCTGGCTTTTGACAAAGAGTATAAGAATACATAAGATATACTGCTGAATGAAGCAAGCAAGGCTATGAAGGTGAGACATTGTATGTCCCCACTTAATATATACTGAGTGCTGAATGTCTGCACTCTATGACTGAACCTGATGGGTTAAAGGATGTACAAACACAAGAGATGGGTGTGAATGCCATATGTGGTGTGTGTGGAGGAGTGGGGCCTGGGGAAGGACATTTGGAGGAGGGATACGGAGACAGAGCATTGTTGGGACAGGGAGGTAGTGTTGTTATATTTTGATCAACTGGACCAGAGAGAAATGTCCACATATTGAAGTAGTCACCTTGTAAGCTAAATAATGTGACTGAATGTATAAAAAAGTATATAAATAAATAGATAAAATTAAAAAATAAGAAAGACAGAGAGAAACAAAGTGACAGAAAGCAAGAAATCATCCCCCAGGGGTGATGGCCACACCACAATCCCTTCTCCTCCATTCTTCTCTCGGGATCTTGGGCACACACGCACATGCGCCTGGCATGAGTTTAAGCCACCAGGTCCAGGACTAGAGCTACGGTCGACTACATGGGAGTCTAGTGACATAGCCATTATGCTAACTGCTGGTCCCCAATTCCTCTGATCTTCCTAATATTACAAATTAATCATTGCCTTTTCTCAAACTCACAGAAAATTACCACAGAATCAATTTTTTTAGAATTATATTACTTACTTACTTACTTATTTATGTTAATT
The DNA here is from genome assembly GCA_026018925.1 of Tupaia tana. Classification (NCBI taxonomy): domain Eukaryota; kingdom Metazoa; phylum Chordata; class Mammalia; order Scandentia; family Tupaiidae; genus Tupaia; species Tupaia tana. The sequence continues at coordinate 133,502,493 of JAKSZU010000002.1, forward strand.
TGACCAGAGAGGGACAGAGCAAAAGAGAGAGAGGGAAAGTGAGAAAGCAAGCCACAGGTCCAAGGTAGAACTTCAGTCAGCCATATGAGAGTCCCCTGCTCTTAACCACCACATTACTTGCCAGCCCCAAGAGCCAATTTTTTTAAGGGATTTTTACCTTAGGGTCCATGCATTCACTCAATAGAGAGAGAGAGTGACACAGAGACAGTGAAAGGGTAAGCAAGAAATCACCCCTCAGGGGAAATGGCTACCCACAATCCCTTCTTTTTCATTCTCCTCCCAGGATCTTGGCCACGTGCATACACACACACACACACACACACACACACACTCAACACACTCACCTGGCATGATTTTCAAGCCACCAAGTCTAGGACTTGAACAGCAGTAGGCCTCATGAGAGTCCAGTCATGTATGCACTCTAACATTTGCTGGTCCCAGAACCAATTTCTTTTAAGTAGAATTTATTTAAAGTGCTTCCTGGGACTAGAAGATGGCATGGTGATTGAGACGCTGGACTCCTACATGACCAACCACTGCTCAAGTCCCAGACCTGGTGACTTGCTTTCTCACTCTCTCTCTCTTTCACATATTCTCTCTGTCTCTCTCTGGCCAAACATGAAGAATAACAATAATATTTTTTTCATAAAAGTGCTTCCTTATGGGCTACCAGATGGCATAGAGTTACATAGCTGGACTGCCACACGGTCAAAAACAGATTGATTCCCAGATGTGGTGGCTTAAAAATTGTGCTGGGCAGGTGTGCCTGCCCAGAAGGAGAAGGGATTGTAGTGTGGCCATGCCCTACAAGGATGATTTCTTACTTTCTCTCTCACTGTCTCTGTCTCTTTCCAGTGAGTATATCTGTTATAAGACAAAAACCTCTAAAAAAATTTTAACATGCTTTCTTCATTTTCAGAGTAAGTAGACCGTAAAAATACCACATTATCATCTTTGCTCTGTTTGCAGCAGCAGCAGCCATTTACTATACTTTCACTCACTGGTAAATCTCAAACAGTCCCATTTTATTCTGGAGGACTCTGTCTAGAAGAATGCAGATTTACAGAAGTTTCCCTGTAGAGTAAGGAGATCCAAGAGCACATTCAGATTTTACAAAAGCCTAATCTAAGGACCAGAAGATGGCAAAATGGTAACATCACTAGAATTCCAAATGGCTGACCACGTTTCGAGTCCCAGATCCAGTGGCTTGAACTCAATTTAGGCCCACATGCATGTGTTCCCAAGATCCAAGGAGGAAAATGAAGAGGGGTTTGCATAATGGCCATGCCCTCTTTGGGCTGATTTCCCCCTTTCTGTATCTCTGGTAAGCACATGTGCAAAAATCTATCTAAAATAAAATGAAATGATGTTCTTCTATTTGGAACTCTTACCAAAGTAAGTTAATAAAACTGGAAAGATTAATTATGTATTTTGTGGAATAGACATGCTTTTTTTAACACATGGGATAAAATGCCTGGTGGAATGGCCTGGAAACCACTGGACCCTAGTACTCTCTTTTCAGATCTCGCTCCATGTCCCTGCTATCTCCTGCATTTCAAAACCAAGGTTCTGACCTTCGGCTGCTGCACAGCACCTACCACATCCACTGTCCAATAGGGTTTAGGGATTATGAAACATCATCAGTGGCCAGGCAGAAAATTATAGCTCAGGATAAGGGTGAAACGAAGCCCTGCCACAGGATAGGGGTAGGGAAAGGGCCTGAGAAAAGAGAAAGGAAAAGCTGAGCAAACCCAGACCTGAGTAAACTGCTTTCACTTTTCAACTTGAACTGCACCCAGTACTTTCTTGGATCTTCACATCATTTTGGGGAAGGCAACAGGAAGAAAAGGTGGTTAAAGGCTGCTTTAAACTAGATTCTCCTGTACCTTTTTCTTATTTTCCCTTCTCAACTCCTGGCTATGTTCGTGCTAGAATCTGCATTTTGTGGACCAGCAAAGAACCTTGGCCAACGGCTCCAGGAGTAGGGACGATATCTCCCAGGAAAGATATTTATCTTCTGATGCCCCCAGATTGATACCCACAGAAATAACCTGCAGCAGATCTGTAAAATCAAGCTGCATCTGTGTGGTTCCCCAAATTCACTGCATACTCTTGAACACACTAAGCTCTCTGCCATCTCCAGGCTGCTGAGCACAACTTTACCTCCAATTCTACCCCCTACACCATGAATTTATAAGAAAACACAGTGTGGGTAGTGTGTATTTATATACACACTAGAATTATAGTATCCAGTGGCATGGTGGTTAAAGGGGCTTGATCTTACATGGCCGACTGCATAGTTCAAATCCCAGACCAGTAGCTTTCAAAACATGCTGGGCAAGTGTGTGTGTGTGTGTGTGTGTGTGTGTGCCCAGAGTCTCAAATAGAGAGAGAGAGATGGACAAGAAATGACTCTCTTCCATGGGGCAGGTGCTTTCTTACTTTCCCTTGACAAATTTTTTTAAAAGTAGGAGAAGAATACTCAGTATAAGCAACATCTCTTCAAGAAGCCTCCCTAACTTTCTTCCTCCCTAACCTGACTTATGTGCTCATCGGTCTCCCAAATTTCCTTCTAAAGCACTTCAGAGCATGTTTCTCCAGATCATACACTTTTTTTTTTTTTGGAGAGGTTTTTGCTTTAGGGCGCGTGCGCTCGCCAGACAGACAGAGGGAGACAGAGAGACAGAAAGCGAGAAATCATCCCCCACAGGGGGATGGCCACACCGCAATCCCTTCTCCTCCATTCTCCTCTTGGAATCTTGGGCAAGCACGCACACGCGCCCAGCATGAGTTTTAAGCCACCGGGTCCAAGACGCGAACCATGGTCGACCATATGGGGGTCCTGTGACATAACCATTACGCTAACTGCTGGTCCCAGATCATACATTTTTGTCTCTCCCCCAATAACAGTAGGAATCTTGGGAGCCATGACAGTGTGTTTTTTTGTTTTGTTTTGTTTTTGGTCTAGTTAACTTGTTTCTTTTTCAGCATTGCCATAGCATGCTGTCCACCACAGGAAATACTTGAAAAATATTTACTAAGGACATAAATGAATTAACAAGTAAATGAACAAATAACAGAATGACAAATAAGAACATAATATTTTGTGAGTAGATATGCATTTCAAGAATTGCATATTTATTTGTTTCAGCATTCTTTTTTAGAATTATTTACTTATTTAATTTTATTTGTTATTATTCATTTTTAATTTGAGCAGAGAGAGAGAACAAGAGATAGAGAAAGTGAAAAGCAAGAAGCCAGGCCCAGGACTTGAACCATGGTCAGCCATGAGGGCCAGTTAAAACTTCAGAAGATCTTGCTTCTGCCCTACACACACCGCGAGAGACACACTTTCCAAACGATTTTACCTCCAGGATTTCCCCTTCCTTACCCTGGGGGACTTTTCTCTGGACACTTCCACATGAAGTACTAATTATGGGTGTGGAGGACATTCCCCAGAGCTCTGTCCTAACTTCTAAATAACAAGGAGAGTTGATTCCACTATTCCCTCTCATGAGAGGATTCATCAACATCCCTCCTCCTCTCAAACTGTTATGTCCTTTAGATTCAGGAAGGATATTTTCGTTATCACAAGAAGTCAATGTTGATTTGCAAACACCATGAGGCTCAAGTCTTTGCCTTGTCTGTGCCCCATTATAGGACTCTACAGAAAAAGACATCACCACCTCTGCTCAGATCTCAATGCTTTGCAGACTTAGGTACCTGCGTGTCCAGACACTCACTCCTCTGCTGACAAGCCAGGTGGCGTTCATTCCGTCTTCCTGAAGCATCTGGATCTGATCTCAGACACTCATTGAGAAATCAACACAGCCATGCAATTAGGTCCTTTGCTATCCTGCCATTTCAAATCCAGACAACCCAGAGTAAAAGCAAAAGGCCAAATTATCATCTGAAAACAAGGTGTAAATAGAAGTGCCAGAGATTAGACATGAAGGTAAGTTTGCTATTACATTGCACTAGGGAAGAATGATCTTGCAGCTGAGAGGCATATTCTGGAATCCCCAGTGAGGTTTGGGGATACATTTTACAGTAGACTTGCCCTCTAGGTGTGTAAGGGGAATGGCAGGTGTGTACATATGTGTACACATGGGTTCGAGCTACATACTTAGGAATGTGGGCACACATGTACTAAGGTGTTATCTGTACAATTTTGTTAGCATTTGCCTGTTTTCACAGTGTGGCATGTTTGAAAATGAATGGCTTAAGACTTGCCTGGCTAGGATGGTGTGTGATTATGTAATTACAGCACTAAAAGAATTTGGCTTTGTGTATCTAGCCACCACTGAACCGTAAGCCTGAACATCACCCACTAATACTTAGTCAAGTTCAATATGACCCGAACATTATAAAATCACCGAGAAATAAAGAACAGACTGCATGTTCTGTTATCCCTCACAAGCTCTAGCATAATAGAGTCTGATTTCTTAAAAGAGAAAAAAAAAAGTGTGGGCCTCCAAGTTAAGACAGATTCCAGTAAAAATCCTATTATGAATGTACAAATCATATGACCTTGGACAAGTTATTTAACTTTAGTTACCCTCCTATTATACTCTATAAAATAAAACAATTGCCTAAGCGTCCAGTGAGTTCAGATTGGAGTTAATATATTTAAAAGAATAGGAATTTCCATTTCACCTGTGTCATTGCCTGGTGAAGGGAAACTTTAAAAACTTGTTTCCTATTGGTGAAACAGAAATTCCAATAATTATCATTTACTAAATGCCTACTATGTGCCAGGAACTTTTCTAAAAACTTTGCATATTTAACTGATTAATCCATTCCTATTTTCATATGGGGAAACTGGAGCACAGAGAGGTACAGTAACATGCCCAAGATTGTTCAACTGAGAAAAAGCAGAGTCAAGACATGCAGTCTGGACTCAAACTCTTGTTTTTCTTTATTTTAAAGAATTATTTAATTTTATTTTTCATTATTGTTATTGGGTTTTGTTTGTTTTTTGCTACAGGGCACACATACATCAGAGAGAGAGAGAGAGAGAAAGTGAGAAAGCAAGCCACCAGGTCCAGGACTCAAACCACAGTTGGCCATGTGGGAATCCAGCACCTTACCCACCACATCACCTGCTCACCAAAAAACTCTTGTTCTGAATCACCACATTAATACTTGCTGTAGGGGACCAACAGTGGTGTGTGGACTCTCATATGGAAGACCATGTATCAAGTTCTGGTCCTGGTGGCTTTCTCTCTCTCTCTCTCTCTCTCTCTCTCTCTCTCGTATTTACCATATACCAAATTAAAAAATAAATAAATAAATAAATAAATAAATAATGGACAAATGAATTTTGATAAAAAAAATTGTTGTTTTAAGAATTATTTTATTTAACTTTATTTATTTATTTGTTTATTTATTTATGTTAATTTGACCAGAGATGAACAGACTGTGGGGGAGAGAGAGAAAAAGAAAAAGTAAGAAAGCCGCCCAGTTCAGGACTCAAACCATGGTTTACCTTGTGGGAATCCAGTACTTTTAACCACCTCATCACCTCCCGGCCCAATAAATAATTACGTTACTTAAAAATATTTGCTCTGGTGCCATAGGTGGCGTGGTGTTTAAGGGCTCTGGACTCACATATAGCCCACCATAGTTCAAGTCCCATACCTGAGAGCATGCTTTCTCAATCTCCTTCTCTCTTTCTCTCTCTCTCTCTCACACAGTCCTTCTCTTTCAAAATTGAAACAAATAAATAAATAAAATTATGTTAAATAAAATAATACTAAAAAAAAGTATTGTGCCTAATGAGTATAAAATGGAAGAATTATATAAACATGTTTTGTTGGGCAGAGAAGTAGTTTTGTTACTAAAAATAATTAAACAATTGATTTTTTACTTAAAAGCAACGAATATCTTGTTTAAGGACAGTTACCTGTACGACTCTGCCTGTCAAGAGACATTCAATACAAAGATTTCCATGTAACATTTATCAATCACATCAATCATGATTTCTCTATCATGAAGTTTTCTGATGAAAAGACACTTGAGAATGATGTTCCCTTTGTGGCCCAAATTTCCTTTTCATTCCTTTTTAGAAATATTTGATATTGACATCAAAGGGAATAGGATAGAAACCCTAGAGATCACCTACTTCAGATTCTTTGATTTACACATTCAAAGCAAAAGAAAAATACTTCGAAAGCAAAACTTCAAGCAAGGGAAAATGACTTCCCCATATCCAACTGGCCAACAGCAACAGTGCTAAGTAGAACCAAGATCTATTGATTTAATGTCAGAGAAAAGCTCTCTTTGCTCTACTCAAATGACTATTCATTTGAAAGCTAACACGTGTGTGCTGACATGTGTTAATCCTGGTCATCACACTAGATCTTACCAAGGAACAGGCATGGGTACTGGAAGGAGCTTCTGTCTATAACACACTAGAAGTCCATACTGAGCAGTTTAATCACTTTTATTAAAAACACAGGCACAATAACATTTTAAAGAGTTTATTTGATCAAACAGCATTTATGAATAAGGCAGCTCCAAACCAGCAGTGGTCCAGGGGCTCCACAGAGGGACTGCAAGGAGGAAGCAAATGCAGAAGTAAAGCAAAGAAAATATTTAATAGGTTACCATCAAACAGCTACCTTGTTCAATCTATTCCATTAGAAAACCCTAAAATTAATTATAAATTTATTGACTGCTTCTGATGGATTGAACTTAAATTCTGTTTGTCTTTATTATAAGCTTTTACCCCAACAAAGCTCAAATGAAGTTTCACTGACGTTTGCAAATAAACCAAGGTTAAAGTCACTGATGAGGTCTAATTGGCTTTGTGTACTCAGGCTGAGATTCCATTGTCATTTACTTTAGCAGTTGCAGTAACAAGAGCAGCGCACCTGAAACAAGGAAGGCATCTACCAAGCGGTGGTGAAGCCAAGCTTACTGGCCCTTCTTGGTGGTGCTGTGCTTACTCTCAGGCACTACAGCTTTCAAAGACCTGGGGTTGGGAGGGAACAGGGTGAACGAGGCTCACACACCCTAAGGGCTGTCATGTGGTAGGGAGATGAGCCTCTTCTCTGGCCCAGGGAGTACAACCAGGACCAGGAGGCAGCAAAGGGGCACTAACTGGGTCTTCACAGGCCCGTGTACAAGTCCTCTGCAGTCACTGACTCTCTGTGAGCTTAGGACGACCTACTTCCTTTCAGAGGCCCAAGTTTGTTATGTATACACAATGAGGCCAAATCCTATTGAGCTGTTTACAAACCATGTGACCTTGGAATCACCTGTAAAAATCTATGAGGTTCTATGTCCTTTAGGGAATCCTGAAAGCAGGAGAACACTAGCTACCAAGAGGCTATCTACCTGCACTAAGGGTTCAGATCTGGACATGATAGTATCATCCATACAAGAATACTGGAAGTGCCATGGGGTTTTCCCTTCCGTGTAAGGGGTAGTCACCCTTTGTATTTCCTCCTTCCACACATTCTCCTTAGGCCAACCACAGCACAGAGGAGGGCTTCCTCCTGCTGGGTTTCTGCGACTGGCCCTCCCTGCAGCCCCTGCTCTTCGCCCTTGTCCTCTGCTGCTACCTCCTGACTTTGACCGGCAATTCAGCGCTGGTGCTGCTGGCGGTGCGCGACCCGCGCCTGCACACGCCCATGTACTACTTCCTCTGCCACCTGGCCCTGGTGGACGTCGGCTTCACCACGAGCGTGTTGCCACCGCTGCTGGCCAACCTGCATGGCCAAGTGCTCAGGCTGCCTCGGGGCGGCTGCATGGCCCAGCTGTGCGCGTCGCTGGCGCTGGGCTCCGCTGAGTGCGTTCTCTTGGCAGTGATGGCGCTGGACCGCGCGGCCGCAGTGTGCCGCCCGCTGCGCTATGCCGGGTTCGCGTCCCTGCGCCTCTGCCACGCGCTGGCCAGCGCCTCTTGGCTGGGCGGTCTCGCCAATTCTGCTGCGCAAACCGCGCTGCTGGCGGCGCGGCCCCTATGCGCGTCCCATCAGCTGAATCACTTTATCTGCGAGCTTCCCGCGCTGCTCAAGCTGGTCTGCGGAGAGGTCAGAGACGCCACAGAGCGCCAGATGTTCGTCGCCCGTGTGGTCATCCTATTGGTGCCCTCCACCGTCATCCTGTCCTCATATGGCGCAGTGGTCCGCGCTCTTTGGGGCATGCGGGCCAAGGGACGCTGGAGGAAAGCGATAGGCACGTGTGGGTCCCACCTGACTGCAGTCTGCCTCTTCTATGGCTCAGCGATTTACACCTACCTGCAACCCACGCACAGCTACAACCAGGGGCGGGGCAAGTTCGTTTCGCTCTTCTACACTGTGGTCACACCTGCTCTCAATCCGCTCATCTACACTCTCAGGAATAAGGAAGTGAAGGGCGCAGCTAGAAGGCTCCTGGGCAGTCTGCAGACAGGGCTAGATGGACAGTGAGTGGATCCAGAAGGAAGGAGATACTGGTGTTGGCCCAGGGCCCAAAGCTGGAAACACCACGGAAAGTCCGTCAGCTGAGTGCTCAGGCTGTTCCCTTCTGTGTGAGACTGTAAGATTCAACATCGGGGAGGAAGGGTCAGGAAATGTTCAAATTCTTGAGGGAAAATTCCTTATCCTCTACATATACGGGTTTACCGAGGGGGAACTTTTCCTAAGCTGAAGAGGAGCATAATTTGGAGGAAATCCTTCTCAATCTGAGGGTAAAAATCCGCTCAGCACCCAAAGGAGAGAAAAATGATGTTTTCCTTTATCTTTCTCCCAACCTCATGGCAGTTTCCATGTCAACAATGAAACCATAGACCATGCTACAAAGAGACCCCATCCAGTAAAGGGCAGGGAATTTAGTCCAACCTAGTGCAAACCTGTAGAAAGTCAGATGACCCATGCCCACCCCAGAGCTTTGACCCGTGACTGTGGGGAATTGGGCTGACTGGGGAAACGTTCTGCAGTAAGTGGTTCTTGAACAAGTTTTAAAGAGAAGGAATTAGCACTTGTGAAAGAAGATAGGCACATCTTAGGTTGTGAGGAAAACATACAAGTGACCAGTCCCAAGACATGAGAGGACAGTGACACAAAGGAGAACTGGGTCCAGACGCTGGTGTGGTGTAAGACAGCTGAATCCCACATGGCTAACTGCACAGATCTAGTACCAGACCCAGTGGCTTGAGAAACACACCAAACGAGGGACCAGCAGTTAGCGTAATGGCTATGTCGCTGGACTCCCACATAGTCGACCGTGGTTTGAGTCCCGGACCCGGTGGCTTAAACTCACACCAGGCGCGTGTGCGTGCGTGCCCAAGATCCCGAGAGGAGAATGGAGGAGAAGGGATTGCGGCGTGGCCATCCCCCCCGGGGGGGTGATTTCCTGCTTTCTGTCTCTCTGTTTCTCTCTGTCTGTCTGGCGAGCGCACGCGCCCTATAACGAAAACCTCTCAAAAAAAATAAAAAAAAAACACCAAACGAGTGTGTGTGTGTGTGTGTGTGTGTGTATGTGTCCAAAATCCAGAGGAGAGTAAGAAATGAAGAAGAGATTATAGCATTCTCATCCCTCATGGGAGTGATGGGGGGGGGGGTGCTTTCTCATTCTCTCTTTCTCTATGGCAGGTACACATGCTCCTCAGGCAATTAATGAGAGAGAGAGAGAAAATAGAAGGATGAACACGGAGGAAAGACTCAAGTCTTAAGACAAGGGACAAGGGTCTGGTGATGTAAAAACAAAGAGAATTATGCTCTATCAGCTAGAACATGAACACAGTGTTAGAGTCAACCTAGAAGCCAAACTCTTTCCCACCCCCCAGCTCACACCCACACTGAAAATATCGCAAACGTACAAAATACCTGTGAGACCCTTAGAAAGGCAAGACTGAGACAGCTAGATAATACCCAACCTTTCAGAAAGTCCATTCCCACCTGATGCACATTATCCCTAAGGAGGCTCAATTAGAGGCACAAAATCTCTAAATCTCCATAGATATTAACTTGCCATGCCCACCACATTTTCCAGTAATAAAGACAATTTTAATTGGGTGTGGGATATAGAGAATAAAAGGTGGCATTGAGCCAGATTTTATTTCTTACCAAATAGCTCTACATAAGGAGACAAAAAAACTTTAATTGAATATCCAAATTATTTATGAGATTGTGATTATACCAAAGTAATTAATTCACTTTATAGTATATCATTTCACTATTCTTTATAAGTAAAACTCAGTTGGTTCCATGATAATTCAGTAATTCTACAAATAAAACATTAAACTTAATGCAGAAATATAAATTAGTAGAACGTGGGTCCAAATCTGAAATTTACTATCTTGATGTATAGAAAAGAAAATGAGATTTTTTTCTATAGATTAGCATATACTAAGAGGGAAGGGGACCAGCAAGTGACATGATGGTTAAAGTGCTGGATGCTCCCACATGGCCAACAATGGTTCAAGTCCTGGACCTGATGGCTTTCTTTCTCTCTCTCTCTCTTTCTCTCTCTCTCTGGTCAAATTAAAATAAATTAATGAACAAGTAAAGTGAAATAAATAATTCTTAAAAAAAAAAGAATATACTAAGAATGTGTTTTAAGTATTTATTTATTTATTTATTTATATTTACATTTTTTTAATATGTTCAATCACATTATTTAGCTTACAAGGTGATCATTTCAATATATGAACATTTCTCCCTGGTCGAGTTGATCAAAATATAACAACACTACCTCCCTGTCTCAACAATGCTGTCTTTGAATCCCTCCTCCAAATGTTCTTCCCCAGGCCCCACTCCTCCACACACACCACATCTGGCATTCACATCCACCTCTTGTGTTTGTACATCTTTAGCCCGTCAGTTTCAGTTATACAATGCAGACATTCGGTATATATTTCCCGACCCAGGGGACAGTCAAACAGTTTCCTGGGGGAGGGAGTAAAAAAAGAGACAAACACACAGACACACAGAGTAAAGACAAGACAAAGTACTAATCAAGTCTTCTGTTTATTAAAAAACAATGTCAAATTATATACAGGCTGATGGGCACCAGTTAGTTGCCCAAAATGCAAATAAAATAAAACAGTATGAGCTAATCATTAATATGAGTAAATCTCTCCCATTGCCTAAAAACCCAACTGCCCCACGGGAAAAACAGTTGGTCATATGATTTCTAAAAAAGGGTTTGCTCAGTAAAAAAGTAAAACCTAACAAGTTCAAAAATAGTAAATAACTCAAAATATCAAATAGCTCAAAATGACTTCCATATACAGTGCCCTCCACATATATTAAGTGGGGACATGAAGTGTCTCTTATTCATAGCCTGGCTTCCTTCACTCAGCAAAAAATCTTCCATATTCTTCCACTTTCTGTCAAAAGCCAGGGTTTTGTTGGTTTTTATGGCTGAATAGTATTCCATAGAGTATATGTGCCACAGTTTTTCTATCCATTCAGCCATACGAGGGCATTTGGGTTGGTTCCACGTCTTAGCAATCGTGAAAAGTGTTGCAATAAACATCGATGTGCAAGCACTTTTCCAATAAGAAATTCTTCTGTCCTTTGGGTAGATGCCAAGAAATGGGATTGCTGGATCAAATGGAAGTTCTATTGGTAGATTTTTTGAGGAATCTCCAAATTGTTATCCACAGTGGTTGAAATAATTTACATTCCCACCAGCGGTATAAGAGAGTGCCCCTTTCAGCACACCCCCACCAACACTTATTATTTTTTGTTTTTTTAATCTTCGCCATTCTGACTGGGGTTAGGTGGTATCTCATTGTTGTTTTGATCTGCATTTTGCTTACAATGAGGGATGTTGAGCATTTTTTCATATGCCTTCTGGCTATTTGTATGTCATCTTTAGTGAGTGTTCTTTTCAACTCCTTCACCCATCTTTTAATAGGGTTCATCATCTTTTTTCCAAACACTTTCTTTAATTTCCTATGTATTCTGGTTATCAATCCCTTATCTGATGCATAATTTACAAAAATATTTTCCCATTCTGAGGGCTGTCGATCCACACTAATTACTGTGTCTTTTGCCATGCAGAAACTTCTTAGTCTGATATAATCCCACTTGTCTATTTTGGTGATTATCGACTGTGCTTTGGGGGTCTTATGTAAGAAGTTTTTCCCTACCCCAATGTCTCCCAGACTTTCCCCAGTGTTTTCTAGAAGCAGTTTAATAGTTTGGGGTCTTAGATTTAGATCCTTAATCCACCTTGACTGATTTTTGTCAAAGGTGAGAGATAGGGGTTCAGATTCATCTTTCTACAGGTGGAAATCCAGTTTTTCCAGCACCATTTGCTGAAGAGGGTTTCCTTTTCCCACTGGATTGACTGGTACCCCTTGTCAAAGATCAGTTGACTGAATGATTGGGAATGTATTCCTGTGGACTTAATTCTGTTGCATTGGTCCACATAGCTGTTCCTGTGCCAATACCATGCTGTTTTGATTACCACAGCTTTGTAGTATATTTTTGGGTCAGGGAGTAAGATGGCGCCCACTTCACTCTTCTTTTGTAGAATTGCTTTGGCAATGTGGGGTCTTTTATTATTCCAGACGAATTTTATGACTGTCTTTTCTAGATCTGTGAAGAATGTGTCTGGTACTTTGATTGACATTACATTAAATAGGTAGATTAATTTGGGTAGAATTGCCATTTTGCTTATATTAATTCTTCCAACCCAGGAACATGAGATGTACTTCCACTTTTATGTGTCATTTTCAATTTCTTTTTTTAGTTTCTCATAGTTTTCCTTGTGGAGGTCTTTAAATTCTTTGGTTAGATTTATCCCTAAGTATCTTATACTTTTAGTGGCTATGGTAAATGGAATAACATTTTTCAGTTCTATCTCCGTCTGCCTGGAAATGCTATAGACTTATGTATATTAATTTTGTGTCCTGCAAATTTACTGTATTCGTGCTTTACTTCCAGAAATTTCTTCATGGAAATCACTGGGTCTTTTATGTACACAATCATGTCATCTGTGAACAGAGAGAGTTTCACCTCTTCTTTTCATATTTGGATGCTTTTAATTTTTTCCTCTTTTCTGATTGCATTGGCGAGGACTTCCAGTAGTATATTGAAAAGGAGTGGAGAAGGTGGGAATCCTTGTCTTGTACCTGTTTTTAGGGGGAAAGCTTTCAGCTTTTCTCCATTCAGGATGATATTCGTGATGGGTTTTTCATAGATAGCTTTTATTGTGTTGAGAAATGACCCTTGTATGCCAATTTTGCTGAGCATTTTGGTCATAAAGGGATGTTGTACCTTATCAAATGCTTTTTCTGCATCAATTGATATGACCATATGGTTTTTGTCTTTTTTTCCTGTTAATATGGTGTATTACATTTATGGTTTTACGTATGTTGAACCAAGCTTGCATTCCTGGAATAAAGCCTACCTGATCATGATGTATAATCTTTTTTATAAGTTGTTGGATACAGTTTCCTAGTATCTTGTTGAGAATCTTTGAGTATATATTCATCAGAGATATTGGTCTATAGTTTTCCGTCCTTGTCCTGTACTTATCTGTTTTGAGGAAAAGGGTGATAGAGGCTTCATAGAATGAATTAGGAAGAGATTCACTCTTTGGGAACTTTAGGAATAACTTGAGCAGAATGGGGGTTAACTCTTCTTTGAAAGTTTTATAGAACTCAGAGCTGAAGCCATCAGGGCCAGGGCTTTTCCTTTTTAGAAGGCTATTTATTACTGATTCAATCTCCTGGCTTGTTATGGGCCTATTTAGACTTTCTCTATCCTCCTGGCTCAATCTGAGTAGATTATACATGTCCACAAATTTTTCCATCTCCTCAAGATTGTCTTGTTTCTTGGCATATAGTTGTTCATAATATCCTCTGATTAAGTTCTGTATTTCTGTTTTGTCTGTTGTTATATTTCCTGCTTCATTGCAGATATGATTCACCTGGTTCCTTTCTCTCTTCTACTTAATAAATCTCACTAGTGGTGTATCTATTTTATTTATTTTTTCAAAGAACCAGCTTTTACTTTAATTTATTTTCTCTATAGTTCATTTTCTGTTTCATTTATTTCTGCTCATATTTTTATTATTTTCTTTCTCCTGGAGTTTTTTGTATTTTCTTTTTGCTGTTGCTTCTCCAATTCTCTGAGGCATGATGTTAAGTGATCCATTTGCCTTCTTTCTGTCTTCCTCTTATGAGCACTAATTGCTATAAACTTCCCTCTTATGACTGCTTTTGCAGTGTCCCAAAGATTATGGAAACTCATGTCCTCATTGTCATTAGCTTCCATGAATCTTTTGCTTTTGGACTTTATTTCATCAGTAGTTGTGGAGTCATTCAGTATTAAGTTATTTAGCTTCCATGTATATGAGTATTTTTGAGGATTTTTCTTCAAATTAAACTCAAGTTTAATTCCATCATGGTCGGAGAAGATGCTGGGAATAGTTTCTATGCCTTTGAATCTGTAGAGGCTTGCTTTGTGCCCAATGATGTGGTCTATCTTAGAAAAGGTTCCATTTGGGGGTGAGAAAAAAGTGTATCTCATGGTTTTTGGATAGAAAGTTCTATAGATGTCTGTTAAGTCCATTTCTTTTATGGTATCAATCAGATCTTTTATCTCTTTATCCATTTTTTGTCTAGATGATCTGTCCCAAGGGGATAGTGCAGTGTTGAGGGCTCTAACAATTAGTGTATTTTAGTCTATCTACCCTCCTAGATCTAACAGTCTTTACTTCACATATTTGGGTGCTCCTATGTTGAGTGCATCGATACTTATAAGAGTTATATCTTCTTGATCTATTGATCCTTTTACTACAATATAGTGCCCTTCTTTGTCTCTTCAAACAGTTTTTGTTTTAAAGGTTATTTTGTCAGAAATTAGTATCACAACTCCAGCTCTTTTTTGGTTCCCATTTGCATGGAAAACCTTTTTCCAACCCTTCACTTTTAGTCTATGTATGTCTTTATCGATGAGGTGGGTTTCCTGTAGGCAACAGATAGAGGGTCTCTATTTTTTTATCCATTCAGCCAGTCTGTGTCTCTTGATAGGGGAATTTAATCCGTTCACATTCAATGTTATTATCGATGTAACTGGATCTGTCCCGACATTTAAGTTGGCCATTGTCACAGTAGCCTTTTATTCCTTTGTTTCTCTCTGTTAGCTCTTTAGTTTTGCTGGAACAGTACTTTCTTCAGGGTTTCTTGAAGAGCTGGTCTGGTGCTGGCAAATTCTTTCAGGTCTTGTTTGTCTGAGAAGACTTTAATCTTTTTTCCTATATGAAAGATAATCTTGGAGGATACAATAATCTAGGTTGAAATTGTTTCTCTCTTAGCTCTTTCAATGCATCTTCCCATTCTTTCTTTGCTTGCATTGCTTCCATTGAGAAGTCCGGAGTTAGCCTGATGGGATGACCTTTGTATGTCACTTCTTGTTTCTCTCTTGCCAGTTTTATTATCATGTCTTTGTCTGTGGTCTTGGATAGTCTGGCTATGATGTGCCTTTGGAAAGATCTTCTGGGGTTGATTCTAACTGGGGTCCTTTGTATTTCTTGGGTCTTGATGATTGAGTGCCTATCTAGACTCGGGAAATTTTCTTCCAGGATTTTATGAAATAGATTTTCCATGCTGTTATTAGTTTCTTCACCTACTGGGATGCCAATTATTCTGATATTTGGGCACCTTATGGAATCTATTATTTCTCATATATTATCCTCGTGTTTTTTTGTTATTTTCTCTTTTTGGCGGTTCTTTCTAGGTCAGAGGTTTTATCTTCTACATGAGATATTCTATCTTCAGCATTGTCTAATTGACTTTCAATACTTTCAAGGGAGTTTTTTATTTCCTCTAGTCCAGACTTTGTCTCTAATAGCTCCATCTGGTTCTTTCTCAGAGTGTCCATTTCTTATTTCATATCTTGGAATGACTTCCTCACCTCCTGTAGTTCGTTATCTCTTTTCTTTTCCAATTCAAAGAATTTGTTCACCATAAGTGTTTGAAATTCTTTGTCTGACATTTTGGTAACATTGTCCATTAGCACGAAAGATGTAGGGGAGTTACTCTACTTTTGATTGACATGTATTGCCTTGTTTATTCATACCTGAGGATGTTCTTCTACTTCTACCCATTGGAAGATGTACTCACTTTGAGTACGTCTTGCAGGAATGTTTCTCTGATGAGGAGTAAGTGACTTTCCCTTTTGCTGCAAATTAATGTTTGCTGAAGTCTCTCTTCTGTTGTTTTTACCAACGTGGTATCAAGAGGGGTGCTCAACTGAGGTGTCTGAAAAGCAATATCTCCTTTTTCTGAGCTGGATCACTACAAGGGAAGATCCCAGAGAATGTTATATTACTAGGTGATTTCAGATATCTAATTATAGACCTATCTAGATTTTCTGGTAGGGTGGAAGATGAAGAGGAGAGGCTATTAGGTGAAACAGCACAAGGAAAAAAAAAACACAGAGAAATAAAGAAAAATTCAGATTTAAAAAAAGAAATAAAGAAAATAAAGATTTCACCAGAGGCCTTCCACTGGGTCTGTGGTATGCTGCTGGAGACAAGACAGGCTGTGGGAGGAGGAAGCCCAGGAAATTAACAAGAGAATAAAGCTAAAATCCAAAGCAGAAAGTAATGGCTACCTATCTAGGGGGTCAGCGCTTTGGGTGGGGGTCTTCAAGTGAGGTGAGGGAGCACCTATATCCCTGCCTCTGAATTGCTGGCTGACCAGAGCCCTGCCGCTGGGTCTGTGGCCTGCTGCTGGGGACAGGACAGGCTGTGAAAGGAAGAAGACCAGGAAATTAACAAGAGAATAAGGCCGACAAGTCTGAAGGAAAAGTAAATCACTATCTACCTAGGGGGTGGGCGCTTGAGTTGGGAGTCTGCAAGTGAGGTGAGAAAGCCGTGATGTCACTGCCTCAGAATCGCCAGATGACCAGCCTGCCACTGGGTCTATGGCATGCTGCTGGGAACAGGATGGGCTGTGGGAGGGGGAAGACCAGGAAATTAACAAGTGAATAAAGCTGAAAACTCCAAAGCAGAAAGTGAAAGGTTCCAGCGGATAACAGGCCAATCCTCCTTGTCCAGAGAGTACTACTGCAACCCCAATCAACCACAAAAGTCAGTTCTTGATGTAAAGTACAAGAGGCTTTATTTCTAGCGCGCTAGGACTCCACTCTCGGTCGTACAAGACACAACAGTGAGTGAAGCCCTGAACAAAGGGGCATTCAGGTTATATAGACACAAGTCCATGGGGTGGGGGGAGGAAAGAATGAGGAAGTAAGATAAGGGGCTTTTTACAGGGAGCTAGCAAATTGCCTCGGGCTTCCACAACTTCAGCAGTTTATCATGAGGGCTGCATCAGTTTTAGTACAGAAGCGAAAAAGGCAAAGGTTAAACTTTATCTTTACAAAACAGGATAGGTACAGTTTAATTGTATTCTTACATTCCCCCATTTTGCATTTTTGGCAAGGAGTTTTAATCATAAAACTTGTGTACCCATAAGAGTATTGGGATAAGTGTCTTGGCAGTGCTCCGCGGGCATCAGGTAGCAGTCCAGGAGGCGGGTCGTAGTGCTCGGCCTCGCGGCAGCGGCAGTGGCCCAGCCGTTGGCGGCGAGCGTATTTGTGCCTGCGTGGTGAGCCCCGCACCTTTCTTTTTTGCTCAGGATCCAATCAGTACTATACACCAAGGGAGGACAAGCCATTCTAGAAACTGCGAAGCCAGGGTTAAGAGCTGGGGTAACCCAGGGTGGCTACTGGCTGAAGGCTTTCTACCGAGCAATGCTGGACTGTGCCAGGTGATGGTCCCAGCACCACCTGGCAGTCAGCTCTCCCGGATGGCAGACAAGGCTGGGGCTCAACACAGAGCTTTTAAAGGGCCACCTGTGGTGCTGTAGCTCCTTTTTACGTGTGCTGGGCTCTCTCTGCTCTCAGGCAGCCAAGAACCAACACCACTCTAGCTGGCCCTGCAGAACCCATGGGCAGGGACGCACAGGCTGCTTTTGAACATCTGCACCAGCACGCAGTGCCTGTGGAAGGGACTATGAGAGGGACACAGCTTTTCCAGGTGGGTTCTGCCCCGTGGCCAAGCTGGCCCTGCGCAGTCTCTCTCCCTTTGGGGGTTAGTGGTGGGCTGGTGGGATGGAGACGAGTCCTGAGCTGATGATCATGATACCAGAGAACCCGAGAGAAGCTGACAGAGTCTTTTCTAGGCTCAGCAGACAGGAGGAGGCAGAGGAATGTGAAAACAAGGGTGGGTTTTTAGAGCTGTCTCCCCAGTCTGCGCAAAACCCAGCAGGCCAGCTCTTCCTTCTGCTCTGAGACTACAGACGGAAGTCCAGGCTGAACTGGAACCCGAGGCTGCTGCCCTTGGACGTGTACTCTGTCCCTCCCAGATGTTGCAGTCCCTCCGGCTGGGCTGAGGACAGAAACTTGAGTGTCCTGGAGAGTTCATTTCCACATGTGGGGGTGACCTGAGACCGCCTCCACAGTCACTGAGCAGGACGTGGCTTAGGACGTGAGGAGGCCTGCTGCCCTGTCTCCCCCGCACCTGGACACCTGAGACCTCATGGTGCACCTTCCTGCAGGCACCAGGGGAGGGGACAAGCTCTACCTCTTACCAGCTAGCAAGGACACTGACCTATGTGTCTCCAGGAACAGAGTGAGAAGGCTGAGCACCCCACGGGGGCTCCAGCAGGCAGAAGGGCTGCTTCCTCTAGGTGGGGCTCAAATCTGCAGAATGGGCTTGGACCAAAGAACAGGCCTGTGAATGTGAGCAGGTCCCCAGCCAGGACCCCTGACACCGCCAAGGTCGTCACCCACCGGGTCAGGGTGCTGCCACCCTGGGACGGGGCTGCCCTGTCCAGGCCACATAGTCACTACACACTCCGGATTTTACACACTCACTCTGGCCAGATCACTCTGGCCAGACACGAGGTACAACACTCCCAGGAGTACAGAGTGTTCACGGCACATTGCACGAAGCACATGCATGTCAGCACGATGGATGTGCAGGCTGGGGGGGGGGGGGGGCAAGGGACACCCTTGGGGGCGCCATGTTCCTCAGCTCCAGCTGGCAGAACAAGGGCCCAGAGTCCAACCTGCCCCTTTCCCAGCCCCCAACGGCATCCACCCAGCAGAAGGGAGAAGCAGGGCACAGCCTGCAGTGCCATTCGGTCACTCCAGGCATCAGCTGCCCATCTTGTGGGTGGGTGTCCATTGTCTATTCGATTATTTACACTGGACATAAGGACCCAACAGGGCCTCCCTCCTGAGCACACGCAGACAAAATACAAGACAGACAAGGAGTCCTCAAACATCTACCAGGGCGGCTGCGGGAGAGGGCTGAGCAGTGCTGTCGGGGTGGCACAGAGGTGAGATGGCTTCCAGTGGGAGGTCCCATGCAGGGCAAGCAGGGCCAGAGCAACCCCGCTCACACAGGTGTGAACAGCAGGAGTGGCACTGGACGGCGGGAGCCTCGCTCCACCCGCGGCTACTCAGAAAACAGCGGGAAAAAGCCGAGGTCGGCAAAGTCTTCAATGTTATAGTTGTCAGTGGCCTGGGTGGGGTCTCCTGGCATGGGCAGCATGTCCTGGAACACTTCAGTCTGACTGGGCTGCTGGTGGGAGTGCTGCTCACTGCTCTGCTGGCCATGGTGCTGGCTCTGCCACTGCGACCAGACCTCCAAGTGTCGCCCCTGGAACTACCCACTGTTCTGTCCACTTTCAGCAAAGCCCGGAGTCCTGTTGGCCAGACCGGAGTAGGCGTTCCCACTTGGTGAGGAGGTCACTGGGCTAGAGAGAGGGCTGTAGGACGAGGGGTCTGTCGGGTAGGTGTGGCTTGTCCCCATCCCAAAAGGAGACGACTGCACCTTGCTGGACTGTCCCGGGAAGGGTGGCCGGCTTCCAGTCCATGCCACCTGGTCCTGGTTTAGCTGCCAGAAGATCTGGGACATGCTCTGGCCCGTTGAGGAGGAGGACGGAATATCGTTCATGCCTGGCACGTGGACCATGGAAGAGCTGAAGGCCTTCCCTGAGTGTCCAGGAGGGAACGGGCTTCCTTGGGAGTAGATCTGCTGGCTTCCCACTGCGGAGGCCGAGCTCATCATCTTCTTCTTTGATGCACTGATGTCTGTAAACATCTCTGCTAACCGGGGGTTTCACTCCTGGGAGAAGATTGCATCTGCTTTCTCCACAGACTTCCCAGCCTCGTGGACACCAGCTGGTAGGTTGGGGACAGGGACCTGAGATAAGTCATATGACGACAATCCATCTCTCTGGTGCACTTTCAGTTCGGCCTGCTGCTGCTGAAGCTGCTTGACATTGGTGTTGGTGCAGATGATGTACTCAACCTCATCAGAGTAGGGGTTCTGGAAGGTGAAGCTGTGGATGAACATCCACTCCCAGTTCTTGGTGTGGAATCGGTACATGATGGACAGCACTTGGCCTTTCAGCTTGACTACCTGCTGGAAGCTTTCTCGCAGGTGGCTCTGATCCTCGGGGTGGCAGAATTCCAAAATGTCCTTTCTCAGAAGGTCCTGGGGCTGGTAGCCGATCACGCTGATGCATCTTGGATCTACAAACGTGATGATTCCGTCAGAGTTATGGCCTGATAAGAACTCCATGGGCATCGACATTCCATTCATGTCCATGTACACGGGAGAGCTGGTCACCTGGAGTCTCCCGATGGCCACGAGGCAATATTTACTGCCTTGTCCCATTTTGGCATCTTCCCCAGGTATGGTCATTCCCGCGGGCGGCCAGGCCTTGATGTACCCCGTGCAGTGGACCACAGCGTACTGGGCTTCTCCATCCTTTACAGGGCCAAGGCCGTTCCTGAACCATTTTTTTATGGTGGTTATCCTGTTCAGGGGAAGGTGGTCCAGAGGAGCATTGCCACACCTCATCCTGCAGATGAAAGAGCACCGGGAGTCCATGCACATCCACATGGACGACTGCTGGCCTTTTTTTTCCACCGTCCCCGTCTTCAGGTTCAAGATGCGGCCTGTCATTGAGTTTTCTGAAGCACACAGCTGCTCTCTCAGCTTTTCCACATCATCAGGGTGTACCTGTTCATAGAGGGTGCTCCCAAACCATTCCGACTGGGCCTGGTTCAGAACAGGGGTGACTGAGTCAGACACATAAATCATTCGCCCTGTCTCAGCCACCATTACAAACAGAAATCTATTAGCTGTTTTAAGGATGAGATGTTTCAGTTCTAGGGTCATGACTGTCACTGAAGGCAGGAAAAAAGTTGCTTGGGATCAATCAATGGGCACCAGAAAGCCTTGCCACCATCCCCAGAGGGACATGGACAGGAAATCCAGCTTTGGTTAAAGGAGATGTCTTGTCTGTCTTCGCAGAGCCCGAAGGCAGCTCAAGTTTTACATTCAGCTAAGCCAGCTCTTTCCTGCTCGGTGAGGAAGGAGGGCTTGTACGAGCTGTCGGTTGACTTGTTCCCCATGCCCTGCATGGACTTCATGTGCGACATGGCCATGCGCAGGATGGTGAGCTTGTCTGGCTTCCGGGCCAGCACACTGCACATGGGCACCATGTCTGAGAGCTCGGTGATGTACTGCGTCATCTTGTTCCGCCTGCACCACTCGATCTCACTGTGGTTCTCTCTGGAGAATTTGCTGGGACCCTCGCCATCTTCGTCATCGAAGTTTATTCCAGAACGCCGCTTTCCTCCACGGGCAGGAAGGGCCCCTGTCATTTTCACCTGGCCGCTGGCCGCCATGGGGGCCACGGGCAACATCACTGATCCAGGGATATCTGAAGCCATTTCCGGAGGGTTGACCGCCACGGGAGTCATCGCCCCCAGCCCCCCCCCCCGCCGCCGCCAGCCAGATTACACGACACTCCCCCCACCTGCGCCCTGGCGCAGCGCCCCCGACCCCCACCTGGGGGGATCCTCAACCAGCTGCGAACAAAGCGCACGCTGAGGGTCAGGCGGCGGCCGGGGCCGGGGCAGCGGACATGTTGTGGGGGGCTGGTTCAGGCAGGACACTAGGGTCCCTGTGCTCCCTCCCGGTTGGAGGGAGAGGGTGAGAGTTGGGGGGGGCAGGTCGGGTGATCAGGGTTATGCCTGGGAATCCACGGCCGGACCCAGGTGGGAGGATTTCGTATCAGGTCTTGCCAGACGATGATGTACGGCTGTTGATCTGGATGACTTCCTGGTCCTTTCTTAAAAACAATGTCTTTAATGGCAAGAACAGTTTTGAGATTGGATGTGCCCTCGGGTGGCCATCTGACATTGAAAGTGGGCCACTCGGATGTACAGAACGTCTGCCAGAGACCCTAATTTTTATAGATAGGTCGCGACCTCTTCCCTTTACTTCAGTCCAATGTCCAAGAGTCAAATTCAGAGGAGTCACTACAGTCTGTCCCATCGTCAATGGATAGGTTAAAAACACAGACAAAAGAACAAAGAACAGGGCAAGAGAAACAAAAAGCAACTTACTGACCTAGGTCTTCATAATTTCAGAACAGATTCAGATGGGCGTTGGCTGCAAAGGCCTCTGCGCCCTTACCACAGGAGACAATCAGGCGTTCCTGATCCTCCCTCGCCCTTGGGGCGTCCCCCAGGGCTGCAGCCTGTGGTCCTCCGGGCACGTCTGCCAACCACAGTCTGGCTATTTTACAATAGTCCGAACAGCTGTGATACCTGATACAGATTTTTACATAGAGAAAGACAAAAGGACAGTAAACAGACAAAGGCTTACCTCCAAGGCCGACATTGTAGGAGTGGGGTGGCCCTGATATCCAGGACGAGCCCCCAAATGAAAGATTCCAGCCGATAACAGGCCGATCCTCCTTGTCCAGAGAGTACTACGGTGACCCCAATCAACCACAAAAGTCAGTTCTTGATGTAAAGTACAAGAGGCTTTATTTCTAGCGCGCTAGGACTCCACTCTCGGTCGTACAAGACACAACAGTGAGTGAAGCCCTGAACAAAGGGGCATTCAGGTTATATAGACACAAGTCCATGGGGTGGGGGGAGGAAAGAATGAAGAAGTAAGATAAGGGGCTTTTTACAGGGAGCTAGCAAATTGCCTCGGGCTTCCACAACTTCAGCAGTTTATCATGAGGGCTGCATCAGTTTTAGTACAGAAGCGAAAAAGGCAAAGGTTAAACTTTATCTTTACAAAACAGGATAGGTACAGTTTAATTTTATTCTTACAAAAGTAATGGCTACCTACCTTGGGGGTGGGGGCCTGAGCTGGGGGTCTGCAAGTGAGGTGAGGGAGCAGCGATGTTCCTGCCTCAGAATCGCTGGCTGGACAGAGGGCTGTGGCTGGGTCTGTTGCCTGCTGCTGGGGACAGGACAGGCTGTGGGAGGAGGAAGACCGGAAAACTAACAAAAGAATAAAGCTGAAAAATCCAAAACAGAAAGCAATGGCTACCTACCTAGGGGGTGGGCGCTTCGGCTGGGGTCTGCAAGTGAGGTGAGGGAGCAGCAATGTCCCTGCCTCAGAATCGCTAGCTGGCCAGAGGCCGGCCGCTAGGTCTGTGACCTGCTGCTGGGGACAGTACAGGCTATGGGGTGGTCGCTTGGGCTGGGTGTCGGCAAGTGAAGTGAGGGAGCAGCGATGTACCTGCCTCAGAAATGCTGCTTGACCAGAGGCCTGCTGCTGACTCTGTGGCCTGCTGCTGGGGACAGGACAGACTAGGGGGTGGGCATTTGGACTGGGAGTCTGGAAGTGAGGTGAGCGAGCAGCGATGTCCCTGCCTCAGAATCGCTGGCTGGTCAGAGCCCTGACGCTGGGTGTGTGGCCTGTTGCTGGTGACAGAACAGTCTGTGGGAGGAGGAAGGCCAGGAAATTAACAAGAGGATAAAGCTGAAAACTACAAAGTAGAAAGTAATGGCTACATTCCTAGGGGGCGGGAGTTTGGGCTGAGGGTCTTCAAGTGAGCTGAGGGAGCAGCGATGTCCCTACCTCAGAACCACTGGCTGGCCAGAGGCCTGCCACTGGGTCTGTGGCCTGCTGCCGGGGACAGGACAGGTTAGGGGGAGGGCACTTGGGCTGGGAATCTGCAAGTCAGGCGAGGCAGCAACGATGTCCCTGCCTCAGACTCGCTGGCTGGCCAGAAGCCTGCCACTGGGTCTGTGGCCTCCTGCTGGGGACAGGACAAACTACAGAGTGGGCACATGAGCTGGGGGTCGGGAAGTGAGTTGAAGGAGCAGCAATGTCCCTGCCTCAGAATCACTGGCTGGCCAGAGACCTGCCACTGGGTTTGTGCCCAGCTGCTGGGACAGTACAGGCTATGGGTGGGCGCTTTTTCTGGGGGTCTGAAAGGGTGGTGAGGGAGCAGCGATGTCCCTGTCTCAGAATTGCTGGGTGGCAAGAGGCCTCCTGTTGGGTCTGTGGCCTGCTGCTAGGGGCAGGATAGGCTGTGGGTAGAGGAAGACCAGGAAATTAACAAGAGAATGAAGCTAAAAAATCCAAAGGAGAAAGTAATGGCTACCTACCTAGGGGGTGGGCGCTTGGGCTGATGGTCTCCAAGTGAGGTGAGGGAGCAGCAATGTCCCAGCCTCAGAATCACTGGCTGGCCTGAGGCCTGCCGCTGGGTCTGTGGCCTTCTGCTGGGGATAGGACAAACTGTGGGAGGAGAAAGACCAGGAAATTCACAAGAAAATGAAGCTGAAAAATCCAAAGCAGAAAGTAATGGCTACCTGCCTAGGGGTTGGGACCTTGGGCTGGGAATCTCCAAGTGAAGTGAGGGAGCAGCAATGTCCATGCCTCAGAATCACTGGCTGGCCTGAGGCCTGCTGCTGGGTCTGTGGCCTGCAACAGGGGATAGGACAGGATGTGGAAGGAGGAAAACCAGGAAATTAACAAGAGAATAAAGCTGAAAAATCCAAAGCACAAAGTAATGGCTATCTGTCTAGGGGGTGGGCGCTTGGGCTGGGGGTCTGCAAGTAAGGTGAGGGAGCAGCGATGTCCCTGCCTCAGAATTGCTGGCTGTCCAGAGGCCAGCCACTGTGTCTATGTCCAGCTTCTGAGGAGAGGACAGACCAGGGGGTGGGCTTGGGCTGGGGGTCTGCAAGTGAGGTGAGGGAGCAGCGATGTCCCTGCCTCAGAATCGCTGATTGACCAGAGGCCTGCCGCTGGGTCTGTGGCCTGCTCCTTGGGACAGGACTTGCTGAAGGATGAGGAAGACCAGGAAATTAATAAAAGAATAAAGCTGAAAAATCCAAAGCAGAAAGTAATGGCTATGTATCCAGCGGGTGGGCGCTTAGACTGGGGGTCTGCAAGGGAGGTGAGGGAACAGCGATGTCTCTGCCTCAGAATCACTGGCTGGCCCGAGGCCTGCCACTGGGTTTGTCGCATCATGCTGGGGACAGGACAGGCTAGGGGGTAGATGCTTTGGCTATGGGTCAGCAAGTGAGGTGAGGAGCAGTGATGTCCGTGCCTCAGAATCACTGGCTGGCCAGAGGCATGCTGCTGTGTCTGTGGCCTGCTGCTGTGGACAGGACAGACTAGGGGGTGGGCAATAGGGCTGGGGTCTGCAAGTGAGGTCAGGGAACAGCGATGTCCCTGCCTTAGAATTGCTGGCTGGCGAGAGACCTGCCGCTGTGTCTGTGGCCTGCTGCTGGGGACAGGATAGGCTGTGGAAGTTGGAAGATCAGGAAATTAATGAGAATAAAGCTGAAAAGTCCAAAGCAGAAAGTAATGGCTACTTACCTAGGGGGTGGGTGCTTGGCCTGGGTCTGCAAGTGAGTTCAGGGAGCAGCAATGTCCCTGCCTCAGTATCGCTGGCTGGCCTGAGGCCTGCCGCTGGGTCTGTGGCCTGCTGCTGGGGACAGGACAGACTAGGGGTTGGTCGCTTGTGCTGGGGGTCTGCAAGTGAGGTGATGGAGCAGTGATGTACCAGCCTTAGAATCGCTGGCTGGCCTGAGGCTTGCCGCTGGGTCTGTGGCCTGTTGCTGGGGACAGGACAGGCTGCGGGAGGAGGAAGAACAGAAAATTAATGAGAAAATAGAGCTGAAAAATCCAAAGCAGTAATTAATGGCTAGGGGGTGGGTGCTTGGGCTGGGGGTCTGCAAGTGAGGTGAGGGAGCAACGATGTCCCTGCCTCAGAATCACTGGTTGACCAGAGGCCTGCTGCTGGGTCTCTGGCCTGCTGCTTGGGACAGGACTTGCTGAAGGATGAGGAAGACCAGGAAATTAATAAAAGAATAAAGCTGAAAAATCCAAAGTAGAATGTAATGGCCATGTTCCTAGGGGGTGGGTGCTTGGGCTGGGGGTCTGCAAGGGAGGTGAGAGAACAGCGATGTCCCTGCCTCAGAATCACTGGCTGGCCTGAGGATTGCTGCTGGGTCTGTGGCCTGCTGCTGGTGACAGGAGCGAGAATGTGCTTAACTTCTGAGTGCTATCTCTAATGAGCCTTAAAAATTGTTTTATTCTTCTTCAGACATTAAAAACAACCCTGTCACTTTATCAATTTTTAAATCAAAGAATCAGAGTTTAGGAAATACTCGTCTAAACCACCATCCTATATCATACTATTTCTATCTCATCCTCATTAATTTTTGGACATCTTTTCAAAGGATGTGTTTGAAGATAAGCTAAAAGGAAATAAATTGTATTGCTCCTGACATCGTCCCATCCCTAGGGTCTCACCCACCAATGCTATGGAATGTCAGAAAGAGCATGTGGCCCTTTCTGATGCCATAATCTGCCATGATCTTCCCATCTTCCAGTATCTTCCCATTGCATGTCACAATTTGGGTCTCAGGAGATACAGCGGTCTTGATTGCAATCATTTTTTTTCACTTGGGTCACTAAGTTGGACCTTTGCACCTGGAGGTGGTGTCTCTGACCCTCATCTCCTGACTCCACAAGCAGTAAGGACAACTCCTCATCACTGGGCATCATCACCCGCAGGGCAAGGTGGATGTTTGTCTCCACTGCCATATGATAATAGTGTTCTCTGTGACTTTAGGGTCTTGGAGCACAGCAGAAGAACCTGGTCCCACAAAGAAACCTTGGTTTTACACCAGACATGTTCATTGATCTTCTTCACTCTGTCACCCAGTTAATTCCTGTTCCTTGAAGTAAACATTCACCTGGGCAATGACAGGCAAGAGACAGTTACCCAGAATGCCTCCTCTGTATACCCACTCTCCCACATTAATCGTAACCAACCTTCCACTGCCTGTCTAGTCCTCAAGCTCCTTTCAGCAATCTGTGTCCCTACCTATCCTAAGACTTCTCTTCTAGAATTCTCAGGTTAGAACACAAACAAGGTTAGTCTCATTTCTTTAGAACTATGCCTCTTACTTACCTCCAGTATAATTAACAATTTCCACCTTCTTTATCTGCTCATTTTATGCAGCCAATATTTTTCACATGTCAAAAATTAAATCCAACTACCAACCTTCAAAGATTCATGCAAGACTCTAAAAACTCTAAAAACTCCCAGAAAGAATTTCCAAGACTCACCAGCCTCATGGGATACTCATGGACATACCATACCCTCCATGGCTACTTTAGAAGGAATACCTAGGCCACCCCACTTCCATCTTCAGACCCCTGGCATAAGGGATACTGAGGCAGGGTTCCCACCCCAGCTCCAGCCCCAGGATTCTCAAGCCACACGACTTTATCTTTACTTTCCTTATTATTTTCTTCCCACTAATTTGATCCTCACTTCCTTTATCTACACCGTCCCTGGCAGTTTTGATAGGTCCAGAATTACAGTTCTGAAATATTCTAGTATTTTAAGACTCTCTGGGATCCTCCCTTTTACTGAACCACCTGCGAAAAAGGAGGTACCTGTCTTTGTACACATGAAGAGAATACTTCTCCATGGATCACATTGCTGAAAACAACAGAAAAGAGACTTTAGCAGTCTTCATTCCACAGCAAAAAGGAAACACATTTGCTCCTATTCGAGGAAACATTCTCTTATAAGGTATTCCAAAGGGAACACATCTCCCAATGGTTAGAAGAAGAACCTCAGGTCGGAAGAAAGCAGGAGATATGTTTTCATCAAAAGAACACAGTAACTCCCTTCCATTTCTTGAAAAAGTAGAGGACATTACTAAAATGTCCAAGAAAGAATTTAGAACATTCATGTTGAACAAATACTATGAGCTGGAACAGAAAAGAGACAATGAACTACAGGAGATTAGAAAGTCTTCCCACGGGGACTCAGGCTGCAGGCCCGACCCTTCTGAATCTCCACGCATCCCCACCGTTTCTCCTCCTTGGACCCCAGGTTGGTTGTCTGGGACTTTAAGGCGAACTCCCACCCCACCCCACCCGCAACCCGGATCGAGCCGGCCAGCAGTTCCGGGCTCCAGGCGGACTCAGGCTGCAGGCCCGACCAACCTGGTCTTGTCACTCATCTTCTGACCCTTTCCCACTAGCCTTTGGACTCTTTGAATTGTAGTGATTTGAATAGCGCATGGCGCGCGTCCTTTTTTCATTCTGTTTTTCTTTGCTTTTGGGGTGTTGCTTATTCAGTCAATTGAAGGCTCACCTCTCCTTAGAGACAGTGAGGACTTTGGACCATCCAGGGTAGTGGCAACAGTTAATGGTAATTGTGAGCAACAGGTAGGCCAACCATAAGGGAAATCATCAATTTTCTAAGCCTGTATAACTTTTAACAATCAGATAGGAAGAAACATATAGATTACCTGATGACTAGGAACAATCGCAGAGGCTCAAGAAATATGAGCAATCAAGAAAAGGCCTCTCCCCCAAGGGAAATCATCAAGCCTACACCACCCACAGTCAATACAATGGACGTCGTGGACATGTCTGATAAGGAATTCAGATTATTTGTAGTGACCAAACTAACTGAGATGGAAAAGAAAAGAGACAAGGAGCTCCAGGAGATGAGGAAGTCCGTCAATGACTTGAAAGAAGGAATGGATACCTTAAACAAGAACCAGATGGAACTTTTAGGATTGAAGAATGTGATACAGGAAATCAAAACCTCCCTTGAAAGTATTAAAAGTAGGTTAGACCAGGCAGAAGATCGAATCTCCAATGTAGAAACAAAACATCTGACCTAGAAAAAAGTATCAAGAAGATTGAGAAAACAACCATGAAAAATGAGGATAATATACGAGGAATACTGGATACTATTAAGCGCCCCAACATCCGGATAATTGGTATTCCAGAAGAGGAAGAAAATAATAAGGGCCTAGATAATTTATTCCACGAGATCCTGGAAGAAAACTTTCCAAATCTAGAAAGTCATTCAAGTATCCAGACCCAGGAAATACATAGGACCCCGGGTAGAATCAACCCAAGAAGATCTTCTCCAAGGCACATTATAGCCAGACTGGCAAAAACAACAGATAAAGACAAGATACTAAAGTTGGCAAGAGGGAAACGCCAGGTTACTTACAAAGGTCACCCCATCAGGCTAACATCGGATCTCTCAGCCGAAACAATGAAGGAAAGGAAAGAATGGGGAAGCATAGTAAAAGTGTTGAGTGAAAAACAATTTCAACCAAGAATACTATACCCGGCAAAATTATCTTTCATATGGGAAAAAAAGATAAAAACATTCTCAAATAAACAAGATTTGAAGGAATTTACCAGCTCCAGACCAGCTCTTCAAGAGGTTCTGAAGGGAGTATTATACCAGGAAAGCTAAAATATCAGAGACAGTTATACGAGAACAAAAAGCAACCAAGAAAATGGCTCACTTAATGATAGGATCAGGTACGGAAATATCGATAATTATGTTGAATGTCAATGGATTAAATTCTCCAGTAAAGAGACATAGACTGGCTGAATGGATAAGAAAACAGAAACCCTCTATCTGTTGCCTACAAGAAACTCACCTGATGGATAAAGACATACATAGACTAACAGTCAAGGGCTGGAAAAAGATACTCCATGCAAATGGAAATCAAAAAAAGGCTGGAGTAGCGATATTGATCTCAGACAAAATAGATTTCAAGACAAAGACTGTAAGAAGAGACAAAGAAGGGCATTATATAATAGTAAATGGGGTAATCCAGCAAGAAGACATAACCCTTATAAATATCTACTCACCCAACTCAGGTGTACCTAAATATGTGAAGGAAAGACTGCTGGAGCTAAAAGGAGAGATAGGGAGAAATACTATAATTGTTGGAGATCTCAACACCCCATTATCTCCTATAGACAGATCTTCTAGACAGAAAATAAATAGAGAGATACAGGACTTAAATGATACTATCAATGGAATGGTCTTGACAGATATCTATAGAACTTTCCACCCTACATCCACAACATACACATTTTTCTCACCCCGACATGGAACCTTTTCAAAGATAGATCATATATTAGGACATAAATCAAGCCTTTATAGATTCAAAGGCATAGAAACTGTACCCAGCATCTTCTCTGACCATGATGGAATTAAACTCAAGATTAACTTCAAGACACAACCCCGAAGATACACGAACACATGGAGACTGAACAACCTACTTCTGAAAGACTTCATCACTACTGAAGAAATTAAGGCTGAAATAAAAAAATTTATGGAAACTAATGATAATGAGTGCACAAGTGTCCAGAATCTATGGGACACAGCAAAAGCAGTCTTAAGAGGGAAATTCATAGCAATTAGTGCGCATAAGAAAAGGATAGAAAGATGGCAAGTAGATAACTTATCATCATGCCTCAGAGAATTGAATAAACAACAACAAACAAACCCCCAAAATGCCAGGCAAAAAGAAATAATAAAGGTTCGAGCAGAAATAAATGAAATAGAAAATAAACGAACCATACAGAAAATAAATGAAAGCAAAAGCTGGTTCTTTGAAAAGATTAACAAGATCGACACACCATTGGCTAGACTGATTAAGAAGAAGAAAGAAAGAAACCAGATTAATCAAATATGTGATGAAACAGGCAATATTACCACAGACATAGCAGAAATACAAAATATCATTAGAGGATACTATGAGCAACTTTACGCCAACAAACAAGATAACCTGGAGGAGATGGATAAATTCCTGGATGCACATAATCTACCAAGGTTGGATCAGGAAGACATAGAGAACCTGAATAGACCCATAACAAGCCAGGAGATTGAATCAGTAA
The DNA here is from genome assembly GCA_026018925.1 of Tupaia tana. NCBI lineage: Eukaryota > Metazoa > Chordata > Mammalia > Scandentia > Tupaiidae > Tupaia > Tupaia tana. Next base: position 133,533,471 of record JAKSZU010000002.1, read on the forward strand.
TAAATAAACTCCCAACAAAGAAAAGCCCAGGCCCAGATGGCTTCACTTGTGAATTCTACAAAACTTTTAAGGAAGAGTTAACCCCTATCCTACTAAAATTATTTCTAAAGATTCAAAAGGAAGGAAACCTTACAAATTCATTTTATGAAGCCTCCATCATCCTCATCCCCAAAACAGATAAAGATATGACAAAAAAGGAAAACTACAGACCAATATCATTGATGAATATAGATGCGAATATTCTCAACAAGATACTCGCAAATCGTATCCAACAACATATAACAAAGATCATTCATCACGATCAGGTACGCTTTATACCAGGGATGCAAGGGTGGTTCAATATACGCAAGACCATAAATGTAATACACCACATTAACAGAAAGAAAGATAAAAACCATATGATCATCTCAATTGATGCGGAGAAAGCATTTGATAAAATACAACATCCATTTATGATGTTCATTTCTGAACACAATAAAAGCAATCTATGAAAAACCTACAGCTAACATTATACTGAATGGGGAAAAGCTGAAAGCTTTTCCTCTGAAAACAGGTACGAGGCAGGGCTGCCCACTTTCTCCACTGCTCTTTAATATAGTATTGGAAGTCTTAGCTATTGCAATCAGAGAAGAGAATAATATTAAAGGCATTCGAATAGGCAAAGAAGAATTGAAAATATCTTTATTTGCAGATGACATGATGGTGTACTTATAAGACCCAAAGGTATCCATGAAAAAACTGCTTGAAGTAATAAGTGAATACAATAAGGTGGCAGGATACAAAATCAATATCCAAAAATCTATAGCATTTCTATTTATGAACAACAAGTTGAACGAAGCAGAGCTGAAGAAAGGAATCCCTTTCACCGTAGCCACAAGGTGTATAAGATACCTAGGGATAAACCTAACTAAGAAAGTCAAAGACCTTTATAAAGAAAACTACGAAAATCTTAAAAGAGACATTGAAAGTGACATAAAAATGTGGAAGGACATCCCATGCTCCTGGATTGGAAGAATTAACATAATCAAAATGGCAATTCTACCCAAATTAATCTACATGTTTAATGCAATTCCAATCAAAATACCAGAGATATTCTTCAGAGATCTAGAAAAGGCAATCATAGAATTTGTCTGGAACCATAAAAGACCTCGTATTGCAAAAGCAATCCTGTGCAAGAAGAATGGAGTAGGAGGCATATCACTCCCTGATCCCAAGATATACTATAAAGCTGTGGTCATCAAAACAGCATGGTATTGGCATAAAAACAGACAAGTGGACCAATGGAAGAGAATAGAGACCCCAGAAATAACCCCCAAAGCTTAAAGCCAACTGATCTTTGACAAAGGATATCAGTCAATCCATTGGGAAAAGGAAAACCTCTTTAGTAAATGGTGCTGGAAAAACTGGGTATCCACCTGCAGAAAGATGAAACTGAACCCCCATCTTTCACCATTAACAACAGTCAACTCAAAATGGATCAGAGATCTGAACCTAAGACCTCAAACAATAAAACTACTGGTGGAAAATGCTGGGGAAACTCTGGGGGACATTGGAGTAGGCAAAGACTTCTTAAATAAGACTCCCAAAGCACAGGCAATAATCCCTAAAATAGACAAGTGGGACTATATTAGACTAAGAAGTTTCTGCACAGCAAAGGACACAGTAACAAGTGTGAACCGACAACCCTCAGAATGGGAAAATATTTTTGTTAAATATGCCTCAGACAAGGAACTGATAACCAGAATACATAGGGAACTCAAGTGCCTTATGCGAAAAAAAATGATGAACCCAATTAAAAGATGGGAAAATGAGCTGAATAGAAGTCTCTCTAAGGAAGACATATGAACAGCCAAAAAACATATGAGAAAATGCTCAGCATCCCTCATCATAAGGGAGATGCAGATAAAAACTACAATGAGATACCACCTAACCCCTGTCAGAATGGCAAAGATTAAGAATATAAAAAGTGATAAGTGTTGGCAGGGATGTGGTGAAAAGGGAACCCTCCTACACTGTTGGTGGGAATGTAAACTAGTTCAACCACTGTGGAGAACAATATGGAGGTTCCTCAAAGATCTACAAATAGAACTACCATTTGATCCAGCAATCTCACTTCTGGTATTTACCCAAAAGACAGGAGAACACTCAGTCAGAAAAGTGCTTGCACATCAATGTTTATTGCAGCATTATTCACAATTGCCAAGACATGGAACCAACCTAAATGTCCACAAACTGATGAATGGATTGGAAAAGTGTGGTATATATACTCTATGGAATACTACTCAGCCATAAAAAATAACAAGACCCTGGAATTTGATAGAAAGTGGTCAGATACGGAGGATATATTGCTGAGTGAAGTAAGCCAGGCTATGAAAGAAAGATATTGTATCTATCCACTCAATATATACCGACTATCAGCACTCTATAATAGAGAGCAAAAAATTGGAGGACATAAAAGCAGTGAAGGTACTTAATGAGAATAGGACAGTGTGGAATGGGGGAAGTGAAGAGAAGAGAATAGAGAAAGATAACAAGTGAACAATAGAGAGGCAGGACATTAGTGAGAAAGAGATATGGCTTATTAACTGTTGATGTTGACATGTATAGTATTCTCAACTGGATTTGTCTGAGAAGTATTTCATGATGGGCAAAGTATTTGTACAAGCAAAATGAAAAATAGCAATTGACTGTTTTAAAAAATAATTAGAATAATAATAATAATGATTGGGGAAAACATAGAAAAGATATTGAATGTTAAAGTGGTGAGATTAATGTCTCTGTACTGACTGACATGCATGGCATTCCCTTTTGAAAAAGCAATGTAATACACTGTAAAGTTATATGTAATTCAATGTAATATAATAGAAGAACATGATGATAATAAAAAATTTTTTAAAAAAAAGAACTAAATGAAACCTGGAAAAAAAAAGAAAGTCTTCCCACGATATGAAGGAAGAAATGGACACACTAAGAAAGAGTAAGAGGGAACTATGAGAGGTGAAGTCTGTAATACAGGAAAGTAAAACCTCTCTCGAAAGTATTAAAAGTCGATTAGACCATGCTGAAGATCGAAACTCTGATGTAGAAGATAAAATTTCTGACCTAGAGAAAACCACCAAGAAGATAGAGAAAATAACAAAAAAAAAAAATGAGGATAACGTACGAGAAATAGTAGATTCCATCAGACGTCCTAACATCTGAATAATTGGTATCCCAGAAGATAAAGAAACTAATTATGGCATGAAAACCTATTCAATGAAATCTTGGAAGAAAATTTCCCATGTCTAGAGAGGCACTCAAGCATCCAGACCCAAGAAATACAAAGGACCCCAAATAGAATAAACTCAAGAAGATCTTCCCCAAGGCATATCATAGCCAGACTGGCAAAGAACACAGATAAAGATAAGATACTAAAACTGGCAAGAGAGAAACGACAAGTGACTTAGAAAGATCACCCCATCAGGCTAACACAGGACTTCTCAAAGGAAACAATGCAAGAAAGAAAAAAATGGAAAGATGTATTGAAAGTGTTAAGAGAGAAAAAATTTCATCCAAGATTATTATATCCTGCAAGATTATCCTTCATATGGGAAAAAAAAGATTAAAATCTTCTCAAACAAACAAAATCTGAAAGAATTTGCCAGCCCCAGGCAAGCTCTCCAAGAAACCCTGAAGAAAGTTGCTGGGGTCCAGGCTCAGCAGGGGTGAGTTTGGGACTCATACACAGGAAGGCGACATGGGTGATCAAGAACAAAAATTAGACTGAGACCTCATTGCCTCTTAGCATGTACTCAGCCAGCCACAGCCAGAGCCAGCTCCAGACTGCAGCACAGTGGCTATTAAAACATACGTATTTATTGAGGGATGTATAGGAAGTAAAGGGGTGAGGGGTAGTAAAAAATTTACTCAAAGGAACAGGGTATACAAAGCATGGAAGCAATAATTATAAAACATGCTGTTTGTCTTGTCAGAACAGGTAAAATCAATCACAGTTCTCAGGATGAAGAAGTACATTTGTCTGTTGTATTTTCTTCTTAGATCTTGATTACTGGGAAGGGTCTTTTGAAGAGGGGGTTGCAGGAAACTTGATAACTTCTGTCCCGGGCCAGCTTGATAACTTCAGTCCTGGGCCAGGGCAACAACATTGCTGGTTACAAAGGCCTAGATAGAAATCTTGTCTTGTTAAGTAAAGACACAGTTAATATATGGACTATCTATATATTACATCAAAAGACAGTGAGTCTATTACCCATATGGGAAAGGAAGATGATCTTGTAGCTCAGGAGACAACACAGGATGTTTTATTAGCAGTTTTTCAAAGTCAACAGCACATAGATGAGAAACTCTTTGTAGTTAAAACTACCTGTTGCTTTAGATAAGAGCTCCCAGCCAAGATAGTTAATCTTTCTCTGGAGCCTTCAGGTTTGTTCATCCTGTTGTCATCAGCCAGGCTTTTCCTTTCTTTATAAACCTGCTGGTTTCTATATTTTATTTGCTAAGTCTGTCAATTAGTGAGTTCTTTTGTTTTATCTCTGAGTCCCTGTTATGTGATGAACACGCTGACTTTGGCCTAACACGAGTTAACTTTGGCCTGCAACTTTAACAACAGGTATTTACATAAAACTAGCCTTAAACTAACTTAGTTTTTATATGCTAATAACGCTAATTTGGCTTGTACTAATTTAACCTAACAAATGTTAATTTTGCCTTAAAACAGGCAGGTGGGGGAGTCTCAAACTTCCTGGCCCTCTAGTGCTGTCATAGGAAACCACATACCTGGGACCAGCAGTTAGCATAATGGCTATGTCGCTGGACTCCCATGTAGTCAACCGCAGTTAGAGTCCTGGACCCGGTGGCTTAAACTTACGCAGGGCGCGTGTGCGTGCATGCCCAAGATTCCGAGAGGAGAATGGAAGAGAAGGGATTGCGGCTTGGCCATCCCCCATGAGGGATGATTTCTCACTTTCTATCTCTCTGTCACTCTCTGTCTGTCCGGCGAGCGCATGCGCCCTATAGCAAAAACCTCTCCAAAAAAAAAAAAAAAAGGAAACCACATTCCTACAAGATCACTAATTGGCTTTATTGTAATAATTGGGGTTGATATTTTACCCTTGCAGGGTACCGTAATAACAGTAAAACTCACTGCAGAGAAATTGAATACCAGCCAGTACAATGACACAAGGAGGGCTCGTAAACCAGGCCTTGACTCGTAGTTTCTTCCCAGTCCAGGACCTGCTTTTAGACATATGAGGCAGCCTCTTTATTAGTTTGTGTTGTCTGCAGGGCCCTTCAGAAAGTACTGTTCCAGGAAAACTAAAGAAGTAACAGCAAGAACAAAGAAGTAAAAAGCAACTAAGACAATGGCCAACTAAAACACTGGGACAGGTCCAGTAAGATCCATAATAACATTGGATGTTAATGGATGAAATTCTCCAATCAAGAGACACAGACTGGCTGAATGGATTAAAAAACCAGAAACCCTCTATCTGTTGCCTACAGGAAACCCACCTCATGGAGAAAGACATGCATAGACTAAAAGTTAGGGGTTGGAAAAAGGTTTTCCATGCAAATGGGAACTAAAAAGCTGGAGTTGTGATACTAATTTCTGACAAAATAGGCTTTAAAACAAAACCTGTTCAAAGAAACAAAGAAGGGCACTAAATCGTAGTAAAATGCTCTATAGATCAAGAAGATATAATACTTATAAATATCTATGCACCTAACACAGGAGCACCCAAATATGTGAAGGAAAGACTGTTAGATCTAAAAGAGGAGATAAATTACAACATACTAATTGTTGGAGATCTCAACATCGCACTATCCCCTCTGGGCAGATCATCTAGGCAAAAAAAAATAGGTAATGAGATAAAGGATCTACATGATACCATAAATCAAAAGAACTTAACAGACATCTATAGAACTTTACATCCTAAAACCACAAAATACACTTTTTTTCTCACCGCCACACAGAACCTTCTCGAAGACTGACCACATCGTAGGGCACAACGCAAGCCTCTACAGATTCAAAGGTATAGAAACTGTACCCAGCATCTTCTCCAACCATGATGGAATTAAACTTCAGTTTAATTTCAAGAGAAATCTTCAAAAATACTCTAATACATGGAAACTAAATAACCTACTCCTGAATCACTCCAAAACTACTGAAGAAATAAAGACTGAAATCAAAATATTCATGGAAGCCAATGACAACGAGGACACGAGTTCCAATAATCTTTGGAACGCTGCTAAAGCAGTCATAAGAGGGAAGTTCATAGCAATTAGTGCCCATAAGAGGAACATGGAAAGAATGCAGAGGACCTAACATCATGGCTCACAGATTTGAAAAAGCAACAGCAAAAAGATCCAAATAACTCCAGGAGAAATAACATAATAAAGATCCAAGCAGAAATAAATTAAATAGAAAATAAACAAACTATACAGAAAATAAATGAAAGTAAAAGCTGGTTCTTTGAAAAAATAGACAAAATTGACACACCACTAGTGAGACTTATTAAGAAGAAGAGAGAAAGGAACCAGATGAATCAGATCTGTGATGAAGCAGGCAAAATAACAACAGACATAGTAGAAATACAAAACACTATTAGAGGATACTGTGAACATCTGTATGCCAAGAAACAAAATAATCTGGATGAGATGGACATAGTCCTGGGAAATATAATCTGCCTAGATGGAGCCAGGAGGATATACAAAGTCTGAATAGGCCCATAACAAGCCAGGAAATTGAATCAGTAATAAATAACATCCCAACAAAGGAAAGCCCTGGCCCTGATGGATTCACCTCTGAATTCTACAAAACTTTCAAACAAGACTTTACCCCCATTGTGCTCAAGTTATTTTTAAGGATCCAAAAAGTTGAATCTCTCCCTAATTCATTCTATGAAGCCTCTATCATTCTTATCCTAAAAACAGATAAGGACGGGACCAGGAGGGAAAACTATAGACCAATATCCCTGATGAATATAGATGTAAAGACTCTCAACAAGATACTAGCAAATCATATCCAAAAACTTATAAAAAAGATTATACATCGTGATCAGCTAGGCTTTTTTCCAGTAATGCGAGGTTGGTTCAACATACGCAAAACCATAAATGTAATATACAATATTATTAGGAAGAAAGATAAAAACCATATGGTCATAACAAGTGATGCAGAAAAAGCATTTGATAAGATACAACATCCCTTCATGATCAAGATTCAGCAAAATCAGCATAAAAGGGTCATTTCTCAACACAATAAAAGCTATCTATGAAAAACCCATAGTGAACATCATCCTCAATGGAGAAAAGCTGAAAGCTTTTCCACTAAAAACAGGTACAAGACAAGGTTGCCCGCTTTCTACACTCCTCTTCAATACAGTACTGGAAGTCCTGGCCAATGCAATCAGAAAAGAGGAAAAAACAAAAGGCATTCAAATAGAAAAAGAAGAGGTGAAATTCTTTATTTGCAGATGACATGATTGTATATGTAGAAGACCCAATGGTTTCCATGAAAAAATTTCTGCAAGTAATACATGAATACAACAAAGATGCAGGATACAAAATTAATATCCAGAAATCTATAGCATTTCTATATATGAACAACAGGAAGACTGAGATAGAACTGAAAACAATTGTTCCATTCACCATAGCCACAAAAAGTATAAGATATCTAGGGATAGCAGGCAGAAGAGGTCAGGCCTTCAGAAGAAGATTCCACATGGCTCCAGCAAACTAGGTATTTCAGGGAATGGAGATTTTCTACTGATAATTCAGCCTCCAGCAAACGAGCTAGTGGTAGGGAGCCCCCCACACCCCCAGCCTTCTATCTCTGTTTCTGTGTCTCTGTTTCTGTCTCTCCCTGCTTCTGTCTTCCCCTTTTTTTGTTGTTGATTTTCCTTTATACACTTTTTTTAAAAGGCAAAGTTATTCTCTTGCCCTCAGCTCCACCTTTTATATTGTTAATTATCGCTCTGGTCCTCCCACCCAGGTGGAAGAGGCCAGGCCTTCAGAAGAAGGTTCCACATGGCTCCAGTGAACTAGATATTTCAGGGAATGAAGATTTTCTACTGATAATTCAGCCTCCAGCAAATGAGCTAGCAGTAAGGAGTCCCCCCGCACCCTCAGCCTTCTATCTCTGTTTCTGTGTCTCTGTTTCTGTCTCTCCCTGCTCCTGTCTTCCCTCCTTTTTTTTGTAATTTTTCCTTTTTACATTTTTTTTACAAGGCAAAGTTTTTGTCTTGCTCTCAGTTGCACCTTTTATCTTGTTAATTATCGCTCTGGTCCTCCCACTCAGGCAGAAGAGGCCAGGCCTTCAGAAGAAGTTTCCACATGGCTCCAGCAAACTAGATATTTCACCTGGCACACAAGTGTGCCACGAAGCTTTCTATTTTGTGATATATATTTAAAAAATAAAAAAAGTAATTGCGATTTTTTTCATTTTTTTGTATTTTTTTCTCATTTTGTTGTTATTTCTCTCTCTCTTATTCATTTTCCTTTTTCTTGCCTCTCCACCCTCCAATATCCATTTAATGTGTTTTTAGACAGATCTAAGAGCACTGTAGCCAAACATCCAAATACTAATAGGGTTAAAATATTCCTCAATATCTACTGAATCTGCTGCACCAGCGATCACAACAGAATGGCAAAGAGATTCTAGATCACCACTGTCTGCTTGCTCCTGAACATTCAGGCTGAACTTCAAGAATTTGAAAGAAAAATACCATCTATCAGATGACAAGAAATCACCACTGGATGACAAGAAATATGGGAAAACAAGAAAATACCTCTCATCCAAGGGAAAAGAGTTACTCTTCTTCATCAGTTTGGTGAAAATCATGGAAATGTCTGATAAGGAGTTTAGAGCATTCTTAATGTCGAAGCTGACAGAGATGGAAGAGAAGAGAGATAATGAACTGCTAAAGAGAAAGGAGAAAGAAGTTGACGAGTTCCAGGGGATTAGGAAATTCTTGTCAGATCTAAAAGAGGAATTACACTCCTTACAAAAGACTCAAATGGAACTGTAAGATATGAAGTCTATAATACAAGAAGTAAAAATCTCCCTTGAAAGTAGTAAAAGCAGACTAGATCATTCAGAAAATAGAATCTCAGATGTAGAAGAGAAAATGGCTGGCCTAGAAAAATCCACCACGAAGACTGAGAAAACGGCACAAAAATTTGAGAATAATATGCGAGAAGTTCTGGATACCATCAAACGTCCAAATATATGGATAATTGGCATTCCAGAAGGTGAAGAGACCCATTGATAATCTATTCCATGAAATCCTGCAAGAAAACTTTCCCAACATTGAGAGGCATTCGAAGATCCAGTCCCAGGAAATACAAAGGACCCCAAATAGAATCAACCCAAGAATATCTTCTCCAAGGCACATTATAGTCAGGCTGACCAAAACCACAGACAAAGACAAGATACTAAGATTGGCAAGAGAAAAACATCAAGTTACCTACAAAGGACATCCCATCAGGCTAACAGCAGATCTCTCATCAGAAACAATGAGAGTGAGGAGAGAATGGGAAAATATATTCAAAGTGTTAAGAAAGAAGCAATTTCAGCCAAGAATACTGTACCCAGCAAGATTATCTTTCAGGTGGGATGAAAAGATGAGAACGTTCTCAGATAAACAAAACCTGAAAGAATTTACCAGCACCAGGCCAGATCTCTAAGAAGTTCTCAAGGGTGTGCTGTATCAGAAAAATTAAACACAGACACCTGGAAATAAGAGTCCAAAAACGAAGAAAGTGGCCAACTTAATCATAGGCAATAGTCTGGAGTTGAATATTATACCCCAGAATTTAATCAGGAAAATCGAACCAGAACAGAAGATAAAAGTACATGAGACTGATAGGTTCATGCACCTACCATTTGAACAGAATCCTAACCTGTTTCCTGGCTTTAAGCAAAGTTCCTTGGCGCTTCTTTGATTTAAGTTAAAACTGGTTTTCTTAATAGTAATGAGTGAACTCACCATTGAAAGTAGTTAGATTATGTAAGAAATTGTGTGATCAATACAATGTGGGTGGGAAAGGAATGGAAGGCAATTGTAGACAGCAGAGAGAGTGTGAGAAGAGGGTGGGAAAGGACAGAGGGCCAGAAAGAGGGATAAAAATAATTCTAGGAACAAGAAATAGAAAATTTTTTATAATATGCATGATTAAGTCACTATGCAGTATATACTGGATGGGAAAGCACATTTTGTATGCTGTGATGATGTTTAGGAAAAGAATGTAAATTAAGTTACAAAAAAAAGTTTCAGGGAAAAAAATATATGTAATGACTTCAGTAAGATATATAGCCCCAGCTAGGTACTACTTTTGAGGATGCGTAAAGTTAGACTTGTGTTCATGGAAATGTTTATATCAGCTGTGTTTGCTATGAAAATATTTAGATTAATTAAGGTATTTAGTAATTCAATATAATGTGGGGGGAAAACAGTATGAAAAGCAAACATAGATACCAGAGACAGTGTGGGAGGAGAGTGGGAGATGGCAGAGGGTAAGAGATAGGGAATCAAGGATGGGGGGGGGAAGCAAAACATACAGAAAACAAGAAATGGAAGATTATTTGCTGACAATAACATGTTTGTTAATGTGCTTGATTGAGACAATATGCAGTGCACTCTGGATGGAAAATCTCATTTTGTATGCTGTAATGATGTATAGTGAATGAGTGCAAATTAAAAAAATAGATATCTAGGGATAAATCTAACCAAAGATGTTAAAGACCTCCACAAGGAAAACTACAAGAAGATAAAAAAAAAAAAAACAATTGAAAATGACACAGAAAAGTGGAAGGATATCCCATGTTCCTGGATTGGAAGAATTAATATAATCAAAATGGCAATTTTACCCAAATTAATGTACATATTTAGTGCAATGCCAATCAAAGTACCAGTACACATTCTTCACAGATCTAGGAAAGACAATCATAAAGTTTGTTTGGAATTATAAAAGACCCCATATTGCCAAAGCAATTCTGCACAAGAAGAGTGGAGTAGGCGCCATCTCACTCCCTGACTCAAAAATATACTACAAAGCTGTCATCATCAAAACAGCATGGTACTGGCACAGAAACAGACACGTGAACCAATGGAACAGAAGAGAGTCCCCAGAAATAAATTCCCAAACATACAGTCAACTGATTTTTGAGACTGGGTACCAGTCAATCGAGTGGGAAAAGGAAAACCTCTTCAGCAAATGGTGCTGGAAAAACTGGATTTCCACCTGCAGAAAGATAAATCTGAACCCCTACCTCTCACCTCTGACAAAAATAAAGTCAAGGTGGATCAAAGATCTAAATCTAAGATCCCAAACGATTAAACTGCTCCTGGAAAACACTGAGGAAACTCTGGGAGACATTGGGGTAGGGAAAGACTTCTTACATAAGACCCCCAAAGCAAAGTCAATAATCCCCAAAATAGACAAGTGGGATTACATCAGACTAGTGAATGAGTTGAAAAAACCACTCTCTAAAGATGACATATGAATAGCTAAAAGGCATATGAAAAAATGCTCAACATCCCTCATTGTAAGAGAAATGCAGATCAAAACAACAATGAGATACCACCTAAGCCCCGTCAAAATAACTAAGATTAAAAAACAAAAAATGATAAGTGCTGGGGTGTTGGTGGTGAAAGAACTCCCTTACACTGCTGGTGAGAATTTAAATTGGTCCAGCCACTATGGAGAACAATTTGGAGATTCCTCCAAAATCTACAAATAGAACTACCATATGATCCAGCAAACCCACTCCTTGGTATCCACCCAAAGGACAGAAGAATACTTAATCGGAAAAGTGCTTATACATCGATGTTTATTGCTGCACTATTCACAATTGCTAAGTCGTGGAAACAACCCAAATGCCCACGAATTGATGAATGAATAGAAAAACTGTGGCAAATATACTCTATGGAATACTATTCAGCCATAAAAACCAACAAAACCCTGGCTTTTCACAGGAAGTGGATGAATATGGGAAATTTGCTGATTGACGCAAACCAGGCTATGAAGGAGAGGCATTGTATGTCCCCACTTGATATATACCGAGTGTCCCCACTCTATGACTGAAACTAATTCACTAAAGGATATAGAAACACAGTATATAGATGTAAATACCAGATATACTATGTGTGCAAGAGGAGGGTCTGAAGAAGGACATTTAGAAGAAAAATAGGGAGGCAAAGTATTAATGTCAGAAAGAAATGTGGTATTATCTGTTGAAGATATTTTGTAGTTTTATCAACTGTATTAGGGAGAAATATTCACCTGTTGAAATATCCATTTTGTAAGACAAACAATAATGTGATTGAGTGTATAAAAGAAAATGAAATGAAAATTAATTAATTATAAATAAAAAAGAAGGAATACCTAAGTAGGAAACATAATCTTCACACTAATCGATATTTTTTTCTAACATCCCACTGCTTTATAACAACTGACATGTTACAGTGGTACTATGTTTAGGGTTACTTGCTAATCTGCATTTCCTGTGTTTTTATATCTACCTATTGTAAAATATGATCTCTTCCTTTAGCTAGACCATAGACTTACTCACACAAGACAGGAACCACACTCCAAGTTTTACTTTAATAACCAAAAAATTCTGAAAGTTTGAATGCTCACCCCTATATTGCCACTTACATTTTTTTTAATGTACAGTACACTTTTTTAACGTTTTTTCATTTGCTTATTTATTTTTATATTTTTCCACAAACATTTACTTTACATATGAAAAAAATTTAGCTGATACTCCATAGTTCTTGACAGTTTATAATCAACTTTCAAAATTTCAGAATACTGAATTTTAAAGATAATGTTCAAAATAATTCTTATAATTTTGTATAATTTGGTTTGTGGATCTATAACAATAGAAACAGTATGGTTTTAAATATTATTGAGCAAATATTTACATGTCAACTACTTAAATTGTTGAAAAGCAAATGCCCAGTACAATAGTCATACATAAACCTTCTCAATTCAGTCCTGCAAAGTATTCTTCAAGTGTCTGATTATCCGGATGTTTGGGCGCTTAATGTTGTCTAGTATTTCTCATATAGTATTCTCATTTTGGGGGGCTATTTTCTCAGTTTTTTTTTTTTTGAGGGGGGTTGTTTTTTCTAGATCAAAGGTTTTGCCTTCAACATCCAAGATTCGATCTTCTGCATGGACTAATCAGTTTTTAAAACTTTTTTTTTCTTTTTTTGGAGAGGTTTTTGCTATAGGGCACGTGCGCTCACCAGACAGAGAGAGACAGAGAGATAGAAAGCGAGAAATAACCCCCCAGAGGGGATGGCCACGCTGCAATCCCTTCTCCTCCATTCTCCTCTTGGGATCTTGGGCACGCACGCACACGCGCCCGGCATGAGTTTAAGCCACAGAGTCCGGGACGCGAACCGTGGTCAACTACGTAGGAGTCCAGCAACATAGCCATTACGCTAACTGCTGGTCCCCCAGTTTTTAATACTTTTGAGGGAGGTTTTGATATTCTGAATGGCAGCCTTCATCTCTTGTAGCTCCATTTGATTCTTTTTTATGGTGTGTATTTCCTCTTTCCTCAGATATACCATTTTCTAGCAAAGATCAGTCTCTTTTTCTTCCTTCAATATCTTTCTAAAGATAACACTCTGCTATGGTTGCTCTTTTGCAATATCTATTGATAACAATGCTGGGCAGGAAAAGTCCAGGTTAGTTTATGTTATAAATTCTTTCATATATCTTCTCTAATCCACTCTGCTAGGCAGAACTATTTACAGTGCCAGGCCATCTTTCTAAGACCTTCTGTTAGCTTACTTGAGATCCATCTTAGTTCCATAGTTTTCTGACTGTTCTTCAGATATAACATTCCAGTCAAAGCCCTGTCCAAAAATGAGTATTTCCCATTTCTGATTTAATTCAAAAAGCATTATTGAACTTATGCAAATAACCCTTCTGCCACAAAAAAAAAAAGAATATTCCCAAAAAGTTTCCAGTTCCAGAGGGATTAGGAAGGAAGAAAAGTTTGTTTCCATTTAAAGGAACAAACAAAAAAAATGTTTTAACAAATTGCTAAACCCATCAACAACTCAAAAGAAAGTAAAATGTTTAAATTGGGAAAACAAAGGATAGAAAAAAAAACAGTAATGTTTTATTCAAAAGTCATAAAATTCTATTTCGCCAGTTCAGTCTTATGTTCAAATTCTCTTCTGTTGAATATGCAGGGTTGCTGTGGCCCAATCTTTCTGTTTAAATGCTGGAAGTTAAAATTCAGCATTGTTACTGATACTTCTTGTCCCTAGCATTAAATTGGTCATTTTCTTAGTTGCCTTTTGTTCTCTTATTTCTGTATATGTCTTTAGCTTTACTGGTGGAGCACTCCTTTCCGAACTTCTGTTTTGTTTTGTTTTGTTTTGTTTTGTTTTGCTCCTTAGCATGTTCTCAGCCGGCCACAGCCAGAGCCAGCTCCAGGCTGCTGCGCCATGGCTAATAAGACATGCGTATTTATTGAGGGAGGTTTAGGAAGTAAGGGAGGTGAGGGATAGTAAAAAACCCACTCTAAGGAACAGGGTATACAAAGCATGGAAACAATAATTATAAAACATGCTGTTTGTCTTGTCAGATTAGTTAAAAATCAATCACAGTTTTTAGGATGAGGAAGTCTGTTTCTCTGTTGTATCTTCTTCTTAGATCTTGATTACTGGGAAGGGTCTTTTGAAGAAGGGACTTGCAGGATGTTTGATAATCTCAGTCCCAGGTCAGGGTGGTAACATTGCTGGTTGCAAAGACCTAGATAGAAATCTTGTCTTCCTAAGTAAAGACACAGTTAATATATGGACTATCCATACATTACAGCAATAGAGGGTGAGTCTATGATCTTATATGGGAAAGGAAGATGATCTTGTAGCTCAGGAGACAACACAGGATGTTTTATTAGCAGATTTTTATAGTCAACAGCACATAGATAAGAAACTCTTTGTAGTTGAAAACTACCTGTTGTTTTAGATAAGAGCTCCCAGCTAAGGTAATCTTTCTCTGGAGCCCTCAGGTTTGTTTATCCTGTTGTCCCAGCCAGGCTTTTTCCTTTTATAAACCTGTGGGTTTCTGCATTTTATTTGCTGAGTCTGTCAATTAGTGGGTTCTTTTGTTTTATCTCTAAGTCTCTGCTATGTGGCGAATGTGCTGACTTTGCCTAGCATGAGTTAACTTTGGCCTGTAGCTTTCACAAGGGGTATTTACATAAAACTAGCCTTAAACTAACTTAGTTTACATATGTTACTAATGCTAATTTGGTTTATACTAACTTAATCTATATGTTAATTTTGGCTTAAAAACAGACAGGTGGGGGAGTCTTAAACTTCCTGGTCCTCTTGTCAGTCTTAGGGAACCACATTCCTACAAGATCACTAATTGGCTTTATTATAATGGTTGGGGGTGATGTTTTACCCTTACACAGTACTGTAATAACAGTAAAACTCACGGCAGAGAAATTAACTATAGGCCAGTAAACGACACAAAGAAGGGCTCGTAAACTGGGCCCTGCCTCAGTTTCTTCCCAATCCAGGCCTTGCCTTAGAATGGGAGGCAGCCTCCTTACCAGCTTGTGTTGCCTGCATGGCCCCGTCACCTAATTAATCCAAATACCCTCATAGTAAACACAGGTGACACACACATTTCCATGAACACAAGTCTAACTTTATGCATCCTCAAAAGTAGCACCTAGCTGGGGCTACATATCCTACTGCAGTCATTGAATAGATATATTTTTTTCCTGAAACTTTTTTTTTTGTAACTCAATTTACATTCTTTCCCTAAGCATCATCACAGCACACAAAATGCGATCTCCCGTCCAGTACACACTGCATAGTGACTCTATCATGCACATTACCAAAAAAAATTTCCAATTCTAGTTCCTAGAATTATTTCCACCCCTCTTTCTGACCCTCTGTCCCTTCCCACCCTCCTCTCACACCACCTCCGGTGTCCAAAATTGTCCTCCATTCCCTTCCCACCCACATTACATTGATCACACAATTTCCTACATAACCTAACTACTTTCAATGGTGAGTTCACTCGTTACTACTAAGAAAACCAGTTTCAACTTAAATCAAAGAAACACCAAGAAACTTTGCTTAAAGCCAGGAAACAGGTTAGGATTCTGTTCAAATGGTAGGTGCATGAACCTATCAGTCTCACGTACTTTTATCTTCTGTTCTGGTTCAATTTTCCTGATTAAATTCTGGGATATAATATTCAACTCCAGACTATTGCCTATGATTAAGTTGGCCACTTTCTTTGTTTCTGGACTCTTATTTCCAGGTGTCTGTGTTTAATTTTCCTGATACAGCACACCCTTGAGAACTTCTTAGAGATCTGGCCTGGTGCTGGTAAATTCTTTCAGGTTTTGTTTATCTGAGAACGTTCTTGTCTTTTCTTCCCACCTGAAAGATAATCTTGCTGGGTACAGTATCTTGGCTGAAATTGCTTCTCTCTTAACACTTGGAATATACTTTCCCATTCTCTCCTCACTCGTATTGTTTCCGATGAGAGATCTGCTGTTAGCCTGATGGGATGTCCTTTGTAGGTAACTTGATGTTTTTCTCTTGCCAATCTTAGTATCTTGTCTTTGTCTGTGGTTTTGGTCAACCTGGCTATAATGTGTCTTGGAGAAGATATTCTTGGGTTGATTCTATTTGGGGTCCTTTGTATTTCCTGGGACTGGATCTTCGAATGCCTCTCTAGGTTTGGAAAGTTTTCTTGCAGGATTTCATGGAATAGATTATCAGCGCCCTTATGGGTCTCCTCACCTTCTGGAATGCCAATTATCCGGATATTTGGACGTTTGATGTCCAGTACTTCTCGCATATTATTCTCAAATTTTTGTGCCGTTTTCTCAGTCTTCGTGGTGGATTTTTCTAGGCCAGCCATTTTCTCTTCTACATCTGAGATTCTATTTTCTGAATGATCTAGTCTGCTTTTACTACTTCCAAGGGAGATTTTTACTTCTTGTATTATAGACTTCATCTCTAGCAGTTCCGTTTGAGTCTTTTGTAAAGTGTGTAATCCTCTTTTAGATCTTGCAGGAATTTCCTCATCACCTGGAACTCATCAACTTCTTTCTCCTTTCTCTTTAGCAGTTCATTATCTCTCTTCTCTTCCATCTCTGTTAGCTTAGACATTATGAATGATCTGAATTCCTTATCAGACATTTCCATGATTTTCACCGAAATGCTTGTGGATGAAGAAGAGTAACTCTTTTCCCTTGGAGGAGAGGTATTTTCTCGTTTTCCCATATTTCTCGTGATCCAGCGGTGATTTCTTGTAATCTGATGGATGTTGTGTTTCTTTCAAATTCTTGAAGTTCAGCCTTAATGTTCAGGAGCAAGCAGACAGAGGTGATCTAGAATCTCATTGCCGTTCTGTTGTGATCGCTGGTGCAGCAGATTCAGTAGATAGTGGGGAATATTTTAACCCTATTAGTATTTAAATGTTTAGCTACAGTGCTCTTAGAACCGTCTAAGAACACATCAAAAGGATATTGGAGGGTGGAGAGACAAGAAAAAGGAAAATGAGACACAGAGAGAAAAACAACAACAAAAAGAGAAAAAAAGACAAAAAAATAAAAATATTTAAAAATTTGTAGTTACTGTTCTTTTTTTAAAAAAAGAAAAAAAAAGAAAGAAAGAAAAAAAAAAACACAAAATAGAAAACCGTGAGGCGCATGCGTCACACAAAAAATCTATTTCACTGGAGCCATGTGGAACCTTCTCCTGAAGGCCCGGCTTCTTCTGCCTGGGTGGGAGGAGCAGAGCGATAATTAACAAGAAAAAAGGTGGAGCTAAGAGCCAGAGAAAAACTGTGCCTTTTAAAAAAAAGTGTAAAAAGGAAAAATTACCCCAAAAAAAGGGAAGACAGAAGTAGGGAGAGACAGGAACTGAGAGACAGAGATAGAAGGCTGGGGGTGCAGAGGGGTGGGGGCTCCCTACCGCTAGCTCATTTGTTGAAGGCTGAATTATCAGTAGAAAATCTTCATTCCCTTAAAAATCTAGTTCACTGGAGCCATGTGGAACCTTCTCCTGAAGGCCCGACTTCTTCTGCCGCTAGCTCGTTTGTTGGAGAATGAATTATCAGTAGAAAATCTTCATTCCCTTAAAAATCTAGTTCACTGGAGCCGTGTGTCCTTTCTGAACTTCTTGAAGAGTGGGTCTGCTACTGGCAAGTTCTTTCAGGTCTTGTTTATCCAAAATGTTTTTATTCTTTCTTTCCATATGAAAGATAATCTTTCCAGGTATAGTATTCTTGGTTGAAACTGTTTTTCACTTAACACTTTGAATATATGTTCCCATTATTTCCTTGCTTGCATTGTTTCTGATGAGAAGTCTGAGGTTAGTCTGATGGGATAACCTTTATAAGTAATCTAACGTTTCTCTCTTGCCAATTTTTATCTCTTGTCTTTATCTGTAGATTTGACCAGTCTGACTATGATGTGCCTTGGAGACCATCTCCTTGGGTTGATTCCATTAGGGGTCCTTTGAATTTATTGGGGCAGGATATTTGAATGTCTCTCTAGATTTGGAAAGTTTTCTTACAAATTTTATGGAGTAGATTACCAATGCCCTTATTAGTTTCCTCAACTTCAGGGATACTGATTATCTATATGTTTGGGTGCTTAATGCTGTCTAATATTAGATCAGGTTTTTCCTTCAACATTCGAGATTCAATTTTCTGCATGGGCTAATCTGTTTTTAATACTTTTTTTTTATTTTTTTTATTATCATCATATTCTTCTTTATATTACATTGAATTACGTATAACTTTACATTGTATTACATTACTTTTTCAAAAGGGAATGCCATGCAGGTCAGTCAGTACAGAGACATTAATCTCCCCGCTTCAACATTCAATATCTTTTCTATGTTTTCCCCAATCATTATTATTATTCTAATTATTTTTTAAGACAGTCCATCGCTATTTCTCATGTTGCTTGTACAAATACTTTGCCCATCATGAAATACTTCTCAGACAAATCCAGTTGAGAATACTATACATGTCAACATCAACAGTTAATAAGCCATATCTGTTTCTCACTAATGTCCTGCCTCTCTATTGTTCATTTGTTATCTTTCTCTATCCTCTTCTCTTCACTTCCCCCATTCCACACTGTCCTATTCTCATTAAGTACCTTCACTGCTTTTATGCCCTCCAATTTTTGTTCTCTATCATAGAATGCTGATAGTCGGTATATATTGAGTGGATACATACAATATCTTTCTTTCATATCCTGGCTTACTTCACTCAGCAATATATCCTCCGTATCTGACCACTTTCTATCAAATTCCAGGGCCTTGTTATTTTTTATGGCTGAGTAGTATTCCATAGAGTATATATACCACACTTTTCCAATCCATTCATCAGTTTGTGGACATTTAGGTTGGTTCCATGTCTTGGCAATTGTGAATAATGCTCCAATAAACATTGATGTGCAAGCACTTTTCTGACTGAGCGTTCTCCTGTCTTTTGGGTAAATACCCAGAAGTGGGATTACTGGATCGAATGGTAGCTCTATTTGTAGATCTTTGAGGAACCTCCATATTGTTCTCCACAGTGGCTGGATCAGTTTACATTCCCACCAACAGTGTAGGAGGGTTCCCTTTTTACCACATCCTGCCAACACTTATCACTTTTTATATTCTTAATCTTTGCCATTCTGACAGGGGTTAGGTGGTATCACATTGTGGTTTTTATTTGCATCTCCCTTATGATGAGGAATGTTGAGCATTTCCTCATATGCTTTTTGGCTATTCGTATGTCTTCCTTAGAGAGACTTTTGTTCAGCTCATTTTCCCACCTTTTAATTGGGTTAATCATTTTTTTTCGCATAAGGCACTTGAGTTCCCTATGTATTCTGGTTATCAGTCCCTTGTCTGAGGCATATTTAACAAAAATATTTTCCCATTCTGAGGGTTGTCGGTTCACACTTGTTACTATGTCCTTTGCTGTGCAGAAACTTCTTAGTCTAATATAGTCCCACTTGTCTATTTTTAGGGATTATTGCCTGTGCCTTGGGAGTCTTATTTAAGAAGTCTTTGCCTACTCCAATGTCCCCCAGAGTTTCCCCAGCATTTTCCACCAGTAGTTTTATTGTTTGAGGTTTTAGGTTAAGATCTTTGATCCATTTTGAGTTGACTGTTGTTAGTGGTGAAAGATGGGGGTTCAGTTTCATCTTTCTGCAGAGGTTTTGATTTCCTGAATGGCAGCCTTCATCTCTACTAACTCTGTTTGATTCTTTTTTATTGTGTGTATTTCCTCTTTCAGGTCTTGAAAGAATTTCAGTACCTCCTGGAACTCGTTGTTTCTTTTCTCCTGCATTTTCTGGAGTTCATTATCTCTATGCTATTGCATCTCATTTAGTTTTGTCACTATGAATATTCTGAATTCTCTATCAGACATTTCCATGAATTCTACTGTACTGGCTGTGGATGGTGAGGGATTACTCTTTTCTCTTAGGGGAGAGATATTTTCTTGGTTTCTCACGTTTCTTGTGCCTCTGCGGTTGTTTCTGGTCATTCTGTGACAAAATCTCTCCTCCACAGTGCTTAGCAATGTGATATCAACAGTAAGATTAAGAGTTCAGATTTATAAAAAGAAATTTCTTCATTAAAGCAAGAGGTTCAATAAGCATTGGGGATTTCAATGACTCTAAAAGTATTCAGTTGCTTGGCCACTGTACACCCAGGTCTATCTAGACATTCAGTGTGTGGAGAGTGAAGCTTAGAGTAAGAAAGTAAGGTTACAAAATATAAGCAAAAAGGAAAAAAAAACTAGAAAAATACTACCAGTAAAGAGTAAAAATTGAAACCTTGCGATGTACAAGCATGCCTGGGCACACTTCAGCTTTAAAATGGCTTCTGAAATTAACAAGTAAAAGAAAAGGCCCAAGCTGAAGAGAGGTGCTTGAAAATCTTAAAATAATTTGTTTTTTTTTTTTTTTAATTTAAAGAGAGAGAGGGTGAGACAGAAAGAGAGACAGATAGCCAGAGACAGAGAGAAGACGTAGGTCTTCCTGCCTTGTCTGAATATTTTGGGAGTCTAGGAGATGAGTTTAGAGCGTACCTTTCCTCAGGACTACTTTCATGCTGTTCAGAAATGTCTCCTAACCTAGATGTCACAGACATTTCTTTACTGGAGGGTCTCCCTGTGTTAAGCAGTGCTCTCATTCCTGGTTCTCTCCATAGCGCATATCTTATTATGTAAGACAATGTATTAGGTCATTGACAACTTCAGAAAAATGAATTTTATGAAGCTCTCTTTGGGGAGGAAAGGGAACCTTAAGTTTAAGAACCCTCAAAGTCCAGCCAGATGGAGTACTGGTTAAGGCATCAGAATCCCACATGGCTTACTTACTGCAAGGTTGAGTCTGACACAGCAGTTTGAAAAACATTTGGGTGCATATGCTTGAGTGACCAAAAACACTAAAAAACTGTGTGGAAAAGGGATTGTGGCATAGCCATCCCCCTTGAAAGGTGCTTTCTCACTTTCTCCCTCTTTCTGTCTAAAGAGTGCACATGCCCTATAACAAACACAACAAGCATAGAACCCTGGAAGTATTTTCAAATTTCAAGTCTTCCCAGCCCTTGCAGCACAAAGCACTCACTTCTTCCTTCCTGTCTGAAACAGCGGCCAGTTCAATACCTGACTTGAAAGAAAGCTCAAGAGCTAAATGATGGCCTTCTCTTCAGGGAACCCTTGTTCCCATTCTGCATATATCAACACCTCTCTCATCTCCTTCAAGATGCCTTCCCAGAAACTCTGCCTCTCCGACCTCTGTCTCTTGTCCACTCCTGAGGTCTCTCCCCAACCCTTAGTACTGCTTTGTCTTCCTCTTCCCCTTTATCAAATCCCAACTTACACAGAGGCAGTCGGCCATCTCAGCAGTCACAGGAGTAAAAACAGGAGACTGAGAAAAAGGTCCTTGTGTCCAGCTTATATGCAACTGGTTGAGCTGGAAATCCCCTGTGTATATTGCTGAGTTTGGCTTTGCTGTGCCCTTCGTTTGTGTATAATCGCATGGGTTCTCTTTCACTTTTGCTTGCATGAAGTCAATAAATAAAGGAAAATTTGTCATCATGCACTTCTACCGTCAGCCTATCCATTTGCACTCCTCTTTCCAAAATGGG
This sequence comes from Tupaia tana, assembly GCA_026018925.1. Lineage (NCBI taxonomy): Eukaryota > Metazoa > Chordata > Mammalia > Scandentia > Tupaiidae > Tupaia > Tupaia tana. The sequence continues at coordinate 133,555,634 of JAKSZU010000002.1, forward strand.
ATGGTCCCTCTCCAGAGAGAATCTTCCCCTAATTGACTATGCACTCCCCTCCCTGGCTTAAACTGCAACCCTGGACCCTCAGTGCTTAAAGACCCGGTTTGCTTGGTGGGCCTCTCATGCTGCTTTTAAGAGCACTCGATCAGCCATGGGCTTTCCTTAAAGCAGGAGCACCCTGGACAGTCAGCGTTGGTGTGAAAAGACATGACTATGGCATCCTGTTTACACTCACCTGGCAGAATTGCAAATAATGCCTTGGGAAGACACAGGAGAAATAACCCTAGACATGGAAGAGCATTGAATTCGAGTTTTGGAAGTGCCATTTGCTCTCTTGTGGTGAATGTGTTTACTTCCTTAGACATTATTTCTCTTCCCATAAAGTGAGACAGTTAGAGAGTTTCCTGAACTGTCTTCCAGGCTATGAAATCTTTGTTTATAAAAGGTCCTTTACAAAAAAATGCAATGCATTCTGGATCTCAAACTCTCCAACACACTTCATACTCTTTCTCAGAACTGGCAATCCAAATTCACTAGTTGAGAACAATCTCAGACCAACAAGTTCCACCTGTTGCACACTACTCTCCCATCATGTCCCTTATTTGCCCACCTTCACTCCTAGACACTCATCACCACTGTGATCTCTGCAATATCTAGGAAGGCTGCTCACTCCCTCACTGCTGAGGATTGAGGGGGCCAGCAGATGGCATAGGGGTTATGTTGCTGGACTCCCACATGGCTCAACATGGTTCAAGTCTCAAACTCAATTGTTTGAAAATCATGCCCAGAGTGAGTGCTTGCATTCCCAAGATACCAGGAGGGAAATATAGAAGGGATTGTGGCATGGTCAACACAATGGGTCACGATTTCTCACTTTGCCTCTCACTGTTTCTGTGTGTGTCTCTCTCTCACTCTCATGAGTGCATGCACCTTACAGCAAAATCCTGTAAAAAAAAAATAGAGAGATAATGAGAGAGAGATTTCTACTGAGACCAAAAGGGTGTGCATAAACGATGTGTCCTCAAGGAATTTACTCAATCCTTCTGATCTTCCTTATATTCCATATTAATCATTTCCTTTTCTCAAATTCACAGAAAATGACCACAGAAATCGATTTTTTTAAGAATTATATTACTTACTTATTTATGTTAATTTGACCAGAGAGGAACAGAGCAAGAGAGAGAGAGGGAAAGTGAGAAAGTAAGCCACAGGTCCAAGGTGGAACTACAGTCAGCCATATGGGAGTCCCCTGCTCTTAACCACCATGCCACTTGCTGGCCCCAAGCACCAATTTATTTTAACAGATTTTTACCTTAAGGTGCATGCATTCAATGAAAAAAGAGAGTGGCACAGAGACAGTGAAAGGGAAAGTGAGAAATCACCCCTCAGGGGAGATGGCCACCCACAATCCCTTCTCTTTCATTCTCCTCCCAGGATCTTGGCCACATGCATACACATACACACACACACACACACACACACACACATGCATGATTTTCAAGCCGCCATGTCCAGGACTTGGACAGCGGTAGGCCTCATGAGAGTCCAGGATGTACACCACCATTTGCTTGTCCCAGAACCAGTTTTCTTTTTTTAAGTAGAATTTATTAAAAGTGCTACCTGGGACTACAAGGTGGCATGGTGATTGAGATGGTAGATTCCCACATGGCCAACCACTGTTCAAGTCCCAGACCTTGTGACTTGCTTTCTCACTCTCTCTCTTTCTCATACTCTATCTCTCTCTGGCCAAACATGAAGAATAACAATAATAAACTTTTTTTTTTCATAAAAGTGCTTCCTTATGGGCTACCAGAAGGCATAGGGTTACATAGCTGGACTCCCATATGGTCAACAATGGATCAATTCACAGATCTAGTGGCTTGAAAATTATACTGGGCATGTGTGCCTGTGTGCTCAAGAACCCAGAAGGAGAAGGGGTTGCAGCGTGGCCATGCCCTCTGAGGATGATTTCTCACATTCTCTCTCACTGTCTCTGTCTCTCTCCAGTTAGTACATTTCTAAGACAAAAACCTCTAAAAATTTTTTAACATGCTTTCTTTATTTTCAGAGTAAGTAGACCATAAAAATACCACATTATCATCTTTGCTCTGTTTGCAGCAGCCATTTACTATACTTTCACTCACTGGTAAATCTCAAACAGTCCCATTTTATTCTGGAGGGCTCTGTCTAGAAGAATGCAGATTTACAGAAGTTTCCCTGTAGAGTAAGGAGATCCAAAAGCACATTCAGATTTTTCAAAAGCCTAATCTAAGGACCAGCAGATGGCGAAATGGTAACATCACTGGGCTTCCACAAGGCTGACCATGGTTGGAATCCCAGACCCAAAGTCCTGAAACTAAATTTAGACCTGTGTACACGCTTTCCAAAGTCCCAGGAGGAAAATGAAGAAGGGTTTGCAGAATGATCATCACCCCTTTGGTCTGATTTCTCCTTTTCTGTCTCTCTGGTGAGCACATGTGCAAAAATCTCTCTAAAATAAAATAAAATCTTCTTCTTCTTCTTCTTCTTCTTCTTCTTCTTCTTCTTCTTCTTCTTTTTGAGAGGTTTTTGCTTTAGGGCGCATGCTGCGCTCACCAGACAGACAGAGAGAGACAGAGAAACAGAAAGCGGAAAACACCCCCCAGGGGGATGGCCATGCTACAATCCTTTCTCCTCCATTCTCCTCTCAGGATCTTGGGCACTCAGGCACACATTTAAGCCACTGGGTCCAGGCTTCAAACCGCTGTCAACTACGTGGGAGTCCAGTGACATAGCCATTACGCTAACTGCTGGTCTCTTCATTTATTTTAATTTGATCAGAGAGAGACACAGAGAGAGTGAAGAAGAGGGAAAATGATCAAGCATGCCACCCAGTCCAGGATTCGAACCATGGTCAGCGATGGGAGAGTGTCCAACCACACCACTTGCAGATCCCTAGACATACTTTTATAAACACATGGGATAAAAGAATGCCTGGTGGAATGGCTTGGAAACCATAATACTCTCTTTTCAGATCTCGCTCCATGTCCCTGTTATCTCCTGCATTTCAAAACCAAGGTTCTGACCTTTGGCTGCTGCACAGCACCTACCATGTCCACTGTCCAATAGAGTTTAAGGATTATGAAACATCACCAGTGGCCAGGCAGAAAATTACAGCTCAGAATAAGGGTGAAACAAAGCCCTGCCACAGGAGAGGGGTAGGGAAAGGACCTGGGAAAAGAGAAAGGAAAAGCTGAGCAAACCCAGACCTGAGTAAACTGCTTTTACTTTTCAACTTGAACTGCACCCACTACTTTCTTGGATCTTCACATCATTTCTGGGAAGGCAACAGGAAGAACAGGTGGTTAAAGGCTGCTTTAAACTAGACTCTCCTGTACCCTTTTCTTCATTTTCCTTCTCAACTCCTGGCTATCTTGGTGCTAGAATCTGCATTTTGTGGACCAGCAAAGAGCCTTGGCCAACGGCTCCAGGAGTAGGAACAACATTTCCCAGGAAAGATATTTATCTGCTAATGCCCCCAGATCTATACATGCAGAAACAACCTGCAGCAGATCTGGAAATAGAGCTGCATCTTGTGTGGTTCCCCAAATTCACTGCATACTCTTGAACACACTAAGCTCTCTGCCATCTCCAGGCTGCTGAGCACAACTTTACCTCCAATTCTACCCCCTACACCATGAATTTATAAGAAAACACAGTGCGGGTAGTGTGTATTTATATGCACACTAGTATTATAGTATCCAGTGGCATGGTGTTTAAAGAGGCTTGATCCTACATGGCCAACCACATGGTTCAAATCCCAGACCAGCAGCTTTCAAAACATGCTGGACAGGTGTGTGTGTGTGTGTGTGTGTGTGTGTGTGTGTGCCCAGACTCTCAAATAGAGAGAAAGAGATGGACAAGAAATGACTCTCTCCCATGGGGGAGGTGCTTTCTCACTTTCCTTTGACAAATTTTTTAAAAAGTAGGAGAATAATACTCAGTATAAGCAACATCTCTTCAAGAAGTCTCCCTAAATTTCTTCCTCCCTAACCTGAGTTATGTGCACATTGGTCTCCCAAATTTCCTTCAAAAGCACCTCAGAGCATGTTTCTCCAGATTATACGCTTTTATCTCTCCCCAATGACGGTAGAAATCTTGGGAGCCATGACAGTGAGATTGTTTTTGTTTTTGGTCTAATTAACTTATTTCTTCAGCATTGCCATAGTATGCTGTCTAGCACAGGAAATACTTGATAAATATTTACTAAGTGCATAAATGAATTAATAAGTAAATGAACGAGTAACAGAATGACAAATAGGAACATAATATTTTGTAAGTAGTTCCATTTCAAGAAATGCATACTTATTTGTTTCAGCATTTTTTTTTAGAATTATTTACTTATTTAATTTTATTTTTTATTATTAATTTTCAATTTGAGCAGAGGGAGAAAACAAGAGAAGGAGAAAGTGAAAAGCAAGCCGCAGGTCCAGGACTTGAACCGTGGTTGGCCATGTGGGCTAGTTATAACATTAGAAGATCCTGCTTCTGGTTTGCACGTACTGCCAGAGACATACTTCTCAAACGATTTTACCTCCAGGATTTCGTCTTTCTTACCCTGGGAGACTTTTCTCTGGACACTTCCACATGAAGTACTAATTATGGAAGTGGGACACATTCCCCAGAGCTCTGTCCTAACTTCTAAATAACAAGGAGAGTTGATGCCACTGTTTCCTCTCATGAGAGGATTCATCAACATTCCCCCTCCTCTCAAACTGCTATGTTCTTTAGATTTAGGAAGGTTATTTTTGTTATCACAACCAGCCAATATTGATTTGCTAACACCACGAGGCTCAAGTCCTTGCCTTGTCGGTGCCCCATTACAGGACTCTACAGAAAAAGACATCACCACCTCTGCTCAGATCTCAATGCTTTGCAGACTTAGGTACCTGCGTGTCCAGACATTCTACTCGCTCCTCTGCTGACAAGCCAGATGGCACTCACCCAGTCCTCCTGAAGCATCTGGATCTGATCTCAGACACTCATTCAGAAATCAACACAGCCATGCAATTAGGTCCTTTGTTATCCTGCCATTTCAAATCCAGACAACCCAGAGTAAAAGCAAAAGGCCAAATTATCATCTGAAAACAAGGTGTAAATAGAAGTGCCAGAGATTAGACATGAAGGTAAGTTTGCTATTATATTGCACTAGGGAAGAATGATCTTGCAGCTGAGAAGCATATTCTGGAATCCCCAGTGAAGTTTAGGGATACATTTTACAGTAGACTTGCCCTCTAGTGTGTAAGGGGAATGGCAGGTGTGTACATATGTGTACACATGGGTTCAAGCTACGTACTTAGGAATGTGTGCACACATGTACTAGGGTGTTATCTGTATAATTTTGTTAGCATTTGCCTGTTTTCACAATGTGGCACGTTTGAAAGTGAATGGTTTAAGCCTTGCCTGACTAGACTGGTGTGTGGTTATGCAATTACAGGACTAAAAGAATTTGGCTTTGTGTAACTCACCTTTGCTAGCCACCACTGAACCATAAGCCTGAACATCACCCACTTAGTCAAGTTCAATATGACCCCAACATTGTAAAATTACCAAGAAATAAAGAACAGACTGCATGTTCTGTTATCCTGCACAAGCTCTAGAATAATGGAGTCTGATTTCTTAAAAAAGAAAAAAAAATTGTGGGCCTCCAAGTTAGACAGATTCCAGTAAAAATTCTATTATGAATGTACAAATCATATGACCTTGGACAAGTTATTTAACTTCAGTTACCCTCCTATTCTACTCCATAAAATAAAACTATTGCCTAAGTGTTCAGTGAGTTCAAATTAGAGTTAATATATAAAAAAGAATAGGAATTTTCATTTCACCTCTGTCATTTTCTGGTGAAGAAAACCTTTAAAGACCTGTTTCCTATTGGTGAAACAAGAATTACAATAATTAACATTTACTAAATACATACTATATGCGAGGAACTTTTCTAAAAACTTTGCATATTTAACCAATTAATCCATTCCTATTTTCATATGGGGAAACTGGAGCACAGAGAGGTACAGTAACACGCCCAAGATTGTTCAACTGGGAAAAAGCAGAGTCAAGGCAGGCAGTCTGGATTCAAACTCTTGTTCTTCTTCTTTTTAAAAGAATAATTTAATTTTATTTATCATTATTATTATCAGGTTTTGTTTGTTTGTTTCTTGCTGCAGGGCACACACTTAACAGAGAGAGAAAATGAGAAAGCAAGCCGCCAGGTCCAGGACTCAAACCACAGTCGGCCATGTGAGAATCCAGCATCTTACCCACATACCATCTGCTCGCTCCAAAATTCTTGTTCTGAATCACAACATTAATACTTGTTCTGGGAGACAGCGATGGTGTGTGGACTCCCTTATGGAAGATCATGTATCGAGTTCTGGTCCTGGTGGCTTTCTCTATCTCTCTCTCTCTCTCATGCATTTACCATATAGCAAATTAAAAAATAATAATAATAATAATGAACAAACAAATTTTAATAAATAATTATTTTTTAAGAATTATTGTATTTTATTTAACTTTATTTATTTATTTATTTTAATTTGACCAGAGAGGGACAGAGTGTGGGGGAGAGAGAGAAAAAAGAGAAAGTAAGAAAATAAGCCACCTGGTTCAGGACTCAAACCACAGTTTACCTTATGGAAATCCAGCATGCTTAACTACCTCATCACCTGCCGCCCCAATAAATAATTACATTATTAAAAAAAATTTGTTCTGGTGCCATAGGTGGCGTGGTGGTTAAAGGCTCCAGACTCACACATAGCCCACTGTAGTTCATGTCTCATACGTGGAAGAATGCTTTCACAATCTCTTTCTCTCTTTCTCTCTCTCACACTGTCCCTCTCTTCTCAAATTGAAACAAACAAATAAATAAAATTATGTTAAATAAAATAATAAAAAAACTTGTTCCGCCTAATGAGTATAAAATGCAAGAATTATGTAAACATGATGTTTTGTTGGGCATAGAAGGTTTTTTGTTCCTAAAAATTATTAGGCAATTGATTTTGAACTTAAAAACAATGAATATCTTGGTTTTTTTTTTTTTGTTTTTTTTTGTTTTTTTCTTTTTTTGGAGAGGTTTTTGCTATAGGGCGCGTGCGCTCGCCAGACAGACAGAGAGAGACAGAGAGATAGAAAGCAGGAAATCACCCCCCAGGGGGGATGGCCACGCCGCAATCCCTTCTCCTCCATTCTCCTCTCGGGATCTTGGGCACGCACGCACACGCGCCCGGCGTGAGTTTAAGCCGCCGGGTCCGGGACTCGAACCGCGGTCGACTACGTGGGAGTCCAGCGACATAGCCATTACACTAACTGCTGGTCCCATGAATATCTTGTTTAAAGACAGTTACCTGTACAACTATACCTGTCAAGAGACATTCAATACAAAGATTTCCATGTAACATTTATCCTTCACATCAAACATGATTTCTCTATCACTTCATTTTGGATCAAAAGACACTTGGGAATAATGTTTGCTTCATTGCCCAAATTTCCTTTTCATTCCTTTGAAAAATATTTGGTATTAACACTAGAGGGAATAGGACAGGAACCTTAGAGAACACCTAGTTCAGATTCTTTGATTTACACATTCGAAGCAAGAGGAAAATGCTTCCACAGCAAAATTTTGAATCAAGGGAAAATGACTTCCCCATATTCAACTGCCCAATGGCAACTGTGCAAAGTAGAATCAAGATCTAATGACTTCAAGTCTGAGGAAGCACTCTTCCCTCTACCCAAAGGACCCATCATTTGAAAGCTAACACGCGTGTGCTGACGTGTTAATCCTGGTCATCACACTAGGTCTTACCGAGGAACAGGCATGGGTACTGGAAGCAGCTTCTATTCATAACACACTAGAAGTCAACAGTCAGCAGTTTAATCACTTTTTTCAAAAACACAGGCACAATAAAATTTTAAAGAGTTTATTTGACCAAACAGCAATTTATGAATAAGGCAGCTCCAAACCAGCAGTGGTCCAGGGGCTCCGCAAAGGGACTGCAAGGAGGAGGCAAATGCAGAAGTAAAGCAAAAATAAATAAATAAATAAATAAATAAATAAATAAATAATAAAATATAATAGGTTACAGTCAAACAGCTACCTTGTTCAGTCTATTACAATAGAAAGGCCTAAAATTAATTATAAATTCATTGACTGCTTCTGATGGATTGAACTTAAATTCTGTTTGTCTTTATTATAAGCATTTACCCCAACAAAGCTCAAATGGAGTTTAACTGACGTTTGCAAATAAACCAAGGTTAAAGTCACTGATGAGGTCTAATTGGCTTTGTGTACTCAGGCTGAGATTCCATTGTCATTTACTTTAGCAGTTGCAGTAACAAGAGCAGCGCACCTGAAACAAGGAAGGCATCTACCAAGCGGTGGTGAAGCCAAGCTTACTGGCCCTTCTTGGTGGTGCTGTGCTTACTCTCAGGCACTACAGCTTTCAAAGACCTGGGGTTGGGAGGGAACAGGGTGAACGAGGCTCACACACCCTAAGGGCTGTCATGTGGTAGGGAGATGAGCCTCTTCTCTGGCCCAGGGAGTACAACCAGGACCAGGAGGCAGCGAAGGGGCACTAACTGGGTCTTCACAGGCCCGTGTACAAGTCCTCTGCAGTCACTGACTCTCTGTGACCTTAGGACGACCTACATCCTTTCAGAGGCCCAAGTTTGTTATGTATACACGATGAGGCCAAATCCTATTGAGCGTTTACAAACCATGTGACCTTGGAATCACCTGTAAAAATCTATGAGGTTCTATGTCCTTTAGGGAATCCTGAAAGCAGGAGAACACTAGCTACCAAGAGGCTATCTACCTGCACTAAGGGTTCAGATCTGGACATGATAGTATCATCCATACAAGAATACTGGAAGTGCCATGGGGTTTTCCCTTCCGTGTAAGGGGTAGTCACCCTTTGTATTTCCTCCTTCCACACATTCTCCTTAGGCCAACCACAGCACAGAGGAGGGCTTCCTCCTGCTGGGTTTCTGCGACTGGCCCTCCCTGCAGCCCCTGCTCTTCGCCCTTGTCCTCTGCTGCTACCTCCTGACTTTGACCGGCAATTCAGCGCTGGTGCTGCTGGCGGTGCGCGACCCGCGCCTGCACACGCCCATGTACTACTTCCTCTGCCACCTGGCCCTGGTGGACGTCGGCTTCACCACGAGCGTGTTGCCACCGCTGCTGGCCAACCTGCATGGCCAAGTGCTCAGGCTGCCTCAGGGCGGCTGCATGGCCCAGCTGTGCGCGTCGCTGGCGCTGGGCTCCACCGAGGGCGTCCTCTTCGCAGTGATGGCGCTGGACCGCGCGGCCGCGGTGTGCCGCCCGCTGCGCTATGCCGGGTTCGCGTCCCCGCGCCTCTGCCATGCGCTGGCCAGCGCCTCTTGGCTGGGCGGTCTCGCCAATTCTGCTGCGCAAACCGCGCTGCTGGCGGCGCGGCCCCTATGTGCGTCCCATCAGCTGGACCACTTTTTCTGCGAGCTTCCCGCACTTCTCAAGCTGGTCTGCGGAGAGGGCAGAGATGCCATCGAGCGCCAGATGTTCGTCGCCCGCGTGGTCATCATATTGGTGCCCTCCGCAGTCATCCTGTCCTCATATGGCGCAGTGGTCCGCGCTCTTTGGGGCATGCGGGCCAAGGGACGCTGGAGGAAAGCGATAGGCACATGTGGGTCCCACCTGACTGCAGTCTGCCTCTTCTATGGCTCAGCGATTTACACCTACCTGCAACCCACGCACAGCTACAACCAGGGGCGGGGCAAGTTCGTTTCGCTCTTCTACACTGTGGTCACACCTTCTCTCAATCCGCTCATCTACACTCTCAGGAATAAGGAAGTGAAGGGCGCAGCTAGAAGGCTCCTGGGCAGTCTGCAGACAGGGCTAGATGGACAGTGAGTGGATCCAGAAGGAAGAAGATACTGGTGTTGGCCCAGGGCCCAAAGCTGGAAACACCACGGAGAGTCTGTCAGCTGAGTGCTCAGGCTGTTCCCTTCTGTGTGAGACTGTAAGATTCAACATCGGGGAGGAAGGGTCAGGAAATGTTCAAATTCTTGAGGGAAAATTCCTTATCCTCTACATATACGGGTTTACCGAGGGGGAACTTCTCCTAAACTGAACAGAAGCATAATTTGGAGAAAACCCTCCTCAAGGGAGGGTAAAATCCCCTCAAAACCCTAAGGAGAGCAAAATGATGCTTTCCTTTATCTTTCTCCCAACCTCATGGCAGTTTCCATGTCAACAATGAAACCATAGACCATGCTACAAAAAGACCCCCGTCCAGTAAAGGGAGTCAGGGTCTGATTCCAGGGAATTTAGTCCAACCTAGTGCAAAGCTATAGAAAGTCAGATGACCAGTGCCCACCCCAGAGCTTTGACCCGTGACTGTGGGGAATTGGGCTGACTGGGGAAACGTTCTGCAGTAAGTGGTTCTTTTTTATTCATTTATTTTAAAGGTTTTTGCTATAGGGCATGTGCACTCACCAGAAAGAGAGAGCCAGAGAGATAGAAAGCGACTCGTCACCCCCAGAGGGGGTTGCCATGCTGCAATCCCTTCTCCTCCATTCTACTCTCAGGATCTTTGGCATGCATCCACATGCTCCCGGGGTGAGTTTAAACCACTGGGTCCAGGATTTGAACCACAGTGGACTCCATGGGAGTCCAGTACATAGCCATTATGCCAACTGCTGGTCCCCGTAAGTGGTTCTTGAACAAGTTTTAAAAAGATGAAATTAGCTCTTGTGAGAAGGAAGATAGGTGCATCTTAGGTTGTGAGAAAACATACAAGTGACCAGTCCCAAGACATGAGAGGACAGTGACCCAAAAGAAAACGATCCAGCTGGTGGTGTGGTGGTTAAGGCAGCTGAATCTCACATGGCTAATTGCACAGTTCAAGTACCAGACCCAGTGACTTGAAAAACACACCAAACGAGAGTGTGTGTGTGTGTGTGTGTGTGTGTCCAAAATCCCAAGTGGAGAGAGAAATGGAAAAGACATTACAGTATAATCATCCCACATGGGAGTGATGGGTGGAGGGATGCTTTCTCACTTCTCTCTCTGTCTCTCTCTGGCAGATACACATGCTCCTCAGGCTACTAAAGAGACAGTGAAAGAGAGAGAGAGAGAGAGAGAATGGAAAGATGAAGATGCAAGAAAATGCTCCAGTTCCTAAAAGAGAAGCAAGGATCTGGTGATGGGAGAATACAGAGAACAATGCTCTCTATCAGCTAGAACATGGAAACTGTGTTGGACTCAGCCTAGAAGCCAACCTCCCTGTCCCACACAGCTCACACTCAGACTGATACCAGTCCAAACCTAAAGAAGACCTGCAAGACCCTCAGGAAGGCAGGACAGAGATTGGTTCACAATCCCCAACCTTTAAGAAAGTCCATCCCCACCTAGAGACACAAAGTCTCTAAATCCCCATGGACAGTACCTTCCGATGCCCAGCACCTTTCCCAGAAATAAGGACAATTTTAATTGGGTTTGGGACAAATAGAATAAAAGGGGGCATAGGGCCAGATTTCATTTATTACCAAATAGCACTAAATAGGAAGATAAAATAAATAACTTTAATTGAATTTCTAAATTATTTATTAGATTATGATTATACCAAAGTAATTATTTCACTTCATAATAAATCATTTCACTCTTCTTATGAGTAGAAATTCAGTTTGATTACACAGCTATTGAGTAATTCTATAGATGAAACACTAGGCTTCATGTAGAAACACAGAAATTAGTAGAACATGAATCCCAAGCTGACATTTACTATCTTGTCATATAGTAAAGAAAACAGGAGTTTTTCTTTTTTCTGTTTTTTATTATTATTTATTTTTATTTATTTTACACACTTTCACTGGACATCACCACAGCATACAAAATGTGATTTTCCATCCAGAATACACTGTAAAGTGACATAAACGTACATGTTCATCAACAAATAATTTTCCATTTCTTGTTTCTTGTATATATATGTTTCTTGTAATATATATATATACATATATATGTATATGTATATCATATATATGTATACATACATATTTGTGTGTATATGTGTATATATGTGTATATATATATATACACCCCTATTTCTCACCCTCTGCCATTTCCCATCCACTTCCCAACCTGTCTCTGGTTTCTGTAGTTGCTTTCATTCCTTTATTCTTTCCCACATTGTATTGATTTACAAAATATCTTAATTGATCTAAATACTTTCAATAGTAAGTTCAGCTGACATATACATTTCTGTGAACAAAAGTTGACTTTAGGCGTGAAGCTCTGTGGATAGAATGAATATACTATAAAATAGCACATAGCTGAGGCTATGTAGCTTACTATGGTTACCAAATAGGTATTTTTTAAATACACTTTTTAATTTTAAGAAAGGCAATTTTACCTTTAATAAATCAAGAATTTAAAATGTTAAGAGAACTTTGCTTAATACTTAAAGCCAGAAAACAGGTTAGGATTCTGTTTGAATAGTAGGTACATGGACCTGTCCACAACTTGAGAGAAGACAAAGCTCCTTAACACTGGAAAACACAGCATAGAAGGTCAGTAATGTTTTAGTCAAAAGTAATAAAATTCTATTTCACCAGTTCAAGCTCATGTACTTTATCTTCTGCTGTGGTCCAATCTCTCCATTTAAATTGGAAAGATAACATTCAACACTGTGCTTGTCACTACCATTAAGCTGGCCATTTACTTAGCTGTTTTAGAACTCTTATTTCTGTGTGCCTGACTTTAATTTTCCTGGGATAGCACTCTCTTCAGAACTTCTTGGAGAACTGGTCTGGTGTTGGTAAATTCTTCCAGGTTTTATTTATCTGAGAATGTTCTTGTCTTTTCTTCTCATATGAAGGATAATCTTGCCGGGTACAGTATTCTTGGATTAAATTGTTTTTCATTCAACACTTTGAATATATTTTCCCATTCTTTGCTTGTTCGCATTGTTTCCAATGAGAGGTCTGCTGTTAGCCTGATGGGATATCCTTTGTAGGTAACATGACATTTTTCTCTTGCCAGTTGGAGTATCTTGTTTTTGTCTGTGGTTTTAGTCATTCTGACTATAATGTGTCCAGATGTTTGGACATTTAATGGTATCTAGTTTTTCTCGTATATTATTATCATTTTGGGCAGGCTATTTTCTCAGTCTTCATGGTGGATTTTAGTAGTCCAGAGATTCTGTCTTCTACATCTGAGATTCAATTTTCTGTATGATCTAGTCTGCTTTTAATACTTTCAAAAGAGATTTTGACTTCCCAAATTATAGCCTTCATCTCCAACAGTTCCGTCTGACTCTTTTTTATGGTGTGTATTTCCTCTTTCAGCTCTCACAATAAATTCCTCACCTTTTATTTTTTTCATTTTAAACAAGAAGTTTATTTAAACAACAAGATGCTTGACTTGAAGGGAAAACAATCTAGGATTCCTTTTTTTTTCTTTAGGAGTAATTTACCCCTACTTAAAGACAGATTGTCCTACATGTAACAACTACATACAAAAAAGTTATAAAATTGTCCTTGGTTTTATAATGATAAATGAAAAACATTAAAATTGTCCAATCAAACAAGGTATGCAAGGATTTTTATATTGTTGGGGTTTTTTTTCTTTTTGTTAAAACAGTGAAAGCAAAATAACTTACTGGAATATAAAGATAAGAGCTGAATGAGCATGCCACTAATGGAGAAAGGGGGCATTTTCACAGAACCAGTATTTTTCCCCATCCCATCTCCATTTGATGTCAATCAAAACATACCATTAAAAAAATAAACAAATAAACATACTATTGATCATACTATTGATCAAAAAAATGCAATATGCTTGTGCACATACACCAGTTACTTTATTACAATAAAGGAATGGGGAGGGAAAATGAAAGAATGGAGAAAACTATACTATAGTAGTCAGGATGTGGTGAAACCAAATTGCGATTTTCTAATTGAGAATGTATTCTTGGTGTGTAAGAACAGAGTTTGGAGTAAAGTATCAGGTTCCCTTTTTAGTAGACACCTCCTGTCTGCTGTTGGAACACATCAATTGTATCTTCGTTCTCCATTTCTAACTGTGCAGGTGTGTCTGTTTCGTTGATTGGCTGTCCATCAAATCAGAATCTGATCTGCCTCATTGACAAACCCTGTCGTTCACAATAGGCTTTCATTAGTTTACTAAGTGGTGTGTGCCTCTTCATTTTAAACTGCACCACAGAACCATCCTGCACCACCACCTTCAAATTAATATGATCGTTGTTCTCAGTCTTGACTCCTTCCTTAGGATTTTCATCAGCCATGGCGAGTGCCGGAGTCTCCTCAGGTGCCACTTCACAAAAGAGGTAACAGGTTCACACCTTCATGGCTCCTGTGAACTAGCCATTTGGGAGGAAACAGAAAAATGAAGATTTCCCACTGATAATTCGGACACCAGCACACAAAACTCACGTGGAGAGGCAAAAAAGGGAACAGGCCTTCTTGAAGACACACCTCCATGGCTCCTGAGAACTAGACATATTGGGGAAAACAGAAAAATGAAGATTTCCCACTGGTAATTCAGCCTCCAGCACACAAAACTCACATGATTGAACTTCCAAGTTTGGGAAGAAACTGACCATCCACCAGATGACTAGAAATCACTGCAGGATCACAAGAAATATGGGAAAGCAGGAAAATACCTCTCCTCCAAGGGAAAAGGATAACTCCTCTTCATCCACACACAGTTCAATGGAAATCATGGAAATGTCTGATTAAAGAATTCAAAACATTCATAATGGCAAAGCTAACAAAGATGGAAGAGAAGAGATACAATGAACTGCTGAAGAGGAAGGAGAAAGGAGTTGAGTTCCAGGAGGTGAGGAAATTCATGCAAGATCTAAAAGAGGAATTTCACACTTTACAAAAGAATCAGATGGAAGGCTATAATACAGGAAGTCAAAATCTCCCTTGAAAGCATTAAAAGCAGACTAGATCACACAGAAAATAGAATCTCAGATGTATGGGAACCAGCAGTTAGTGTAATGGCTATGTCGCTGGACTCCCACGTAGTCGACTGCGGTTCGCATCCCGGACCCGGTGGCTTAAAACTCACGCCGGGCACGTGTGCGTGCGTGCCCAAGATCCTGAGAGGAGAATGGAGGAGAAAGGATTGCGGCGTGACCATCCCCCCTGGGGGGTGATTTCTCACTTTCTGTTTCTATGTCTCTCTCTGTCTGTCTGGCGAGCACACACGTGCTATAGTGAAAAACCTCTCAAAAAAAAAAAAAAGATAAAGGATCTCAGATGTAGAAGAGAAAATGTTTTCATATATATGTGTATAATATATATATATACATATATATGAAAGTAGAACTGGAATATTATTGATGATAACATGCATAATTAAGCCACTATGCAGTTTATTCTAGATGGGAAACAACATTTAGTATGTTGTGATGATGCTCAGGGAATGAATGTAAATTAATTAAAAAAAAAGTTTTAGGAGGAAAAAAAAAACACTAAAACTGTTCTTATCGAAATTTTTTTTAAAAAATGCATATGTGATGACTACAGTAAGCTATGCAGCCCCAGCTATGTACTACTTTATAGTATGTTCATTCTACTCACTGAGGTTTATGCCTAAAGTCAGACTTGGGTTTATGTATAGGTATATATCAGCTGTGCTTGCTATTGTAAATATTTAGAATAATTAAGTTCATTAACAAATCAATTAAAGGGGAGGGAAGGCATAGAAAGCAGCCATGGATACCAGAGACAATGTGGGAGGAGGGTGGGACACGGCAGAGGGTGAGGGATAGGGAATCAAGGATGGCAAAAAAAAAGCAAAATATACAAGACATAAGAAATGGAAAATTATTTGTTGATAACATGTATGCTGATGTGCTTGATTGAGCCAATATACAGTGTATTCTGGATGGACAATTTATTTTGTATGCTGTAATGATGTATAGTGAATTAATGTAAAAAAAATTTAAAGAAAAAGGGAAAAAAGGAAAAGAAAAGAACCAAGAAAATTTTTTTTAAAAAGAGCAAAAGAGGTACCAGGTCCTCAACAAATGAGCACACAGGCAACACCAGAAGCAGCAGAAGGAAATTCCTCATCTTCTGATCAGCTTTTTTCTTCTGATGTTCATTTTCTTTCTTCACTTTCATCTCTGTTAGTTTAGTCATTATGAATACTCTAAATTCTTTATCAGACATTTCCGTGATTTCCATTGTAATGTCTGTGGATGAAGAGGAGTTATTCTTTTCCCTTGGAGGTGAGGTATTTTCTTGGTTTCACATATTCTTGTGACCCTGCAGTGATTTCTAGTCACCTGATGGATTATCCATTTCTTCCTAATTTCTAGAAGATCAATCTGAGCCATCAGAGGCACACAGGAGGATGAGGTCCGGAAACTCTGTCATTACATTTTTCTCCCTTTGTGATGCAGATTCAGTGGGAGTTGAGGAATATGAAGACACAAATAATATTCAGATTTTGGTAACTTTTCATTTAGACTTCTCTAGACACTCAGTAGGTGGAAGCTGAGCAGCAAAGTAATGAGGTAAAAGAAAAAAGCTAAGAAAACAGAGAAAGAGAGAAAGAAAAATGGATAAAGCAAACCAAAAGAATTATTTATTTATTAATTATAAAAATAAAAAAATGAAAACTGTGGGGTGCTGAAATCACTAGATCTCAGTTCTCACGGTGGGCTGTCTTCTTTTTTTGCCTACATGGGAGGGGAATGGAGAGGGGGTTATTACCAAGATAGAGGAGGTTATCAGAGCCAAGAAAAAAATTTTACCACAAAATTTTTTAAAAAGAAAAAGAGACAGAAAGGCAGAAATACACAGAGAGAGAGAGACAGAGAGAAGGAGACAGGGATTCTACCAGGGTAGATTCTCAGCAAAATATCTTCATTGCTCTTATCTCTGAAATCACTAGATGTCAGCTCTCATGGTGGAACTCGAAAATAGGAGTTTTTCTATAAATAAGAAGATAACAAGGAAGAATGTGTTTCAACTCTTGGTGCTATCTCTAACATGCCTTAAATTTTTTTTATTCTTTTTCATACATTAAAGCCAATCCTGTCACTTAATCAATTGTTAAATCAAAGAATCAGAGTTTTAGGAAATACTCATCTTGCCCACCATCCCAAGTCATACTATTTCTTATCTCTTTCTCATTAATTTTCAGACATCTTTCAAAAGATGGTAGTTGGTGAGAAGCTAAAAGGAAATAAACTCTTTTATTCCTGATATCACCCCATCCCCAGGAGATCAGCCACCAATGCTATAGGATGTCAGAAAGAGCACATGGTCCTTTTGGTGCCATAATCTGCCATGATCTTCCTATCTTCCAGTCTCTTCCCATTGCAAGTCACAATTTGGGCCTCAGGAGTTACAGTGGTCTTGATCTCAATCATTTTTTTCACCTGGGCCACTGAGTTGGACCTTTGCACCTGGAGGTGGTGTCTCTGACCCTCATCTCCTGACTCCACAAGCAGTAAGGACAACTCCTCATCACTGGGCTTCACCACCCTCAGGGTGAGGTGGATGGTTGTCTCCTTGTCAATGCCATATGACGATAGTGTTCTCTGTGACTTTAGGGTCTTGGGGCCTAGCAGAAGAACCTGGTCCTGCACAGAAACCTTGGTCTTAGACCGGACATGTTCATTGACCTTCTTCACTCTGTCCCCCGGGCTGGCACTGAAAGTCATTAATTCCCATTCCTTGGAGTAAACATTCACTTGGACAATGACAGGCAAGAGACAGTTACCCAGAATGCCTCCTCTGAATACCCACTCTCCCACCTTAATCGTAACCAACCTTCCACTGCCTGTCTAGTCCTCAAGCTCCTTTCAACAATCTGTGTCCCTACCTTTCCTAGGGCTTCTCTTCTAGAATTCTCAGGTTAGAACACAAACAAGATTAGTCTAATTTCTTTAGAACTATGCCTCTTACTTACCTCCTTAATTAAAAATTTCCACCTTCTTTATCTGCCCATCTTACCCAGCCAAAAATTTTCCCATGTCAAAAAAAGAAAATCCAACTATAAACCTTCAAAGATGTACACAAGACTCTAAAAACTCCCAGAAAGAATTTCCAAGACTCACCACCCTCGTGGGATACTCATGGACATAGCATACCCTCCATAGCTATTTTAGAAGGAATACCTAGTTAGGAAACATAATCTCTAAACTTATAGATATTTTTTTCTAATATCCCATTGCTTTATAATAACAACTCACAGGGACCAGCAGTTACCGTAAAGGCTATGTTGCTGGACTCCCATGTAGTTGACCGCAGTTCGAGTCCCAGACCCAGTGGCTTAAACTCACGCCAGGCACATGCGCCTGTGTGCCCAAGATCCTGAGAGGAGAATGGAGAAGGGATTGCTGCGTGGCCATTCCCCCGGGGGGTGATTTCTCACTTTCTAACTCTCTGTCTCTCTCTGTCTTTCTGGCGAGTGCACACACCTTATAAAAAAATAATACTAACAACTCACATATTACAGTGATACTATGTTTAGTGTTACTTGCTAATCTGCATTTCCTGTGTTTTTATATCTACCTATTGTAAAATATGATCTCTTCCTTTAACTAGATCATACATAGCCCTACCCACACAAGACAGGAACTGTAATCCAAGTCTTACTTTAATAACCTACGAAAATTCTTAAAGATGGAAAGCTCACCCAATATTGCCACTTAAGTCTGAGAGTACTACTTTCATGCTGTTCAGAAATGTCTCCTAACCTTGATGTCACAGACATTTCTTTACTGCGGCGGGGCAGGGGGGTCTCTCTGTGTTAAGCACTGCCCTCATTCCAAGTTTTCTCCATAGCAAATCTTTTCTTATGTCAGGCAATGTATTAGGTTATTAACAACTTCAGGAAAATGAATTTTAGAAGCTCTCTTCGGGGAGGAAAGGGAACCTTAAGTGTAAGAACTCTAAAAGGGCCAGCCAGCTAGAGTACAGGTTAAAGCACAAGAATCCCACATGGCTGACTTCGTGGTTAGAATCTCAGGCCCGGCACCTTGAAAAACATGTTGGGTGTATATGTGTGAGTGCCCGAAAATCCAAAGAAATTAATGAAGGAAATGTGACTATGGAATAGCCAACCCCTTTGGAGAGTGCTTTCTCACTTTCTCCCTCTCTCTTTCTAAAGTGCGCACATGTCCTAAAGCAAAACAAAACAAGCATAGAACCCTAGAAGTATTTTCATCATTTCAAGTCTTCCCAGCCCTTGCAGCACAAAGCACACTCACTTCTTCCTTCCTGTCTGAAACAGTGGCCAGTTTAATATCTGACTCAAAAGAAAGCTCAAGAGCTAAATGATGGCCTTCTCTTCAGGGAACTCTTGTTCCCATTCTGCATATATCAACACCTCTCTCATCTCCTCCAAGATGCCTTCCCAGAAACTCTGCCTCCCCGACCTCTGTCTCTTGTCCACTCCTGAGGTCTCTCCCCAACCCTTAGTACTGCTTTGTCTTCCTCTTCCCCTTTATCAAATCCCAACTTACACAGAGGCAGTCGGCCATCTCAGCAGTCACAGGAGTAAAACCAGGAGACTGAGAAAAAGGTCCTTGTGTCCAGCTTATATGCAACTGGTTGAGCTGGAAATCCCCTGTGTGTATTGCTGAGTTTGGCTTTGCTGTGCCCTTTGATTGTGTATGATCGCATGGATTCTCTTTCACTTCTGCTTGCATGAAGTCAATAAACAGAGGAAACTTTCTGATCATGCACTTCTACCCTCAGCCTATCCATTTCCACTCCTCACCCTGGCTTAAAGTGCAGCCCTGACCCCTCACTGCTTAAAGACCCGATTTGTTTGGTGGGCCTCTTATACTGCTTTTAAGAGCACTCGATCAGCCATGGGCTTTCCTTAAAGCAGGAGCACCCAGGACAGCCAGCGTTGGTGTGAAGAGACGTGACTATGCAGCCTGTTCACACTCACCTGGAAGAATTGTAAATCATGTCTTGAGAAGACACAGGAGAGATAACCCCAGAAATAGAAGTGGCATTGAGTTTGAGTTTTGGAAGTGCCACTTTATCCCTCGTGGTGAATCTGTTTACTTCCTTAGACATTATTTCTCTATCCATAAAGTGAGACAGAGGGAGAGTTTCCCTAAGTATCTTCCAGGCTAAGAAATCTTTCTTTATAAAATGTCCTTTACTAAATAAAATGCAATGCATTCTGGGTCTTGAACTCTCCAACACACTTCATACTCTTTCTCAGAACCAGCAGTGCAAATCCACTAGTTGAGAATAATCTCAAACCAACAAGTTCCACCTTTTACCCACCACTCTCCCATCACGTACCTTATTTGCCCACCTTTACTCCTAGACACTCATCACTGCTGTGATCTCTGCAATATCTACAAAAGCTGCTCACTCCCTCACTGTTGAGGTTAGGAATGAGTGGGCCAGCAGATGGCATAGTAGTTATGTCTCTGGATTCCCACATGGCTGACCACAGTTCCATTCCAGACTCCATGGCTTAAAATCATGCGCAACATGTGCGCATGTATGCCCAAGATCCTAGGAGGGATGTGGAAGGGATTGTGGCATGATCATTCCCCTGGAGAGTGATTTCTCACTTTTCCTGTCACTGTCTCTGTCTCTCTCTGTCTCTCTCTCCCTGTCTCTTTTGAGCGCATGCACCTTATGGCAAAAGCCTGTTTTAAAAAAGAGAGAAAGTTTTCGATTGAGTCCAAAAGGGTGTGCGTGAACTGTGTGCACTCAAGGAATTTACTCAGTCCCTCTGATCTTTATATTCCACATTGATCATTGCCTTCTCTCTAATTCTCAGAATATTAACACAGATCAATTTTTTCTAAGAAATTTTTACCTTAGGGCACGTGCACTTGCCAGAGAGTGAGATACACAGACACAGGCACAGTAAAAGGGAAACTGAGAAATCACACCCCAAGGGACATTGCCACCCCAAATCCCTTCTCTTCCATTCTCCTCCTGGGATCTTGGACATGCACGTAGACTTGCCTGGTTTGACTTTCAAGCCATGGAGTCCAGGACTCAAACAGCAGGTCAGTCACATGAGAGTCCTGCCACTAAACCACTCCACCATCTGCTGGTCCAAGAACCAATTTTTTAAAAAAATAATTTATTAAAAATGCTTCCTGGGGCTAGCAAGTGGCGTGGTGGTTGACATGCTGGATTCCCACATGTCTGACCTCAGTTCAAGTCCTAGACCTGGCAACTTGCTTTCTCTCTCTCTCTCTCTCTCTCTCTCTCTTTCTCTCTCTCTCTCTCTCTCTCTCTCTCTCTCTCTCTCTCTCTCTCTCTCTCTCTCACCCTGTGTCTCTCTGGTAAAAATTTAAGAATAACGATGATAAATAATTTTTAAAAATGTTTCCTTATGGGCTAGCAGATGGCATAGCAGTTACATCACTAGACTCCCACATGGTCAACTGCAGTTCAAGTCACAGAACCGGTGACTTGAAAATCGTGCCAGGCACATGTGATGTGTGCTCAAGATCCTAAAAGGAAAATGGAAGAGAAGGGATTGTGGCATGATCCCCCCTGGGGGGAGATTTCTCACATTCCCTCTCACTGTCTCTGTCTGCTTCTCTCTCTCCAGTGACCCCAAGTACTCTAAGGCAAAAATTTCCAAAAAATATTTTTTAAAATGCTTCCTATTTTTGTTATTTTTCAGTGTTAAAAGATGGTAAATATACCAAGTTATCATCTTTGCTCTGTTTGCAGTGGCCACTTACTGTCACTCACTGGTAAATCTCAAACAATCCCGTTTTATTCTGGAGAGCTCTGTTTGGGAGAACTCAGATTTACAGAAAGTTTCCCTGTAGAGTAAGGAGATCCAAGAGCACATTCCAACTTTTTAAAAGCCTAATCTAGGGACCAGAAAATGAGGTAATAACATCACTGAACTCCCACATGACCACAATTAGAGTCCCAGATCCAGTGGCCTGAAACTCACTCTAGGCACTTGTGCATGAGTGCCCATGACACTGGGAGGAGAATGAAGGAGAAAGGATTGCAGGATGGTCATCCCCCCTTGTGGGTTATTTCTCATTTTCTGTCCCTCTCGTGAGCACATGTGCAAAAATCTCTCTAAAAAATAAAATAAGAGAAGAAAGTTGAGTCTGCCGTAAGAGCTGAGATCTAGTGATTTCAGGGATAAGAGCAATGAAGGTGTTCTGCTGAGAAGTCACCCTAGTAGAGCCCTCTCTGTCCTTTTTTCTCTCTGTCTCTCTCTATCTCTCTCTGTCTCTGTCTCTGCCTTTTCTTAATTTTTCTTTTTAAAAAAAATTTTAAGGTAAAGGTTTTCCTTGGCTCTGATATCCTCTTTTATCTTGATAATAATCCTCTTCCTTTTCTCCTCCCATCTAAGCAAACAAAAAAGGCAGGCCAGAAGACTGAGTCTGCCATAAGAGCTGAGATCTAGTGATTTTGCCTGGCTCGCAGTTTTTTAAAATTAACAAATAAATAAGTTTTTTGATTGTGTACTTTTTCATTTTTTCTCTTTTTTCTTTCTCTCTTTCTCTGTTTTCTTATCCTTTGTCTTTTACCTCATGACTTTGCTGCTCAACTTCCATGAACTGAGCGTTTACACAGGTCTAAGTGAAAAGTTGCCAAAATCCGAATACTCTCTGGGTCCTCATATTCCTCAGTTCCCGCTGAACAAAGGGGGAAAACACAGCAGCAATGAGTTTGCAGACTTCATCCTACTATGCATCTCTGATTGCTCAGATTGATCGTCTAGAAATTAGGAAGAAACATATAACCCATCAGATGACTAGAAATCACTGCAGAGGCACAAGAAACATACTAAACCAAGAAAATACCCCTCCCCCAAGGAAAAAGAATAACTCCTCTTCAACCATAGATGGTACAATGGAACTCAGGGAAATGTCTTATAAAGAACTTAGAGTATTAATAGTGACAAAATTAAGAGAGATGGAAGAGAAGAGAGACAATTAACACCAGAAGAAAAAAGTCAATGTGTTCCAGGAGGTGAGGAATTTCTTGCGAGAGCTGAAAGAGGAAATACACATCATAAAAAAGAACCGGGACAAGCAGTTAGTGTAATGGTATGTTGCTGAACGCCCATGTTGTCGACTGCAGTTCAAGTCCTGGACCCAGTGGCTTAAACTCACACCAGGTGCGTGTGCATGTGTGCTCAAGATCCTGAGAGGAGAATGGAGGAGAAGGGTTTGTAGCATGGCCATCCCCCCCTGGGGGGTGATATCTCACTTTCTTTCTCTTTGTCTTTCTCTGTCTTTCTGGTGAGTGCATGCACCCTATAGAAAAAACTTTTCAAAAAAAAAAAAAAGGAATCAAATGGAACTGTTGGAAATGAAAGCTATAATACAGGAAGTCAAAACTTCCTTTGAAAGTATTAAAAACAGACTAGATCATACAGAAAATCAAATCTCAAATGTAGAAGACAGATTCTCTGGACTAGTAAAATCCACCATGAAACTGAGAAACTAGGCCATCAAAAATGATAATATACAAGAAATACTAGATATCATTAAACGTCCAAACATCCAGATAATTGGTATCCCAGAATGTAAAAAGACTAATAAGGGCATTGTCAATCTATTCCATGAAATCCTGGAGCAAAACTTTCCAAAACTAGAGAGGCATTCAAAGATCCAAACCCAAGAAATACAAAGAATCCCAAATAGGATGAACCCAAGAAGATCTTCTCCAAGAAACATAGCAAGAATGACCAAAACCACAAAGACAAGATACTCAGACTAGCAAGGGAGAAACATCAATTTACTTACAAAGGATATCTCATCAGGCTAACAGCAGATCTCTCATCAGAAACAAGGCAAGCAAGGAAAGAATGGGAAAATAAATTCAGTGTTGAGTGAAAAACAATTTCAACCAAGAATACTGTACCTGGCAAGATTATCCTTCATATGGGAAGAAAAGACAAACAAAACCTGAAAGAATTTACTAACACCAGACCAGCTCTCCAAGAAGTTCTGAAGTGAGTGCTATCCCAGGAAAATTAAAGTCGGGCACACAGACATAAGAGTTCTAAAACAGCTAAGTAAATGACCAGCTCAATGGTAGGGACAAGTACAGAGTTGAATGTTTTCTTCCGAATGTAAGTGGAGAGATCGAACCACAACAGAAGGTAAAGTACATGAGCTTGAACTGGTGAAATAGAATTTTATTACTTTTGACTAAAACATCACTGATCTTCTATGCTTTGTTTTCCAATGTCAAGGAGTTTTGTTTGTTAAGGAGTTGTGGATGGGTTCATGTACCTACTATTCAAACAGAATGCTAACCTGTCTCCTGGATTTAAGTATTAAGTGAGTTCTCTTAACATTTTTTGATTTTTGATTTATTAAAGCTAAAAACCACCTTTCTTTACATTAAATAATGTATTTTAAAAATACCTATTTAGTGACCACAGTAAACTATATAGCCTCAGCTATGTGCTATTTTATAGAATATTCATTCTACCTATGGAGTTGCGTGCCTAAAGTCAACTTTTGTTCTCAGGGATGTATATATCAGCTGAACTTACTATTGAAAGTATTTAGATTAATTAGGATATTTTGTGAATGAGTATAATGTGGGAAAGAATAAAGAAATGTAAAGCAACTGCTGATACCAGAGACAGGGTGGGAGGAGAATGAGAAATGGCACAGGGTGAGAAATAGGGGGTAGGGGGAAGATATATATATATATATATATATATATATATATATCATGTTAATATGCATGATTAAGCCACTTTACAGTGTATTCTGGCTGGAAATTTGCATTTTGTATGCTGTGGTAATGTTCAGTGAAAGTATGTAAAATAAATTAATTAATTAAAAATAAAATAAAGCCTAATCTAAACCATGTTCTTCAATTTGGAGCTCTTACTAAAGTCAGTTAATAAGATTGGAAAGATTAATTATGTGTGTTGTGGAATAGACATGCTTTTTTTTTTTTTTTGAGAGGTTTTTCACTATAGGACACGTGCGCTCGCCAGACAGACAGAGAGAGACATAGAGACAGAAAGCGAGAAATCACCCCCCAGTGGGGATGGTCACGCCGCAATCCCTTCTCCTCCATTCTTCTCTCGGGATCTTGGGCATGCACACACACGCGCCCAGCGTGAGTTTTAAGCCACCGGGTCCGGGACGCGAACCGCGGTCGACTACGTGGGAGTCCAGCAACATAGCCATTACGCTAACTGCTGGTTCCCTAGACATGCTTTTTAAAACACATGGGATAAAAGAATGCCTGGTGGAATGGCCTGGAAATCACTGGACCCTAATACTCTCTTTTCAGATCTCGCTCCATGTCCATGTTATCTCCTGCATTTCAAAAACAAGGTTCTGACCTTTGGCTGCTGCACAGCACCTACCATGTCCACTGTCCAATAGGTTTAGGAATTATGAAACATCACCAGTGGCCAGGCAGAAAATTACAGCTCAGGACAAGGGTGAAACAAAGCGCTGCCACAGGATAGGGGTAAGGAAAGGGCCTGGGAAAAGAGAAAGGAAAAGTTGAGCAAACTCAGACCTGAGTAAACTGCTTTTACTTTTCAATCTTGAACTGCGCCCAGTATTTTCTTGGATCTTCACATCATTTTTGTGAAGGCAACAGGAAGAACAGGTGGTTAAAGGCTGCTTTAAACTAGACTCTCCTGTATGCTTTTCTTCTTTTTCCTTCTCAATTCCTGGATATCTTGGTGCTAGAATCTGCATTATGAGGGGCAGCAAAGAACCTTGGTCAACGGCTCCAAGAATAGTACAAAAATAGGAAAATATAATTATCTGCTGATGCCCCCAGGTCTATACCCACAGCGGCAACCTGCAGCAGATCTGTAAATCTAGCTTCCTCTGTGTATGGTTCCCCAAATTCTCGGCATACTCTTGAACATGCTATGCTCTCTGCCATCTCCAGGCCACTGAGCACAGCTTTACCTCCAATACTACCCTACAAAATGAATTTAGAAGAATACACAGTGCAGGCCAGCTAATGGCATGGTGGGTAAAGAGGCTGGATCTTACATGTCCAATCACATGGTTCAAGTCCCAGACCAGCAGCTTTCAAAACATGCTGGACAAGTGTGTGTGTCTGTGTGCCCAGCTTCTCAAAAGGGGAGAGTGAGGGAGAAGAAATGACCATCTCACATGTGGGCAGCGCTTTCTCACTTTCTCTCGGGAAATTTTTTAAAAAGCAGAATACTCAGTAGAAGTAACATCTCTGTCAGGAAGCCCTCCCTAGCTTTCTTCCTCTCTAACCTGGGTTATGTGCACATCTATCCCCCATATTTCCTTCAAAAGCCCCTCAGAGCATGTTTCTCCAGATCATATGCTTTTCTCTCCCCACCCCTGAATACAGTAGGAATCTTGGGAGTCAAGAAGTGGGTTTCATTTTGTTTGTTTGTTTGCTTGCTTTTTTTGTCTACTTAACTTGTTTCTCCAGCATTGCCATATCATGCTGTCTAGCACAGGAAATAATATTTACTAACTCTATAAATGAATTAATAAGTGAAGGAATGAGTAACTGAATGACAAATAGGAACATAATATTTTGTGAGTAGTTCCATTTCAGGAAATGCATATTTAATGTTTCAACACTGGTTTTCTTCTTAGAATTATTTACTTATTTAATTTTATTTGTTATTATTGTTTTTTAATTTGACCAGAGAGAGAAAGAGTAAGGGAAAGTGAGAAAATAAGACATCAGGTCCAGGACTTAAACCATGGTCAGTCATAAAGGATAGTTAAAAATTTAGAAGAGGCAGTTCTATTTGTAGCCTCCTGGCTAGTCAGGGAACCTAAGGCAGAACCTTTTGCTGGCCTTGGCCCCACCTCCAGCTCCAGCTCCAGCCCCAGCCCAGCTCTCTGAACCTCAGGGCTCCCCCTGCCTCACCAGAAAAGGCAGCCCCTAGCTCTCCAGCAGAGCCCAGTTCCATTCTGCAGCCTCCTGGTCAGTCAGGGAAACTGAGGCAGGGCCTTTCACTGGCCCCTGCCCAGCTCCAACTCTGGCCCCAGACCAGCTCTCCCAACCTCACAGCCTCCCCCATGCCCTGCACCCCAGAAAGGTGGGCTGCTTTCTTTTTTTCTCTTCTTTTTTTTGTTAATTTTCTACTTCTCCTCACCCCTTAGGACAGCCCCCAGCTCTCAAAGCCCAGTTCCATCTGCAGCCCCCTGGAGAAATGTTTTTCTTTTTTCTCTTTCATATTCTTTTTTCTTCTCTCTTATATTGTCATCTTCTCCTCATCTTCCACCCTCCCAGAGGGACTAGACACATCTAGAATCACAGTTTTCAAATACCCTTGTATTGTGAGGCTCCCTGGGTTGCTCCTTTTGACTGATCCATCTGCAAAACAGGAGAAACTACTCTTCAGACACCTGAATAGAAGACTCCTCCTGGGGTGTTACATTGCTAAACATAGCAGAAGAGAAATATCGGCACACATCAGTCCACAGCAAAAGGGAAGCAAACTCGTTCCCAGTGGCAGAAACATTCTCCAAAAGATATCCAAAAGTGAATACATCACCCAATTGCTAGAAGTAAAAGGACCTTGGGTTTGAAAAAAAAAAACAGGAAATATGTCTCCATCAAAAGAATACAATAACTCCCTAGACTGTCCTTTCCCCTGTAGCAGGTGGCAGGTCCAGCTACAGGCCTCCGGCCAGCAAGGGATACTGAGACAGGGACACCTCTGCACCCCACCCCACTTCCAGACTCCTCAGCCCAACACCCGCCCCCTAGACTGTCCTTTCCCCTGTAGCAGGTGGCAGGTCCAGCTACAGGCCTCTGGCCAGCAAGGGATACTGAGGCAGGGACACCTCTGTACCCCCGCCTCACTTCCAGACTCCCCAGCTCAAGACCCGCCCCCTAAGTAGGTAGCTAGGATTTTTCTACTTTTTGTTTTTCTTTGTGCTTCTCCATTCTCTTGTTAATAACCACCTCTGCCACCTTCCACAGAATGTCTTTCCCCCTACAGCAGGCGACAGGTCCAGCTACAGGCCTCTGGAGAAATTGTACTCCGAGCATTAGCGGGTTAGTGCGGCACGTGACTTTTTCCTTATTTCTCTCTGTTGTCTTTTATTTTGTCTCATATTATCCTCTCCTCTTCATTTTCCCTGCCAGAGGGATGAGACAGGTCTAGAATCAGATATCTGAAATTCCCTACTAATGTAAGTTTCTCTGGGATCCTCCCTTGTACTCATCCACCTGAGAAAAAGGAGATACTGCTTTTCAGACACCTCAGTAGAGCACCCCTCTTAAGACCACATTACTAAAAACAACAGAAGAGAGACTTCAGTAAACATCAATTCCCAGCAAGAGGGAAACACACTTACTCCTAGTCTAGAAATGCTACCTTAAGAGGTATTTAAAAGGGAATACATCTTCCACTGGCTAGAAGAAGAAGAGCCTCAGGACTGAATAAACAAGGAAATATGTCTCCACCAAAGGAAAACGGTAACTCCCCTCCATCTCTCATAAATATAGTGAACGTTACCAAAATGACAGACATAGAATTCTGAACATTCATGGTGACCAAATTCTGTGAGTTGGAATAGAAAAGAGACAATGAACTACAGAAGATTAGGAAGTCTTTCCATGATATGAAAGAAGAAATGGATACTCTGAGAAAGAATCAGGTGGAAGTATTAGAGATAAAGTCTGTAATACAGGAAATCAAAAACTCTCTTGAAAGTATTAAGAGTCCATTACACCATGCTGAAGATCTCTGATGTAGAATATAAAACCTCTGACCTAGAAAAAAAAAAAAAGATAGAAAAACAACAAAAAAAATGATGATAATATACGAGAACTACTAGACTACATTAGACACCCAAACATGAGAATAATTGGCATCCCAGAGGGTGAAGAAACTAATAACAGCAAGTAAATTCTATTCCATGAAATCCTGGAAGAAAATTTCCCAAGTCTAGAGAAGCACTCAGCCATCCAGACCCAAGAAATACAGAGGACCGCAGTTAGAATCAACCCCAGAAGATCTCGCCAAAGCACATCTTAGCCAGGCTGTCTAAGACCAAAGATAACAACATGATAATAAAACTGGCAAGAGAGAAATGAGAAGTGACTTACAAAGGCCATCCCATCAGGCTAACACCGGATTTCTCAACGGAAACAATGCAAGCAAGGAGAGAATGGAAATACATATTGAAAATTTTAAGAGAGAAACAATTAAAACCAAGACTATTATATCCTGCAAGATTATCTTTTATAGGGGAAAAAATATTTAAATCTTCTCAGACAAACAAAACCTAAAAGAACTTGCCAACACCAGACCACCTCTTCAAGAAACCCTGAAGAAAGTACTGTTCCAGGAAAACTAAAGAATTAACAGCCAGGGGAACCAGCAGTTAGCATAATGGCTATGTCGCTGGACTCCCACGTAGTCGACCGTGGTTCGCGTCTCGGACCCGGTGGCTTACAACTCACGCCGGGCGCGTGTGCGTGCGTGCCCAAGATCCCGAGAGGAGAATGGAGGAGAAGGGATTGCGGCGTGACCATCCCCCCTGGGGGGTGATTTCTCGCTTTCTGTCTCTATGTCTCTCTCTGTCTGTCTGGCGAGCGCACGCGCCCTATAGCGAAAAACCTCTCCAAAAAAAAAAAAAAAAAAAAAAAAAAAGAATTAACAGCCAGAAACAAAGAAATAAAAGACAACTAAGACAACGGCCAACTTAAATGTCAGTACAGACCCTGTAATATCGATAATAACATTGAATGTTAATGGATGAAATTCTCCAATCAATAGACACAGACTGACTGAATGGATAAAAGAACAGAAACCCTCTATCTGTTGCCTACAAGAAACCCACCTCATGGAGAAAGACATACATAGATTGAAAGTGAAGGATTGGAAAAAGGTTTTCCATGCAAATGGGAACTAAAAAATAACTGGAGTTGTGATACTAATTTCTGACAAAATAGGCTTTAAAACAAAAACTGTTCGAAGATGTGGAGGGCACTGCATACGGAAGCCATCTTGAGCTATCCGCCATCTTGAGCTATCCACCATCTTGGAAACCATTAGGCTTCACTTCCTCACTGAGCAAACCGTTTCTCAGAAATCATGTGACCAACCATTCTCTCTGGAAGTGGTTGGGTTTCTAAGCAACAGGAGAGATCCGCCCACATCAATGACTGGTTCATGCTGTTCTATCTCATTTGCATTTCGGGCAACCAATTGGTGCCCACCAACTGTATATAACTGGCCATTTTTCCTCAATAAACGGAAGTAGACAGAAGAAGACGACTTGATCAGCATCTCGTAGTGTGTGTGCGTGTGTTTGTCCCATCTCTCACTCCCTCCCCCAGGGAACCTGTTCGACTGTCCTGTGGGTCGGGACACGTGGCGCCTGAACACGGACTTGGGTACGAGGGGTCCAGTGAAGAGCTCCCGAGGAAGGCTCCAGTGCAGAGCAAGTGAGAAAAGCCGGCGGAAAGGCTGCAGAAGCCGACAGCATAGACTCATCCAGAAGTGGACGGCAGAGATTCGTCCTGGTAAGTATTTACTTACGTTTTATTTTAAGTACAGGTAATAATGGGACAAAAGCTTAGTCAGCAAGAAATATCCGTTCAGAGCTTAATAGAAGCTCTTGTCGTTATGGTCACTAAGGGAGAGCAGATCATGCAAAATGATCAACCCCAGGAGGACGCTATAGCCACCTCAGATCTAACCAAGGATTCTAAAATTGAAAAAGAACAGGGAGAGGATCTTATTTCCCTAGATAGTGAGGAAGAAGTTAAAAGCCCCAAGAGAGAGACGAAACTCAAAAAATCTAAAAAACTAAAAAAGAAAAACAACCTTAAGGCTCTCCAAGAGCCAAAGAAAAATGAGTCATTATCTAGTTCAGAGGATGAAATCTTAGAGGCCAAGACTGCCACGTGCAGTAATCCAAAATGGCCGTCTGAACAAAAAACTTTAGAAACAAAGACTGCCACATGCAGTAACCCAAAATGGCCATCTGAACAAAAAACTTCAGAAATGAAGACAGGCAAATACCATAATTTAAAATGGCCACCTTTCAAAAAACGACCGCCATCTAACAACCTGGTCGCATCCACGCCATCTTTGGCGATGCCCGTTATTGATCCTAAGGCAAAAATTCAGACTACAAAACTTAAGCCAGTTCAAAAACTACAATCATTGATAGATTTTGAGGGGCAGGAAACCTTCCCAGTAACAGAAACCACAGATCCACAAGGACAAGCATGGCGCCACGTACGTGGCTTTGATTTTAACATTACAAAAGAAATTAAAACAGCAGTTGCTCAATATGGAGCTACAGCTCCATATACTTTAGCCATAGTTGACTCGGTGGCAGAAAATTGGCTTACATCAATAGATTGACATACATTGGCCCGTGCTGCGCTCTCTGGAGGGGATTACTTACTTTGGAAATCAGAATATGTGGAAAATTGTAGGGAGACTGCATGCTGTAATGCCCAGGCCAGCAATGGCTGGTCAGCAGATATGTTATTGGAAGAAGGCAATTATACAACTTGTGACAATCAAATGCAATATGATTCAGGGCTATTTGCTCAAATTAATACGGCAGCCATGAGAGCTTGGAAAAAACTTCCTACTAAAGGAGACTTAAGTACCTCCCTTACAACAATAAAACAAGGGCCTGACGAACCTTTTTCTGAGTTTGTTCATTGGTTAATTACTGCAGCAGGGAAAATATTTGGCAGTGCTGATGCAGGTACCAATTTTATTAAACAATTGGCATATAAAAATGCTAATGCTGCTTGTCAAGCAGCAACCAGGCCATATAGAAAAAAGACAGATTTATCAGGATATATTTGCCTATGTTCTGATGTTGGGTCAGCATACCAACAAAGATTGGCTCTGGCCGCTGCTCTTAAAGGATATACTGTTCGCCAGTTTCTTAACCTTAATAATGGAGGCAATTGCTTCAGTTGTGGTCGGCCTGGACATATGGCAAATATCCTGATACAATCATCCAGCCGTTTACTAAAGACCAAGTTAATTGGCTTTTCCAACAAACAGATTTCTGGCCTATTGCATGTACTTCCTTTACTGGAACTATTGATAACCATTTTCCTCCAGATAAATTTTTATATTTTTTATCTACCCATGATTTGGTTTTATGTTCACGTTTCTGTTGATACCTTTAGCGGTTTCATTTCTGCCATGGCGCAAACTGGAGAGGCTGGTAAACATGTTATCTCCCATGTCCTCTCCGCACTCTCTGTTATGGGTGTACCTCAACACATTAAAACCGACAACGGTCCGGGTTATGTGGGAAACAACTTTGCCTGCTTCTGTAAACAGCTCCGTATCAGACATACTACAGGAATTCCATACAATCCCCAGGGACAGGGCATTGTTGAACGTGCTCATCTTTCCTTGAAAAATACTCTCCAAAAGCTAAAAAAGGGAGAGCTCTTACAAACTAAGGGCTCACCAAAAAACCTTCTGGCACATGCTCTTTTTGTCCTAAATTTCCTGTCTCTTGATAAAGATGGAGACTCAGCTGTTGAGCACTTTTGGCATTCTACTACCAAAACAAAATTTGCCTCAGTTTTGTGGAAAGATCCTCTGGACAATACATGGAATGGTCCGGACCCTGTCCTCATTTGGGGCAGAGGGTCTGTCTGCATCTGTTCTCAAAAACTGGATGCTG
Organism: Tupaia tana; assembly: GCA_026018925.1. Classification (NCBI taxonomy): domain Eukaryota; kingdom Metazoa; phylum Chordata; class Mammalia; order Scandentia; family Tupaiidae; genus Tupaia; species Tupaia tana. Next base: position 133,588,273 of record JAKSZU010000002.1, read on the forward strand.
CTCGTTGGCTACCAGAAAGATTAATCAAACAGATTGATTCTAACAAGCCATCCAGGGACGATGAAAGCCCTGAGATATCTCTCTCTCCTTCCACAGATCCACAAAATGAAAATCCTTCTTAAATACCTGATTCTGTTTTGCTTCTTCGACACTACTGCTGCTGGTTTTGATCCTGGTGCCACTCCTCCTGGCAGAACAGGGGGGTCCCTGTCTTGCTTTACAGGAATGCTGCTGCTTTTACACCAACAAGTCCAGCATCGTTCGTGACAACTCTCCGACAATCCCTTATGGTCTGCATGGAATGGACTCCTCCCCTTTTTTCTCCCCATACTTGGTCCGATTCTGGGTTTACTGATTGTTTGTTCTTTGAGGCCTGTTCTCTTTAATAAGCTCATGGCTTTCTTTAAACAACAGATAATTCCATAAAAATGCAGCCTATCCAAGTCCACTACCACAACCTGGAGATGGAGTATCGCGGAGCCTAGACATTGCTCCTGCCTGAGGCGCTGAATCGGTTAGCCAAAGACGGGTAAGAGATTCTGATGAACCCAGTAACTGTTCAGTCCTTCCACCTAAGACAGGAAGCCCATCATAGCTATGGGACTCTCCAGTGACGGGTAAGGATGGACGTATGGTTCCATAGACGACTCCAACCTAAGACAGGCATGATTCCCCCAGGTTTTTCTCCTCTCTTTGAAAAAATAGAAAAGGGGGACATGTGGAGGGCACTGCATACGGCAGCCATCTTGAGCTATCCGCCATCTTGAGCTATCCACCATCTTGGAAACCATTAGGCTTCACTTCCTCACTGAGCAAACCGTTTCTCAGAAATCATGTGACCAACCGTTCTCTCTGGAAGTGGTTGGGTTTCTAGGCAACAGGAGAGATCCGCCCACATCAATGACTGGTTCATGCTGTTCTGGCTTTTGACAGAAAGTGGATGAATATGGAAGTTTTCCTGCTGAGTGAAGCAAGCCAGGCTATGAAGGAGAGACATTGTATGTCCCCACTTAACATATACAGAATGTCTGCACTCTATGACTGAAACTGATTGACTAAAGGATATACAAACACAAGAGATGGGTGTGAATGCCAGATGTGGTGTGTGTGGAGGAGTGGGTCTTGGGAAGGACATTTAGAGGAGGGATATGGAGGCAGAGCATTGACGGGATGGGGAGGTGTGGTGTTATCTGTTGAAGATATTTTGAGCAACTGGACTGGGGAGAAATGTTCACATATTGAAATGTTCACTTTGTAAGCTAAACAATGTGATTGAATGTATATTTAAAAAATTTTAAATAGATTAATTAATAAAAATAAATAAATAAAAAGAATACAATAACTCCGCTACATCTCTTGAAAAAACAGAAGAACTTCTGAAATAACCGACGAAGAATTGAGAACATTCATAGGGACAAAACTCTGTAAATGTGAACAAAAAGAGATAACGAACTCCAGGAGATGAGGAAGTCCTTCCATGATTTGAAAAAAGAAATGGACACTATAAGGAAGAATCAGATGGAACTAGTAGAGATGAAGTCTGTAGTACAGGAAATCAAAATCTTTCTCGAAAGTATTAAAAGCCATTAGACCATGCTAAAGATCAAATCTCCTACAAAGAATGTAAAACCTCTGACCTAGAAAATAAACAAAAATTATAGAGGAAATAACAACAAAAAATGAGGATAATATACGAGAAATACTAGATTTCATTAAACGTCCAAACATCTGAATAATTGCTATCCCAGAAGGTGAAGAAACTAATAAGGGCATGGAAAAATCTATTCCATGAAATCCTGGAAAAAAATTTCCAAGTCTAGAGAAGCACTCAAATATCCAGACCCAAGAAATACAAAGGACAACAAATAGAATCAACAAAAAAAAAAAAAATCCCCCACACGGCACATCTTAGCCAGACTGGTCAAAACCACAGATAAAGACAAGATACTAAAATTGGCAAGAGAGAAACAACAAATGACTTACAAAGGTCATCCCATAAGGCTAACACCAGATCTTTCAATGGAAACAATGCAAGCAAAGAAAGAATGAAAAGACATGTTGAAAGTGTTATGAGAGAAACAATTTCAACCAAGGTTATTATATCCAACAAGATTATCCTTCAAATGGGGAAAAAAAGATTAACATCTTCTCAGACAAACAAAACCTGAGAGAATTTGCCAAAACCAGACCAATACTTCAAGAAATTCTTAAGAGACTCCTATTTTAGGAAAACTAAAGAATGAACAGCCAGAAATAAGGGAATAAAAGACAACCAAGGTGATGACATTGTGGATAAGGGCTCTGGATTCCCACATGGCCAACCACGGTTCGAGTTCCTGACCTGGTGGCTTGCTTTATAGATTCCCCTTTATCTTGTTCTCTGTATCTCTCTGGCCAAATTTTAAAAAGTAATAATAAGGGACCAGCAGTTAGTGCAATGGCTATGTCGCTAAACGCCCATGTAGTCAACCGCCGTTCGAGTCCCAGACCTGGTGGCTTAAACTCATGCCGTGCATGTGTGTGTGCATGCCCAATGCCCAAGATCCCAAGAGGAGAATGGAGGAGAAGGGATTGCAGCATGGCCATCCCCCCTGAGGGGTCACTTCTCAACACAATATAAGCTATCTATAAAAAAAAAAAAAAAAAAAAAAAAAAAAAACACATAGCTAACATCATTCTGAATGGATAAAAGCTGAAAGTCTTTCTGCTAAAAACTGGTGCAAAACAAGGATGCCCACTTCCTCCACTCCTTTTCAATTTAGTACTGGAAGTTCTCCCCAATGCAATCTGAAAAGAGAATAAAATAAAAGACATTCAAATAGGAAAAGAAGAGGTGAAATTATCTCTATTTCCAGATCACATGATTGTATACACAGAAGACCCAATAGTATCCACAAAAAAAGTTTCTGGAAATAATAAATGAATACAGTAAAGTTGCAGGATACAAAATCAACATACAGAAATAGGTAACATTTCTATATATGAACAGTAGGCAGACTGAGAGTGAAAAAATTATTCTATTTATGATAGCCACATATGTATAAGATATTTAGGAATAAATCTAACTAAAGAAGTTGAAGAGTTCAACAAGCAAAACTATGAGAAGCTGAAAAACAGAAATTGAAAATGACATGAAAAAAGTGGAAGGACATCCCATGTTCCAGAACTGGAACAATTAATATAAGCAAAATGGCGATTCTAACCAAATTAGTCTACATATTTAACGTAATCCCAATCAAAGTGTGAGAGATATTCTTCACAGATCTAGAAAAAACAATCATACAGTTTTTCTGGAACCATAAAAAGATCTCATCTTGCCAAAGCAATCCTGCACAAGAAGAGTGGGGTGGTGGCATCTCACTCCCTGACCCAAAAATATACTACAAAGTTGTGATAATCAAAACAGCATGGTATTGGCACAGAAACATGCAGGTAAACCAATAGAACAGAAAAGAGACCCCAGAAATAAACTTCCAAAAATATAGCCAGCTGATTTTTTTTAACTTTAACTTCTTTTTATTTATTTCTTTTCGTTCAGCTTGTACAGTAATTCTTGTTTGGAAGAGAACATAAGTTTATTGAATAAAAAGCACAGTTTATTTTTTTTTAATAAAAGACATTGCTAAAGGGGTACCATTTACTGAGTTAAATACAACTTTTTGATTATAACAAGAAAAACAAAATAAAACATCACTCTGCATTAGTTCACCACAAAGCAGATTTACATGTAACTGTCCACAGTAGAAAAACACAGGAAAGTTTTTACGTGATCCCAGAGGTACCCTGTCCTTATTCATATGAAAACAAAATGTTTTTCAAAGTTAAAGCTATTACATTTCTAGAAATACAAAACACTTTAAGAAAAACCTTTTAAGAAAAAAATTTTTTCTCTCATCTTCTGCTCATGGCATAAATTTTAATTCTTTCCAGTGGAATCGAAACCTCCTGAACCCCGTTCTGTATCATCCAAACCTTGAACTTCTTTTATTTCTGGGTAAAAAATTCGGTCACCTTTTTTAACTTGAAACTTTTCTTTGCCAAAATTAAACAATACAACACCAACATTTCCTCTGTAATCTCCATCCATGACACCAGCTCCTACATCTATGAAATGTTTTGCAGCCAAGCCAGAACATGGAGCTACTCTTCCGTAACACCCAGAAGGAAGAGCTTCCTGAATGTCATTCTTCACAAGGGCCTTCTCCATAGGTGGCACTGTATAATCGTAGGCACTGTACAGATCTAGCCCGCCATGCACGAAGCCCTGCAGCAGCATGCCACGGTCCTCCGCAGGCTAGGCCCGCTTGCTGGGGGAGATAGCAAGTGTCTTGTCTCCGCGGCGGTCTTGGCTCAGGCTGCTGGCGCTGGACAGCGTCTAGGACTGAGAGGTGGGGCTGAGGGGCCGACCAGGCCAGGAGAGTCCTGGACCTGGTGGCTTAAAACAGTACTAGGGAGAAATGTTCACCTGTTGAAATACCCCTTTTGTAAGGCAAATAATAATGTGATTGAATGTATGGAAGAAAATGAAATGAAAAAATAAATGAATAATAAATAAATAAAGTGATTCTTCAGGGAAAAAGAAGAAAACACCAAGTGGGACAAAGGAGGAAGGAAATGGCAGCGGAGCACGGGGTCAGGCCGGAGGAGAGTCATTTCCCCCGAGCTTTAGGCTGGTTGTCCTAGCCAACTGATTTTTTTTTTTTTTAACAAAGGGTATCAGATAATCCAGTGGTGAAAAGAAAAGAAAAAAAAATCTTTAGCAAATGATGCTGGAAAAACTAGATATCCACCTGCAGATACATGAATCTGAACCCCTACTTCTCACCATTGACAAAAATCAACTCGAAGTGGATCAAAGATCTAAACCTAAAACCTCAAACTGTAAAATTACTGCTGGAAAACACTGAGGAAATTCTGGGAGACATTGGGGGTAAGCAAAGACTTCTAAAATAAGAACACCAAGTAGTTCCAGCCCCGGGACCCCCAGGCCAGAGACCCCTCTTTCAGCCAGGAACGCCCTCAGTTCATCCACACCACACCCCCATCTTTCGACCCCTGGGCCAGGATCTCCGAGGGAGGACTGCCCCCAGTAGTTCCAGCCCCGGGACCCCAAGGCCAGAGACCCCTCTTTCAGCCAGGTACATTTTTTTCCTTTTTTTTTTTTCTTTCTCTGTCCTGTTATCCACATCTTTCAATTGTAAATTTCTCTCTTCTGATCAACACACAGGAACGCCCTCAGTTCATCCACACCACACTCCCATCTTTCGACCCCTGGCGAAATCGCACACCGCGCTAGCGACTTTTTCTTTATTCTACATATTATTTTCTTCCCAGTTTCCCAATCCTCACATCTTTTATCTGCACCATCCCTGGATGTCCAGATAGGTCTAGAATTACAATTCTGAAACATTCTAGCATTTTAAGACTCTCTAGAATCCTCCAGTTCCCTGACACACCTGTGAAGAAGGAGATACATTTCTTTGGACACCTGAAGTGAATACTTTTTCTTGTTTTATATTACTGAACACAATTGAAGATAGACTTCGGCTGTCTCCATTCCATATCAGAAAGGAAACACACTTGCTTCTATTAGAAGAAACCTTCTCATAAAAGGTTTTTCAAAGGGAACACATCTCCCAATGGGTAGAAGTACAAGAACCTCAGGCCTGAATAAAGCAGGAAATATGTCTCCATCAAAGGAACACAGTAACTCCCTTCCTGTTCCTGAAAAAATTGAGGACGTTACCAAAATGTCCGAGATAGAGTTTAGAACATTCATGTTGAACAAGTACTATGAGCTGGAACAGAAAAGAGACAATGAATTACAGGAGATGAGAAAGTCCTTCAACGATATGAAGGAAGAAATTCTGAGGAAGAATAATACTGAACTATTAGAGGTGAAGTCTGAAATACAGGAAATCAAAAACTCTCTTGAAAGTATCAAAAGTCGATTAGACCATGCTGAAGGTCGAATCTCTGATGTAGAAGATAAAACTTCTGACCTAGAGAAAACCACCAAAAAGATAGAGAAAATAACAAAAAAACATGAAGATAATATACGAGAATTACTAGATTCCATTAGAAGTCCTAACGTCCGCATAATTGGTATCCCAGAAGGTGAAGAAACTAATAAGAGCATGGAAAACCTATTCCATGAAATCTTGGAAGAAAATTTCCCAAGCATAGAGAGGCACTCCAACATCCAGACCCAAGAAATTCAAAGGACACCAAATAGAATCAACCCAAGAAGATCTCCCCCAAGGCATATCATAGCCAGACTGGCTAAGACCACAGATAGAGATAAGATACTAAAACTAGCAAGAGAGAAACGACAAGTGACTTACAAAGGTCACCCCATCAGGCTAACACCGGACTTCTCAACGGAAACAATGCAAGCAAGGAAAGAATGGGAAGATGTATCGAAAGTGTTAAGAGAGAAACAATTTCAACCAAGACTATTGTATCCTGCAAGATTATCCTTCATATGGGAAAAAAAGATTAAAATCTTCTCAGACAAACAAAACCTGAAAGATTTTGCCAGCACCAGGCCAGCTCTCCATGAAACCCTGAAGAAAGTACTGTTCCAGGATAACTAAAGAAGTAACAGCCAGAAACAAAAGAGTAAAAGGCAACTAAGACAATGGCCAACTTAAATGCCGGGACAGATCCATTAACATCAATAATAACATTGAATGTTAAGTCTTTAAAAGGGAAGTAATCCTCCAATGGCTAAAGGTAGAAAAAGAGCCTCAGGTCTGAATAAACAAGAAAATATGTCTCCAACAAAGGAAAATGCCCCTCCATGTCTCGTAAATATGGAGGACGTTACCAAAATGACAGACACAGAATTCCGAACATTCATGGTGACCAAATTCTGTGAATTGGAAAAAAAAAGAGACAACGAACTACAGGAAATTAGGAAGTCCTTCCAGGATATGAAAGAAGAAATGGATACTCTGAGAAAGAATCAGGTGGAACTATTAGAGATAAAGTCTATAATACAAGAAATCAAAAACTCTCGGGAAAGTATTAAGAGCCGATTAGACCATGCTGAAGATCGAATCTCTGATGTAGAAGATAAAACCTCTGATCTCGAAAAAAACTACAAAAAGATCGAGAAAATAACTAAAAAACATGAGGATAATATACGAGAAATACTAGACTCTATTAGACGCCCAAACATCAGAATAATCGGCATCCCAGAAGGTGAAGAAACTAATAGCGGAATGGAAAATCTATTCCATGACATCTTGGAAGAAAATTTCCCAAGCCTAGAGAGGCACCGAACCATCCGGACCCAAGAAATACAAAGGACCCCAAATAGAATCAACCCCAGAAGATCTTCCCCAAGGCACATCTTAGCCAGGCTGTCTAACGTCACAGAAAAAGACATGATACTAAAACTGGCAAGAGAGAAACGAGAAATAACTTACAAAGGCCATCCCATAAGACTAACACCAGACCTCTCATCAGAAACAATGCAAGCAAGAAAAGAATGGGAAGACATACTGAAAGTGTTAAGAGAGAAACAATTTCAGCCAAGACTATTATACCCTGCAAGATTATCCTTCATTTGGGAAAAAAAGATTAAAATCTTCTCAGACAAACAAAACCTGAAAGAATTTGCCAACACCAGACCAGCTCTTCAAGAAATCCTGAAGAAAGTACTGTTCCAGGAAAACTAAAGACGCAACAGCCAGAAACAAAGAAATAGCAGGCAACTAAGACAATGGCCAACTTAAATGTCGGTACAGACCCTATAACATCGATAATAACATTGAATGTTAATGGGTTAAATTCTCCAATCAAGAGACACAGACTGGCTGAATGGATAAAAATACAGAAACCCTCTATCTGTTGCCTACAAGAAACCCACCTCATGGAAAAAGACATACATAGACTGAAAGTGAAAGGTTGGAAAAAGGTTTTCCATGCAGTTGGGAACCAAAAAAGAGCTGGAGTTGCGATACTAATTTCTGACAAAATAGGCTTTAAAACAAAAAGTGTCCGAAGAGACAAAGAAGGGCACTATATCATAGTAAAAGGCTCTATAGATCGAGAAGATATAACGCTTATTAATATCTATGCTCCTAACACAGGAGCACCCAAATATGTGAAGGAAAGATTGTTAGATCTGAAAGAGGAGATAGACTGCAACACACTAATTGTTGGAGATCTCAACACCGCATTATCCCCTCTGGACAGATCATCTAGGCAAAAAATAGGGAGAGAGATCAAGGACCTAAATGATACCATAAATCAATTGGACTTAACAGACATCTATAGAACTTTCCACCCAAAAACCACAAGATATAGTTTTTTCTCACCCCGACATGGAACTTTCTCGAAGATTGACCACATCATAGGACACAAAGCAAGCCTCTGCAGATTCAGAGGCATAGAAACTATTTCCAGCATCTTCTCTGACCATGATGGAATTAAACTCGAGTTTAATTTCAAGAGAATTCCTCAAAAATACCTAAAAACATGGAAACTAAATAACCTACTCCTGAATGACTCCACTATTACCGAAGAAATAAAGTCCGAAATCAAAAGATTCATGGAAGCCAATGACAATGAAGATACAAGTTTCCATAATCTTTGGGACACTGCCAAAGCAATCATAAGAGGGAAGTTCATAGCAATTAGTGCACATAAGAGGAAGACAGAGAAAAGGCTAATGGATCACCTAACATCAAGCCTTAGAGAATTGGAAAAGCAACAGCAAAAAAATCCAAAAAATTACAGGAGAAAGGAAATAATAAAGATTCGAGCAGAAATAAATGAAATAGAAAATAAACGTACTATACAGAAAGTAAGTGAAAGCAAAAGCTGGTTCTTTGAAAGGATAAACAAAATTGATACCCCACTAGCGAGACTTATTAAGAAGAAGAGAGAAAGGAACCAGGTGAATCAAATCTGCAATGAGGCTGGTAACATAACAACAGACATAGTAGAAATTCAAAACATCATTAGAGGATACTTTGAACATCTATACGCTAAGAAACAAGATAATCTGGATGAGATGGACAAATTCCTGGACAAATATAATCTACCAAGAATGAGCCAGGAAGAAATAGAAAGTCTGAATAGGCCCATAACAAGCCAGGAGATTGAATCAGTAATAAGTAACCTCCCAACAAAGAAAAGCCCTGGCCCCGATGGATTCACCTCTGAATTCTACAAAACTTTCAAAGAAGAGTTAACTCCCATTCTGCTCAAATTATTTCTAAAGATCCAAAAGGGTGAATCTCTCCCTAACTCATTCTATGAAGCCTCTGTCACCCTCATCCTCAAAACAGATAAAGAGAGACCATCCGGGACTGCCAGAAGGCAATAGGCGCTCCTGCAAGCCTCTGGCCGGCAAGGGACACTGAGGGAGGGTCACCTCTGACCCCCACCTCACTTCCAGACCCCCAGGCCCCAGACTCCACCTTCTAGGTAGGTAGCCAGGACTTCCTTGAGGCGGTTTTTTTTCTCTCTTGAAACCCCTGCATTCCCTTGTTAACACCTAGCTCTCCTTCTGCCCCCAGACCATCCGGGACTGCCAGAAGGCAATAGGCGCTCCTGCAAGCCTCTGGCCGGCAAGGGACACTGAGGGAGGGTCACCTCTGACCCCCACCTCACTTCCAGACCCCCAGGCCCCAGACTCCACCTTCTAGGTAGGTAGCCAGGACTTCCTTGAGGCGGTTTTTTTTCTCTCTTGAAACCCCTGCATTCCCTTGTTAACACCTAGCTCTCCTTCTGCCCCCAGACCATCCGGGACTGCCAGAAGGCAATAGGCGCTCCTGCAAGCCTCTGGCCGGCAAGGGACACTGAGGGAGGGTCACCTCTGACCCCCACCTCACTTCCAGACCCCCAGGCCCCAGACTCCACCTTCTAGGTAGGTAGCCAGGACTTCCTTGAGGCGGTTTTTTTTCTCTCTTGAAACCCCTGCATTCCCTTGTTAACACCTAGCTCTCCTTCTGCCCCCAGACCATCCGGGACTGCCAGAAGGCAATAGGCGCTCCTGCAAGCCTCTGGCCGGCAAGGGACACTGAGGGAGGGTCACCTCTGACCCCCACCTCACTTCCAGACCCCCAGGCCCCAGACTCCACCTTCTAGGTAGGTAGCCAGGACTTCCTTGAGGCGGTTTTTTTTCTCTCTTGAAACCCCTGCATTCCCTTGTTAACACCTAGCTCTCCTTCTGCCCCCAGACCATCCGGGACTGCCAGAAGGCAATAGGCGCTCCTGCAAGCCTCTGGCCGGCAAGGGACACTGAGGGAGGGTCACCTCTGACCCCCACCTCACTTCCAGACCCCCAGGCCCCAGACTCCACCTTCTAGGTAGGTAGCCAGGACTTCCTTGAGGCGGTTTTTTTTCTCTCTTGAAACCCCTGCATTCCCTTGTTAACACCTAGCTCTCCTTCTGCCCCCAGACCATCCGGGACTGCCAGAAGGCAATAGGCGCTCCTGCAAGCCTCTGGCCGGCAAGGGACACTGAGGGAGGGTCACCTCTGACCCCCACCTCACTTCCAGACCCCCAGGCCCCAGACTCCACCTTCTAGACCATCCGGGACTGCCAGAAGGCAATAGGCGCTCCTGCAAGCCTCTGGCCGGCAAGGGACACTGAGGGAGGGTCACCTCTGACCCCCACCTCACTTCCAGACCCCCAGGCCCCAGACTCCACCTTCTAGGTAGGTAGCCAGGACTTCCTTGAGGCGGTTTTTTTTCTCTCTTGAAACCCCTGCATTCCCTTGTTAACACCTAGCTCTCCTTCTGCCCCCAGACCATCCGGGACTGCCAGAAGGCAATAGGCGCTCCTGCAAGCCTCTGGCCGGCAAGGGACACTGAGGGAGGGTCACCTCTGACCCCCACCTCACTTCCAGACCCCCAGGCCCCAGACTCCAACTTCTAGGTAGGTAGCCAGGACTTCCTTGAGGCGGTTTTTTTTCTCTCTTGAAACCCCTGCATTCCCTTGTTAACACCTAGCTCTCCTTCTGCCCCCAGACCATCCGGGACTGCCAGAAGGCAATAGGCGCTCCTGCAAGCCTCTGGCCGGCAAGGGACACTGAGGGAGGGTCACCTCTGACCCCCACCTCACTTCCAGACCCCCAGGCCCCAGACTCCACCTTCTAGGTAGGTAGCCAGGACTTCCTTGAGGCGGTTTTTTTTCTCTCTTGAAACCCCTGCATTCCCTTGTTAACACCTAGCTCTCCTTCTGCCCCCAGACCATCCGGGACTGCCAGAAGGCAATAGGCGCTCCTGCAAGCCTCTGGCCGGCAAGGGACACTGAGGGAGGGTCACCTCTGACCCCCACCTCACTTCCAGACCCCCAGGCCCCAGACTCCACCTTCTAGGTAGGTAGCCAGGACTTCCTTGAGGCGGTTTTTTTTCTCTCTTGAAACCCCTGCATTCCCTTGTTAACACCTAGCTCTCCTTCTGCCCCCAGACCATCCGGGACTGCCAGAAGGCAATAGGCGCTCCTGCAAGCCTCTGGCCGGCAAGGGACACTGAGGGAGGGTCACCTCTGACCCCCACCTCACTTCCAGACCCCCAGGCCCCAGACTCCACCTTCTAGGTAGGTAGCCAGGACTTCCTTGAGGCGGTTTTTTTTCTCTCTTGAAACCCCTGCATTCCCTTGTTAACACCTAGCTCTCCTTCTGCCCCCAGACCATCCGGGACTGCCAGAAGGCAATAGGCGCTCCTGCAAGCCTCTGGCCGGCAAGGGACACTGAGGGAGGGTCACCTCTGACCCCCACCTCACTTCCAGACCCCCAGGCCCCAGACTCCACCTTCTAGGTAGGTAGCCAGGACTTCCTTGAGGCGGTTTTTTTTCTCTCTTGAAACCCCTGCATTCCCTTGTTAACACCTAGCTCTCCTTCTGCCCCCAGACCATCCGGGACTGCCAGAAGGCAATAGGCGCTCCTGCAAGCCTCTGGCCGGCAAGGGACACTGAGGGAGGGTCACCTCTGACCCCCACCTCACTTCCAGACCCCCAGGCCCCAGACTCCACCTTCTAGGTAGGTAGCCAGGACTTCCTTGAGGCGGTTTTTTTTCTCTCTTGAAACCCCTGCATTCCCTTGTTAACACCTAGCTCTCCTTCTGCCCCCAGACCATCCGGGACTGCCAGAAGGCAATAGGCGCTCCTGCAAGCCTCTGGCCGGCAAGGGACACTGAGGGAGGGTCACCTCTGACCCCCACCTCACTTCCAGACCCCCAGGCCCCAGACTCCACCTTCTAGGTAGGTAGCCAGGACTTCCTTGAGGCGGTTTTTTTTCTCTCTTGAAACCCCTGCATTCCCTTGTTAACACCTAGCTCTCCTTCTGCCCCCAGACCATCCGGGACTGCCAGAAGGCAATAGGCGCTCCTGCAAGCCTCTGGCCGGCAAGGGACACTGAGGGAGGGTCACCTCTGACCCCCACCTCACTTCCAGACCCCCAGGCCCCAGACTCCACCTTCTAGGTAGGTAGCCAGGACTTCCTTGAGGCGGTTTTTTTTCTCTCTTGAAACCCCTGCATTCCCTTGTTAACACCTAGCTCTCCTTCTGCCCCCAGACCATCCGGGACTGCCAGAAGGCAATAGGCGCTCCTGCAAGCCTCTGGCCGGCAAGGGACACTGAGGGAGGGTCACCTCTGACCCCCACCTCACTTCCAGACCCCCAGGCCCCAGACTCCACCTTCTAGGTAGGTAGCCAGGACTTCCTTGAGGCGGTTTTTTTTCTCTCTTGAAACCCCTGCATTCCCTTGTTAACACCTAGCTCTCCTTCTGCCCCCAGACCATCCGGGACTGCCAGAAGGCAATAGGCGCTCCTGCAAGCCTCTGGCCGGCAAGGGACACTGAGGGAGGGTCACCTCTGACCCCCACCTCACTTCCAGACCCCCAGGCCCCAGACTCCACCTTCTAGGTAGGTAGCCAGGACTTCCTTGAGGCGGTTTTTTTTCTCTCTTGAAACCCCTGCATTCCCTTGTTAACACCTAGCTCTCCTTCTGCCCCCAGACCATCCGGGACTGCCAGAAGGCAATAGGCGCTCCTGCAAGCCTCTGGCCGGCAAGGGACACTGAGGGAGGGTCACCTCTGACCCCCACCTCACTTCCAGACCCCCAGGCCCCAGACTCCACCTTCTAGGTAGGTAGCCAGGACTTCCTTGAGGCGGTTTTTTTTCTCTCTTGAAACCCCTGCATTCCCTTGTTAACACCTAGCTCTCCTTCTGCCCCCAGACCATCCGGGACTGCCAGAAGGCAATAGGCGCTCCTGCAAGCCTCTGGCCGGCAAGGGACACTGAGGGAGGGTCACCTCTGACCCCCACCTCACTTCCAGACCCCCAGGCCCCAGACTCCACCTTCTAGGTAGGTAGCCAGGACTTCCTTGAGGCGGTTTTTTTTCTCTCTTGAAACCCCTGCATTCCCTTGTTAACACCTAGCTCTCCTTCTGCCCCCAGACCATCCGGGACTGCCAGAAGGCAATAGGCGCTCCTGCAAGCCTCTGGCCGGCAAGGGACACTGAGGGAGGGTCACCTCTGACCCCCACCTCACTTCCAGACCCCCAGGCCCCAGACTCCACCTTCTAGGTAGGTAGCCAGGACTTCCTTGAGGCGGTTTTTTTTCTCTCTTGAAACCCCTGCATTCCCTTGTTAACACCTAGCTCTCCTTCTGCCCCCAGACCATCCGGGACTGCCAGAAGGCAATAGGCGCTCCTGCAAGCCTCTGGCCGGCAAGGGACACTGAGGGAGGGTCACCTCTGACCCCCACCTCACTTCCAGACCCCCAGGCCCCAGACTCCACCTTCTAGGTAGGTAGCCAGGACTTCCTTGAGGCGGTTTTTTTTCTCTCTTGAAACCCCTGCATTCCCTTGTTAACACCTAGCTCTCCTTCTGCCCCCAGACCATCCGGGACTGCCAGAAGGCAATAGGCGCTCCTGCAAGCCTCTGGCCGGCAAGGGACACTGAGGGAGGGTCACCTCTGACCCCCACCTCACTTCCAGACCCCCAGGCCCCAGACTCCACCTTCTAGGTAGGTAGCCAGGACTTCCTTGAGGCGGTTTTTTTTCTCTCTTGAAACCCCTGCATTCCCTTGTTAACACCTAGCTCTCCTTCTGCCCCCAGACCATCCGGGACTGCCAGAAGGCAATAGGCGCTCCTGCAAGCCTCTGGCCGGCAAGGGACACTGAGGGAGGGTCACCTCTGACCCCCACCTCACTTCCAGACCCCCAGGCCCCAGACTCCACCTTCTAGGTAGGTAGCCAGGACTTCCTTGAGGCGGTTTTTTTTCTCTCTTGAAACCCCTGCATTCCCTTGTTAACACCTAGCTCTCCTTCTGCCCCCAGACCATCCGGGACTGCACTTCCTTGAGGCGGTTTTTTTTCTCTCTTGAAACCCCTGCATTCCCTTGTTAACACCTAGCTCTCCTTCTGCCCCCAGACCATCCGGGACTGCCAGAAGGCAATAGGCGCTCCTGCAAGCCTCTGGCCGGCAAGGGACACTGAGGGAGGGTCACCTCTGACCCCCACCTCACTTCCAGACCCCCAGGCCCCAGACTCCACCTTCTAGGTAGGTAGCCAGGACTTCCTTGAGGCGGTTTTTTTTTCTCTCTTGAAACCCCTGCATTCCCTTGTTAACACCTAGCTCTCCTTCTGCCCCCAGACCATCCGGGACTGCCAGAAGGCAATAGGCGCTCCTGCAAGCCTCTGGCCGGCAAGGGACACTGAGGGAGGGTCACCTCTGACCCCCACCTCACTTCCAGACCCCCAGGCCCCAGACTCCACCTTCTAGGTAGGTAGCCAGGACTTCCTTGAGGCGGTTTTTTTTCTCTCTTGAAACCCCTGCATTCCCTTGTTAACACCTAGCTCTCCTTCTGCCCCCAGACCATCCGGGACTGCCAGAAGGCAATAGGCGCTCCTGCAAGCCTCTGGCCGGCAAGGGACACTGAGGGAGGGTCACCTCTGACCCCCACCTCACTTCCAGACCCCCAGGCCCCAGACTCCACCTTCTAGGTAGGTAGCCAGGACTTCCTTGAGGCGGTTTTTTTTCTCTCTTGAAACCCCTGCATTCCCTTGTTAACACCTAGCTCTCCTTCTGCCCCCAGACCATCCGGGACTGCCAGAAGGCAATAGGCGCTCCTGCAAGCCTCTGGCCGGCAAGGGACACTGAGGGAGGGTCACCTCTGACCCCCACCTCACTTCCAGACCCCCAGGCCCCAGACTCCACCTTCTAGGTAGGTAGCCAGGACTTCCTTGAGGCGGTTTTTTTTCTCTCTTGAAACCCCTGCATTCCCTTGTTAACACCTAGCTCTCCTTCTGCCCCCAGACCATCCGGGACTGCCAGAAGGCAATAGGCGCTCCT
>JAKSZU010000002.1:133603690-133689374 GCA_026018925.1 Tupaia tana
AGCCCTCAGAATGGGAAAATATTTTTGTAAATGTTGCATCAGATAAGGGACTGATAACCAGAATACATAAGGAACTAAAAAAGGTGTTTGGAAAAAAGATGATCAACCCTATTAAAAGATGGGAGAAGGAGATGAAGAAAACACTCTCTAAAGATGACATACGAATGGCCCAAAGGCATATGAAAAAATGTTCAACCTCCCTCATCGTAAGGGAAATGCAGATAAAAACAACAATGAGGTACCACCTAACCCCAGTCAGAGTGTCTAATATTAAAAAAAACAAAAAATGATAAGTGTTGGCGGGGGTGTGGTGAAAGGGGAACTCTTTTACACTGCTGGTGGGAATGTAGATTGGTCCAACCACTGTGGAGAATAATTTGGAGATTCCTCAAAAATCTACAGATAGATCTGCCATATGATCCAGAGATCCCACTCCTCGGTATCTACCCAAAGGACAGAAGAATTCTTCATTGGAAAAGTGCTTGCACATCGATGTTTATTGCGGCACTATTCACAATTGCTAAGTCTTGGAACCAACCCAGATGTCCCCGTATGGAGGAATGGATTGAAAAACTGTGGCTCATATACTCTATGGAATACTACTCAGTCATAAAAACCAACAGAGCCCTGGCTTTTGACAGAAAGTGGAAGAATATGGAAGATGTACTGCTGAGTGAGGCAAGCCAGATTATGAAGGAGAGACATTGTATGTCCCCACTTAACATATACCGTTTGTCTGCTTTCTATGTCTGAAACTGATTGACTAACAGTTGAACAAACACAAGAGATGGGTGTGAATGTCAGATGAGGTGTATGTGGAGGAGTGGGGCCCAACGAAAGACATTTAGAGAAGGGATACAGAGGTAGAGCATTGACGGGATGGGGAGGTGTGGTGTTATCTGCTGAAGATATTTCGATCAACGGGTCTGGGGAGAAATGTTCACATATCAAAATGGTCTCATTGTAAGACAAACAATATGATTGAAAGTATATACAAAAATAAATAAATAAATAAATAAATAAATAAAAAAAAAAAAAAAAACAGATAAAGACAGGACAAGGAAGGAAAACTATAGACCAATATCTCTGATGAACATAGACTCAAAGATTCTCAACAAGATACTAGCAAATCGTATTCAACAACTTATACAGAAGATCATTCACCATGATCAGGTAGGCTTTATTCCAGGAATGCAAGGTTGGTTCAACATACGCAAAACCATAAATGTAATACACCATATTAATAGGAAGAAAGACAAAAACCATATGGTCATATCGATTGACGCAGAAAAAGCATTTGATAAGATACAACATCCCTTCATGATCAAGACTCTTAGCAAAATCGGCATAGAAGGGCCATTTCTCAATACAATAAAAGCCATCTATGAAAAACCCATAGCGAACATCATCCTGAACGGAGAAAAGCTGAAAGCTTTCCCACTAAACACAGGAACAAGACAAGGATGCCCACTTTCTCCTCTCCTTTTCAATATAGTACTGGAAGTCCTCGCCAACGCAATCAGAAAAGAGGAAAAAATAAAGGGCATTCAAATAGGAAAAGAAGAGGTGAAACTCTCTCTATTTGCAGATGACATGATTGTATACATAGAAGACCCAATGGCCTCCATGGAAAAACTACTGGAAGTAATACATGAATTCAGTAAAGTTGCAGGATATAAAGTCAATATACAGAAATCGATAGCATTTCTATATACGAATAACAGGCAGACTGAGATAGAACTGAAAAAACTTATTCCGTTTACCATAGCCACTAAAAGTATAAGATATTTAGGAATAAATCTAACCAAAGAAGTTAAAGACCTCCACAAGGAAAACTACGAGAAGGTAAAAAAAGAAATTGAAAATGACACAAAAAAATGGAAGGACATCCCATGTTCATGGATTGGAAGAGTTAATATAATCAAAATGGCAATTTTACCCAAATTAATCTACCTATTTAATGCAATGCCAATCAAAGTACCAGACACATTCTTCACAGATCTAGAAAAGACAATCTTAAAATTTGTCTGGAATCATAAAAGACCCCGTATTGCCAAAGCACTTCTACACAAGAAGAATGGAGTGGGTGGCATTTCAATCCCCGATCCAAAAATATATTACAAAGCTGTGGTAATAAAGACAGCATGGTATTGGCACAGAAACAGACATGTGGACCAATGGAACAGAATAGAGTCCCCAGAAATAAGTGCCCAAACATACAGTCAACTGATCTTTGACAAGGGGTACCAGTCAATCCAGTGGGAAAATGAAAGCCTCTTCAGCAAGTGGTGCTGGAGAAACTGGACTTCCACTTGCAGAAAGATGAATCTGAACCCCTACCTCTCTCCTTTGACAAGAATCAAGTCAAGGTGGATCAAGGATCTAAATCTAAGACCTCAAACTATAAAGCTGCTCCTGGAGAATGCTGGGGAAACTCTGGGAGACATTGGTGTAGGGAAAGACTTCCTAAAGAAGACCCTCAAAGCAGAGTCCATCGTCCACAAAATAGACAAGTGGGATTACATCAGACTAAGAAGTTTCTGCATGGCCAAAGACACAGTAGTTAGTGTGAATCGACAGCCCTCAGAATGGGAAAATATTTTTGTAAATGTTGCATCAGATAAGGGACTGATAACCAGAATACACAAGGAACTAAAAAAGGTGTTTGGAAAAAAGATGAGCAACCCTATTAAAAGATGGGAGAAGGAGATGAAGAAAACACTCTCTAAAGATGACATACAAATGGCCAAAAGGCATATGAAAAAATGTTCAACCTCCCTCATCGTAAGGGAAATGCAGATAAAAACAACAATGAGGTACCACCTAACCCCAGTCAGATTGTCTAATATTAAAAAAAACAAAAAATGATAAGTGTTGGCGGGGGTGTGGTGAAAGGGGAACTCTTTTACACTGCTGGTGGGAATGTAGATTGGTCCAACCACTGTGGAGAATAATTTGGAGATTCCTCAAAAATCTACAGATAGATCTGCCATATGATCCAGAGATCCCACTCCTCGGTATCTACCCAAAAGACAGAAGAATCCTTCATTGGAAAAGTGCTTGCACATCGATGTTTATTGCGGCACTATTCACAATTGCTAAGTCATGGAACCAACCCAGATGCCCCCGTATGGCGGAATGGATTGAAAAATTGTGGCACATATACTCTATGGAATACTACTCAGCCATAAAAACCAACAGAGCCCTGGCTTTTGACAGAAAGTGGAAGAATATGGAAGATGTACTGCTGAGTGAGGCAAGCCAGGCTATGAAGGAGAGACATTGTATGTCCCCACTTAACATATACCGTTTGTCTGCATTCTATGTCTGAAACTGATTGACCAACAGTTGAACAAACACAAGAGATGGGTGTGAATGTCAGATGAGGTGTATGTGGAGGAGTGGGACCCAACGAAAGACATTTGGAGAAGGGATACAGAGGTAGAGCATTGACGGGATGGGGAGGTGTGGTGTTATCTGTTGAAGATATTTCGATCAACGGGTCTGGGGAGAAATGTTCACATATCGAAATGGTCTCATTGTAAGCCAAACAATATGATTGAAAGTATATACAAAAATAAATAAAGTAATTAATAAAAAAAAATAATAATAATAATAATAACATTGAATGTTAATGGATTAAACTCTCCAATCAAGAGACACAGACTGGCTGAATGGGTTAAAAAACAAAAACCCTCTATTTGTTGCCTACAGGAAACCCACTTCATGGATAAAGATATACATAGACTGAAAGTGAAGGGTTGGAAAAAGATTTTCCATGCAAATGGGAACCAAAAAAGAGCTGGAGTCACAATACTGATCTCTGACAAAATAGGCTTTAAAACAAAAACTGTTCGAAGAGACAAAGAAGGGCACTATATTGTAGTAAAAGGATCAATCGATCAAGAAGATATAACGCTTATTAATATCTATGCGCCCAACACAGGAGCACCCAAATATGTGAAGGAAAGACTGCTAGATCTAAAAAGGGAGATGGACTGCAACACACTAATTGTTGGAGACCTCAACACTGCACTATCCCCCCTGGATAGATCATCTAGACAAAAAATAGGTAAAGAGATAAAAGATCTAAATGATATCATAAATCAAATGGACTTAACAGACATCTATAGAACTTTCCATCCTAAAACCTCAAGATACACTTTCTTCTCGCTGCCACATGGAACATTCTCGAAGATTGACCACATCATTGGGCACAAAGCAAGCCTCTACAGATTCAAAAGCATAGAAACTATACCCAGCATCTTCACCGACCATGATGGAATTAAACTTGAGTTTAATTTCAAGAGAAATCCTCAAAAATACTCAAATACATGGAAACTTAATAAGCTACTCCTGAATGACTCCACAACTACTGAAGAAATAAAGACTGAAATCAAAAGGTTCATGGAAGCCAATGACAATGAGGACACGAGTTTCCATAATCTTTGGGACACTGCTAAAGCAGTCATAAGAGGGAAGTTCATAGCAATTAGTGCACATAAGAGGAGCATGGAAAGAAGGCAAATGGATCACCTAACATCATGCCTCACAGAATTGGAAAAGCAACAGCAAAAAGATCCAAAAAACTCCAGGAGAAAGGAAATAATAAAGATACGAGCAGAAATAAATGAAATAGAAAATAAATGAACTATACAGAAAATAAATGAAAGTAAAAGCTGGTTCTTTGAAAAGGTAAACAAAATTGATACACCACTAGCGAGACTTATTAAGAAGAAGAGAGAAAAGAACCAGGTGAATCAGATCTGCAATGAAGCAGGCAAAATAACAACAGACATAGTAGAAATAAAAAACATTATTAGGGGATACTATGAACATCTGTATGCCAAGAAACAAGATAATTTGGATGAGATGGACAAATTTCTGGACAGGTATAATCTACCTAGATTGAGCCAGGAGGATATAGAAAGTCTGAATAGGTCCATAACAAGCCAGGAGATCAAATCAGTTATAAATAACCTCCCAACAAAGAAAAGCCCTGGCCCTGATGGATTCACCTCTGAATTCTACAAAACTTTCAAAGAAGAGTTAACCCCCATTCTGCTCAAGTTATTTCTAAATATCCAAAAGGGTGAATCTCTCCCTAATTCATTCTATGAAGCCTCTATCACCCTTATCCTTAAAACTGATAAGGACAGGACAAGGAAGGAAAACTATAGACCAATATCTCTGATGAATATAGACGTGAAGATTCTCAACAAGGTACTAGCAAATCGTATACAACAACTTATCAAAAAGATTATACATCATGATCAGGTAGGCTTTATCCCAGGAATGCAAGGTTGGTTCAACATACGCAAAACCATAAATGTAATATACCATATTAATAGGAAGAAAGATAAAAACCATATGGTCATATCAATTGATGCAGAAAAAGCATTTGATAAGATACAACATCCCTTCATGATCAAGACTCTCACCAAAATGGGCATAGAAGGGCCATTTCTCAACACAATAAAAGCTATCTATGAAAAACCCATAGCGAACATCATCATCAATGGAGAAAAGCTGAAAGCTTTTCCACTAAAAACGGGTACAAGACAAGGATGTCCACTTTCTCCACTCCTCTTCAATATAGTACTAGAAGTCTTGGCCATTGCAATCAGAAAAGAGGAAAAAATAAAAGGCATTCAAATAGGAAAAGAAGAGGTGAAACTCTCTCTATTTGCAGATGACATGATTGTATACATAGAAGACCCAATGGTTTCCATAAAAAAATTTCTGGAAGTAATACATGAATACAGTAACGTTGCAGGATACAAAATTAATATCCAGAAATCTATAGCATTTCTGTATACGAACAACAGGCAGACTGAGATGGAACTGAAAAAAGTTGTTCCATTTACCATAGCCACAAAAAGTATAAGATACTTAGGGATAAATCTAACTAAAGAAGTTAAAGACCTCCACAAGGAAAACTATGAGAAGATAAAAAAAGAAATTGAAAATGACACAAAAAAGTGGAAGGACATCCCATGTTCCTGGATTGGAAGAATTAATATAATCAAAATGGCAATTTTACCCAAATTAATCTACCTATTTAATGCAATGCCAATCAAAGTACCAGACACATTCTTCACAGATCTAGGAAAGACAATCATAACGTTTGTCTGGAATCATAAAAGACCCCGTATTGCCAAAGCAGTTTGCACAAGAAGAATGGAGTGGGCGGCATCTCACTCCCTGACCAAAAAATATACTACAAAGCTGTGGTAATCAAAACAGCATGGTACTGGCACAGGAACAGAGAGGTGGACCAATGGAACAGAATAGAGTCCCCAGAAATGAATGCTCAAACATACAGCCAACTAATTTTTGACAAGGGGCATCAGTCAATCCTGTGGGAAAAGGATAACCTCTTCAGCAAATGGTGCTGGCAAAACTGGATCTCCACTTGCAGAAAGATGAATCTGAACCCCTACCTCTCACCTCTGACAAAAATAAAGTCAAGGTGGATCAAAGATCTAAACCTAAGACCTCAAACTATAAAATTGCTCCTGGAAAACACCGGGGAAACTCTGGGAGACATTGGGGTAGGGAAACACTTCTTAAATAAGACTCCCAATGCACAGTCTATGATCCCTAAAATAGACAAGTGGGATTACATCAGACTAAGAAGTTTCTGCATGGCAAAAGACACAGTGATTAGTGTGAACAGACAGCCCTCAGAATGGGAAAATATTTTTGTAAACTATGCATCAGACAAGGGACGGATAACCAGAATCCACAAGGAACTCAAGCGGCTGTTTCGGAAAAAGACAATCAATCCTATTAAAAGATGGGAGAATGAGTTGAAAAAACCACTTTCTAAAGATGACATACGAATAGCTAAAAGGCATATGAAAAAATGCTCAACATCCCTCATTGTAAGAGAAATGCAGATCAAAACAACAATGAGATATCACCTAACCCCAGTCAGAATGTCTAAGATTAAAAAAACAAAAAATGATAAGTGCTGGAGGGGGTGTGGTGAAAAGGGAACTCTCTTACACTGCTGGTGGGACTGTAAATTGGTACAACCACTGTGGAGAACAATTTGGAGATTCCTCCAAAATCTACAAATAGAACTACCATATGATCCAGCAGTCCCACTCCTTGGTATCTACCCGAAGGACAGAAGAATACTTAATCGAAAAAGTGCTTGCACATCGATGTTTATTGCGGCACTTTTCACGATTGCTAAGTCATGGAAACAACCTAAATGCCCACGAACTGATGAATGGTTAGAAAAACTGTGGCACATATACTCAATGGAATACTATTCATCCATAAAAAACAACAAATCCCTGACTTTTGAAAGGAAGTGGATGAATATGGAAGACTTACTGTTGAGTGAAGCAAGCCATG
This sequence comes from Tupaia tana, assembly GCA_026018925.1. Classification (NCBI taxonomy): domain Eukaryota; kingdom Metazoa; phylum Chordata; class Mammalia; order Scandentia; family Tupaiidae; genus Tupaia; species Tupaia tana. The sequence continues at coordinate 133,611,059 of JAKSZU010000002.1, forward strand.
CTATGAAGGAGAGACATTGTATGTCCCCACTTAATATATACCGAGTGTCTGCACTCTAAATGTGTGTATATATATATATATATACACATATATATTTGTATATATATGTATATATATATTTTTGAAACCATTCTGCTTCTGCTGTTATAGAGTGTTAAAATTATACAAAATTATAAGACATATTTTGAACATTATCTTTAAAATTCAGTATTTTGAGATCTTGAAAGTTGTTTGTAAACTGTCAAGAATTATGGAGTATGAGCTAAAATTTTTTGCTATGTAAAGTAAATGTTTGTGGAAAAATGTAAAAATAAAAAATAAAAAAAATAATAATAAAAAAAAAAGAACACCAAAGCACAGTCAATAATCCCAAATATAAACAAGTGGGATTACATCAGATTAAGAAATTTCTGTACTGCCAAGGACTCAATAATCAGTGTGAATCAACAACCCTCAGAATGTGAAAATAGTTTGGGACCAGCAGTTAGTGTAACGGCTATGTCGCTGGACTCCCATGTAGTCGACTACGGATTGAGTCCCTGATCCGGTGGCTTAAACTCACGCCAGGCACATGTGCGTGAGTGCCCAAGACCCCAAGAGGAGAATGGAGGAGAAGGAATTGCAGCGTGGCCATCCCCCCCTGGGGGGGGGGGCGGCGTGATTTCTTGCTTTCTGTCTCTCTGTCTCTCTGTCTTTCTGGTGAACGCATGCACCCTATAGCAAAAACCTCTCCACAAAAAAAAAAAAAAAAAAGAATGTGAAAATATTTTTGTAAACAATGCATCAGATAAGGGACTGATAACCAGAATACACAAGGAACTCAAGCAGCTTTCCCAAAAGAACATGATCAACCCAGTTAAAAGATAGGAGAATGAGTTGAAAAAAAAAAAAAAAACCACTCTGTAAGAAAGACATACAAATAGCCAAAAGGCATATGAAATGATGCTCAATATCCCTCATTATAAGGGAGATGCCAATCAAAACCACAATGAGATACCACCTAACCCCAGTCAGAATGTCTAAGATTAAAAAAAAAAAAAAAAAAAAAAAACAGAAAATGATAAGTGCTGGTGGGGGTGTGGTGAAATGGGAACTCTCTTACACTGCTGTTGGGAATGGAAATTGGTCCAGCCACCATGAAGAACAATTTGGAGATTCCTCAAAGATTGTCAAATAGAACTACCATATGATCCAGCAATCCCACTCCTTGGTATCTACCCAAAGGACAAAAAAAATACTTTATCAGAAAAGTGCTTGCACATCGATGTTTATTGCGGCACTTTTCACGATTGCTAAGTCATGGAATCAACCCAAATGCCCACGAACTGATGAATGGTTAGAAAAACTGTGGCACATATATTCAATGGAATACTATTCATCCATTAAAAAAAAAACAACAACAACAAAACCCTGGCTTTTGACAGGAAGTGGATGAATATGGAAGACTTACTGCTGAGTGAAGTAAGCCAGGCTATGAAGGAGAGATATTGTAGGTCCAAAACTAAATGACTATAGAGAATATAGAAACATAGAATATAGTTATAAATACCAGATACAATGTGAGAAGAGGGTGGGTGAAGGCAAAGAGTCTGAGGAAGGACATTAAGGAGAAAAACAGAGAGGCAAGGCATTATGGCACAAAGAAATGGGTTATTATCTGTTGAAGATAATGTGTTTAATATTCTCAACTGAACTGGTGAGAAATGGATATATGTTGGAATATTCACTTTGCAAGCTAAGTGGCATATGTGATTGAATGTATTAAAGAAATTGAAATTTTAAAAATGAATGCAAAATCAAATCAGTAACACATATAACCCTTTCAAGGTAGTATGAAGTGTGCAGAAGAGCTTCTACAACCACCCATTGACCTAGACAAAGAAGAAAGACACTTTGGAGATAAGCATCAGCCTCTGGCTGATCATCATAGCAAAGCAGTTATGTGGGTTTAACTATGTGCGGCAACATAATATGATGACCTGATAAGGAAGGTCCTTTAGAAAATCACTGTTGGAGCTGGCAGGTGACATGGTGGTCAAGGTGCTGGGCTACCACATGGACAACCATGGTTCAAGTCCTGGACCTGGTGGCTTACTTTCTCTCTTTACCTCACTTTGTTCAAATTTTTAAATAATAAAAAATAAATACAATAATAATTTTTAAAATTATATTTTAAGAAAGAAAAATCATTCTATGTCTTTGTGCCTTATTTTCTTAATTGTGAAATACAGAGTAAATTATTGTAACTTTCTTCATCTGATTATAAGGATGTGTAAATATTAGTAATATTCTTGGAACAGTGATGAGCACACAGTAAATGATACCCACGTTGGTTTTTTTTCAGTAAAATTTTTTATTATAAAAATAAATAAAATAAAAAATAAAACTTTAGGAGATCCTGCTTCTGGACTTCACATATTGCCAGAGACACACTTCCCCAAACGATATTACCTCCAGGATTTTCCCTTCCTTACCCTGGGGTCTTTTCTCTGGACACTTCCACATAAAGTACTAATTATGAGAATGGAGCACATTCCCCAGAGCTCTGTCTTAACTTCCAAATAACAAGGAGAGTTGATGCCACTGTTCCCTCTCATGAGAGGATTCATCAACATTCTTCCTCCTTTCAAACTGCTCTGCCCTTTAGATTCAGGAAGAATATTTTTGTTATCACAACCAGCCAATATTGATTTGCTAACACCACGAGGCTCAAGTCCTTGCCTTGTCTGTGCCCCATTACAGGACTCTACAGAAAAAGACATCACCACCTCTGCTCAGATCTCAATGCTTTGCAGACTTAGTATCCGCATGTCCAGACATTCTACTCGCTCCTCTGCTGACAAGCCAGATGGCACTCACCCCGTCTTCCTGAAGCATCTGGATCTGATCTCAAGGACTCATTCAGAAATCAACACAGCCATGCAATTAGGTCCTTTGTTATCCTGCCATTTCAAATCCAGACAACCCAGAGTAAAAGCAAAAGGCCAAATTATCATCTGAAAACAAAGTGTAAATAGAAGTGCCAGAGACTAGACATGAAGGTAAGTTTGCTATTACATTGCACTAGGGAAGAATGATCTTGCAGCTGAGAGACATTTTCTGGAATCCCCAGTGAAGTTTAGGGATACATTTTACAGTAGACTTGCCCTCTAGTGTGTAAGGGGAATGGCAGGTGTGTACATATGTGTACACATGGGTTCGAGCTACATACTTAGGAATGTGTGCACACATGTACTAGGGTGTTATCTGTACAATTTTGTTAGCATTTGCCTGTTTTCACAGTGTGGTACATTTGAAAGTGAATGGTTTAAGCCTTGCCTGACTAGACTGGTGTGTGGTTATGCAATTACAGGACTAAAAGAATTTATTTGGCTTTGTGTAACTCACCTTTGCTAGCCACCACTGACCTGTAAGCCTGAATATCACTCACTGGTACTTTAATCATGTTCAATATGATCATAACACTGCAAAATTACCTAGAAATAAAAAACAGACTGTCTGTTATCCTTCACAAGCTCTAGTATACTGGAGCCTGCTCTATAAAAATAAATAAATAAATAAATAAATAAATAAATAAATAAATAAGGAAGGTTCTCCAAGTTAGACAAATTCAAATCAAAGCCCTATTATGGATGTACAAACCACACAACCTTGGAAAAGTTATTTAACTTCAGTTACCCTCCTATTCTACTGTATAAAATAAAACTATTGCCTAAGTGTTCGATTATCTCAGATTAAATATATAAAGGAACAGGAATTTTCATTCTACATCTATCACTGTCTAGTGAAGAAAACCGTTAAAAATCTGTATCCTGAGTGTTGAAACAGTGATGACAATAATTAACATTTACTAGATACCTACTATGTGCCAGCAACTTTTCTAAAAACTGCATATTTATCTGATTAATCCATTTCTAATTTCATGAGGACACTGGGGCACAGCAAGGTACAGTAACATGCCCAACATAGTTCAACTGGGAAATAGCAGAGTCAAGACAGGCAGTCTGGATTCAAAAATCTTGTTCTTCTTTTCTCTAAAAGAACTATTAAATTTTATTTATAATTATTATTATTGGGTTTGTTTGTTTTTTGCTACAGGGCACACACACTTACAAGAGAGAGAAAGTGAGAAAGCAAGCTGCCAGGTCTAGGACTCAAACCACAGTCGGCCATGTAGGAATCCAACACCTGACCCACCACATCACCTGCTGGCCCCAAAACTCTTGTTCTGAATCACAACATTAGTACTTGTTCTGGGGGAACGACAGTGGTATGTGGACTCCCACATGGCCAAACATGTATCTAGTTATGATCCTGGTGTCTCTCTCTCTGTGTCTCTCTCTCTCGTGTATTTACCATATAGCAAATTTTTAAAAAACCAACAATAAACAAATGAAAAGAAATAATTTCTTTTTTAAATAAATATTTTATTTCATTTAACTTTATATATTTGTTTTATTTTGACTAGAGAGGGACAGAGTATGGGGGGAGAGAGAAAGAAAATGAGAAAAAAAGCTGCCTTGTCCTGATTCAAATGGCAGTACACCTGGGAGTCCAGCGCCCTTAACCAGCTCATCACCTGTTGGCCCCAATAAATAATTACTTTATTAAAAAATATTTCTTTGATACCACAGATGGCGTGGTGGTTGAGGACTCTGGACTCACACATAGTCAACTGCAGTTCAAGTCTTGGACCTGGAAGTTTGCTTTCTCACTTTCCTTCTCTCTTTCTCTCTCTCTCTTTGTCCCTCTCTTCTCAGATTGAAACAAATAAATAAATACAATTAAGTTAAATAAAATAATTCTTAAAAAAAAAACACTTTTCTGCCTAAGGAGTATAAAATGGAAGAATTATATAAGGATGATGTTTCCTTGAGCAAAGAAGGTTTTTTGGTTCCTAAAAATTACTAGATGATTGATTTTTGACTTAAAAGCAATGAATAACTTGTTTAAGGACAGTTACCTGTACAACTATACCTATCAAGAGATATTCAATACAAAGATTTCTACGTAACATTAATCCATCACATCAATCATTATGATTTCTCTATGACAAGGTTATTTAATCAAAAGACACTTGAGAATGATGTTCCCTTTGTTTACTCAATTTCCTTTTCATTTGTTTAAGAAATTTTGATACTAAAGCCAGAGCAAATAAGACAGGAACCTTAGAGGTCAGCTAGGTCAGACTCTTTGATTTACACATTTGAAGCAAAAGGAAAATACTTCAAAAGCAAAACTTGTAACAAAGGAAAATGGCCATATCCAACTGGTCAACAGCAACAGTGCTAAGCAGAAGCAAGGTCTCTTGACCTCAGGTCTAAGGAAAGCTCTCTTCCCTCAACCCAAATGATTCTTCATTTGAAAGCTAACACGCGTGTGCTGACATGTGTTAATCCTGGTCATCACACTAGATCTTACCAAGGAACAGGCATGGGTACTGGAAGCAGCTTCTATTCATAACACACTAGAAGTTAAGTAGTCAGTAGTTTAATCACTTTTATCAAAAACACAGGCACAATAACATTTTGAGTTTGTTTGAGCAAACAGCAATTTATGAATAAGGCAGCTCCAAACCAGCAGTGGTCCTGGGGATCCGCAGAGGGACTGCAAGTAGGAGGCAAATGCAGAAGTAAAGCAAAGAAAATATTTAATAGGTTGCAGTCAAACAGCTACCTTGCTGGGTCTATTCCATTAGAAAGGCCTAAATTTAATTATAAATTGATTGACTGCTTCTGATGGATTGAGCTTAAATTCTGTTTGTCTTTATTATAAGCATTTGCCCCAACAAAGCTCAAATGAAGTTTCGCTTATGTTTGCAAATGAAGCAAGGTTAAAGTCACTGATGAGGTCTAATTGGCTTTGTCTACTCAGGCTGAGTTTCCATTTTCATTTAGTTTAGCAGTTGAAATAATAAGAGCAGAGTACCTGAAACAAGGAAGGAATCTACCAAGTGGTAGTAGACCTAGCTTACTGGCCCTCCGTGGTAGTATTGCACATACATTCAACCACTACAGCTTTCAAAGACCTGGAGTTGGGAGGGAACAGGGCGAGAGAGGCTCAAATACCCTATGTGGGAGGGAGATGAGTTCCTTCTCTGGCCCAGGGAGTACAGTCGGGACCAGGAGGCAGGAAAGGGGCACTAACTTGGACTTCACAGGCCTGTGTACAAGTCCTGTGAAATCATTGACTATCTGTGAGCTTAGGAAGACCTACATCCTTTCTTTTTTTTTTTTTTTTTTTTGGAGAGGTTTTCGCTGTAGAGCTCATGCACTTGCCAGACAGACAGAGACAGAAAGATAGAAAGCGAGAAATCACCCCCCAGGGGGAATGGTCACACCGCAATCCCTTCTCCTCCATTCTCCTCTCGGGATCTTGGGCATGCACAGACCCGCGCCTGGCGTGAGTTCTAAGCCACCGGGTCCAGGACGGGAACCACGGTCGACTACGTGGGAGTCCAGTGACATAGCCATTACGCTAACTGCTGGTTCCCAAAAGTTGTTTTTTTTTTAAAGAAAGAATGAAAAAAAAGGAACCAGCAATTAGCGTAATGGCTATGTTGCTGGACTCCCACGAAGTCGAACACGGTTCGCGTCCCGGACCCGGTGGCTTAGAACTCACGCCGGTCGCGTGTGCGTGCATGCCCAACATCCCAATAGGAGAATGGAGGAGAAGGGATTGCAGCATGACCATCCCCCCTGGGGGGTGATTTCTCACTTTCTGTCTCTATGTCTCTCTCTGTCTGTCTGGCGAGCACACGCGCTCTATAGCGAAAACCTCTCCAAAAATAAAAAACTTTTTAATTTTATTTTCTTTTATAAAATCAATTAGGTTATTTAGATTACAAAGTGAATATTCCAACATGTGAACATTTCTCCCCAGTCCAGTTGATAAAACTATAAAATTATCTTCAACGGTTAATACATTTCTTTGTCCCATTAATGCTTCATGTCTCTATTTTTCTTCTAAAAGTCCTTCCTCAGACTCTACTCTTTCACACGCACTGTATCAGGTATTCATATCCATTTACTGTGTTTCTATATACTTTAGTCAATCAGTTTCAGTCAGAGTGCAGACACTCAGTATATAGTAAGTGGGGACATACAATGTCTCTCCTTCATAGCCTGGCTTGCTTCACTCAGCAGGAAAACTTCCATATTCATCCACTTTCTGTCAAAAGCCAGATTTTTGTTGGTATTTAAGACTGAGTAGTATTCCATAGAGTATATGTGCAACAGTTTTTCAACCCATTCATCTGTTCATGGGCATTTGGGTTGGTTCCATGTCCTAGCAATTGTGAATAGAGCAGCAATAAACATGGATGTGCAATCACTTTTCCAATGAAGAATTCTTCTGTCCTTTGGGTAGATACCGAGGAGTTGGATTGCTGGGTCATGTGGTAGCTCTATTTGTAGATTTTTGAGAAATCTCCAAATTGTTCTCCACAGTGGCTGGACCAATTTACATTCCCACCAGCAGTGTAAGAGAGTTCCCATTTCACCACACCCCCACCAACATTTGTCATTTTTTTTTAATCTTAGACATTCTGACTAGGGTTAGGTGGTACCTCGTTGTTGTTTTGATCTGCATTTCCCTTATGATGAGGGATGTTGAGCATTTATTCATATGCCTTTTGGCTATTCGTATGTCATCATTAGAGAGTGTTTTTTTTTCAACTCCTTCTCCCATCTTTTAATAGGGTTGATCACCTTTATTCCAAACAGCTGCTTGAGTTCCTTGTGCATTCTGGTTATCAGTTCCTTATCTGATGCATAATTTACAAAAATATTTTCCCATTCTGAGGGCTGTCGACTCACACTAATTACTGTATCTTTTGCCATGCAGAAACTTCTTAGTCTGATGTAATCCCACTTGTCTATTTTGGAGATTATTGAATGTGTTTTGGGGGTCTTACTTAAGAAGTCTTTCCCTACACCACTGTCTCCCAGAGTTTCTCCAGTGTTTTCCAGGAACAGTTTTACATTTTGAGGTCTTAGATTTAGATCCTTGATCCACCTTGACTTGATTTTTGTCAAAGGTGAGAGGTAGGGTTTCAGATTCATCTTTCTGCAGGTGGAAATCTAGTTTTTCCAGCACCATTTGCTGAGGAGGTTTTCCTTTTCCCACTGGATTGACTGGTACCCCTTGTCAAAAATCAGTTGACTGTATATTTGTAAATTTATTTCTGGGGATTCTATTCTGTTCTATTGGTCCACATGTCTGTTTCTGTGCCATTACCATGCTGTTTTGATTACCACAGCTTTGTAGTATATTTTTGGGTCAGGAAATGAGACGCCGCCCACTCCACTCTTCTTGTATAGAATTGTTTTGGCAATACAGGGTCTTTTATGATTCCAGATGAATTTTATGATTGTCTTTTCTAGATCTGTGAAGAATGTGTCTGGTACTTTGATTGGCATTGCATTAAATATGTAGATTAATTTGGGTAGAATTGCCATTTTGATTATATTAATTCTTCCAATCCAGGAATGTGGGATGTCCTTCCATTTTTTGTGTGTCATTTTCAATTTCTTTTTTTATCTTCTCATAGTTTTCCTTGTGGAGTTCTTTAACTTCTTTGGTTAGATTTATTTCTAAATATCATACTTTTTGTGGCTATGGTAAATGGAATAACTTTTTTCAGTTCTATGTCAATCTGCCTGTTATTCGTATATAGAAATGCTATTGGTTTCTGTATATTGATTTTATATCCTGCAACTTTACTGTAATCATGTATTACTTCCAGTAATTGTTCCATGGGGACCATTGGGTCTTCTATGTATACAATCATGTCATCTGCAAATAGAGAGAGTTTCACCTCCTCTTTTCCTATTCGAATGCCTTTTAGTTTTTCCTTTTTTGTGATTGCACTCGCGAGGACATCCTGTACTATATTTAAAACGAGTGGAGAAAGTGGGCATCCTTGTCTTTTTCCTGTATTTAGTGGGAAAGCTTTCAGCTTTTCTCCATTCAGGATGATGTTTGCTATGAGTTTTTCATAGATGGCTTTTATTGTGTTGAGAAATGGCCCTTCTATGTTGATTTTGCTGAGAGCCTTGACCATGAAGGTATGTTGTATATTTTTTTTAGGTTTTCATTATAAGATTCTTCAATTCACCAAGTTCTTCTAGTACATTGAAATATGATTCAGTTTACAGAGCATTGATTTACAAACAGCTTTATTAGCAATAACCTATTGTTGGAAATATACAACTGCAATTCATGGGAGCAGGTTGAATGATAATTAATTAAGAACAGGAAAAATAAAATTTTAATCAATAAGTCTAATGAATAAAATGTACTTCAGATTGATATTATGGTCAGGTGAATAGTGTGGAGAGGGACAGATTGAAAGAATGATGAGTAGGTGGGAAGTAGGGGTACACAGGGAGGAAGGAATACAAATAAATGGGATAACAAGGAGTGAGACAGTAGAATGGGTGGGCTGTCAGCAATGAGGAAGGACATCCAGAGACCAAAAAACACAAAGCCACTACTCTTCAGAACAAGGAGCGGCAACTTAGATATGCCCCAGGACTCAGACATTGTCAGGCAAGGCCCAGTGAAGGGCTACAAGTTTGGGAAAATGATTAAGAGTCAGGAATCCACCAGGAAAAGAGGAACAGACATGTATCAGATGGCACCTAGTTGATCTTGATTTCTACTCAGAATCTGTCCTATATCACACATAAAGTGAAGATGAAGGGTGACAATTAGGAAGAAACATCAATAATTGTGCTTTTGTGTGTTTCTTAAAATTACCAAAAAGACTGAGAAAATAACCCCCCAAAAATGAGAATAATATACAAGAAATACTGGATACCATCAAGCACCCAAACATCTGGATAATCTGTATTGCAGAAAGTGAAGAAACTAATAAGGACATTGATCATCTATTCCATGAAATCCTGGAAGAAAACTTTCTAAATCTAGAGAGGAATTCAAATATCCAGACCCAAGAAATACAAAGGACCCCAAATATAATCAACCAAAGAAGATATTCCCCAAGGCATATCATAGTCAGATTGGCTAAACCATTCTTGATTGAAGTCATTTTTCACTTAACACTCTGAATATATTTTTCCATTCTTTCCTTCCTTGCATTGTTTCCACTGAGAAGTCTGATGTTAGCCTGATAGGATATCCTTTGTAAGTAACTTGAAGTTTATCTCTTGCCAATTTTAGTATCTTGTCTCTGTCTGTGGTTTAGCCAATCTGACTATGATGTGCCTTGGAGAAGATCTTCTTGGGTTGATTCTATTGGGGATGTTGTATCATATCAAATTCTTTTTCTGCATCAATTGATATGACCATATGGTTTTTATCTTTATTCCTGTTAATATGATGTATTACGTTTATGGTTTTACATATGTTGAACCAACCTTGCATTCCTGGAATAAAGCCTATCTGATCATGTTGTATGATCTTTTTTATTAGTTGTTGGATACGATTTGCTAGTATCTTGTTGAGAATCTTTTGCATCTATATTCATCAGAGATATTGGTCTATAGTTTTCCTTCCTTGTCCTGTCCTTATCTGTTTTAAGGATGAGGGTGATAGAGGCTTCATAGAATGAATTAGGGAGAGCTTCACCCTTTGGATCTTTAGAAATAACTTGAGCAGAATGGGGGTTAACTCTTCTTTGAAAGTTTTGTAGAATTCAGAGGTGAATCCATCAGAACCAGGGCTTTTCTTTGTTGGGAGGTTATTTTTTACTGATTCAATCTCCTGGCTTGTTATGGGCATATTCAGACTTTCTATATCCTCCTGGCTCCATCTTGGTAGATTTTACATGTCCAGGAATTTGTCCATCTCATCCAGATTATCTAGTTTCTTGGTATATAGTTGTTCACAGTATCCTCTAATGATGTTTTGTATTTCTACTCTATCTGTTATTATATTGCCTACTTTATTGCAGATTGGATTCACCTGGTTCCTTTCTCTATTCTTCTTAATAAGTCTTCATAGTGGTGTTTTTGTTTATCTTTTCAAAGAACCAGCTTTTACTTTCATTTATTTTCTGTATAGTTCATTTTAGGTTTCATTTATTTCTTCTCATATTTTTATTATTTCCTTTCTCCTGGAGTTTTTTGGATTTTTTTTTTTTTTGCTGTTGCTTTTCCAATTCTCTGAGGCATGATGTTAGGTGATCCATTAGCCTTCTTTCCGTCTTCTTCTTATGTGCACTAATTGCTATGAACTTCCATCTTATGACTGCTTTAGCAGTGTCACATATATTATGGAAACTCATGTCCTCGTTGTCATTGGTTTCCATGAATCTTTTTATTTCAGTCTTCATTTCTTCGGTAGTAATGGAGTCATTCAGGAGTAGGTTATTTAGTGTCCATATATTTGAGTATTTCTGAGGATTTCTCTTGAAATTAAACTCAAGTTTAACTCCATCAGGGTCAGAGAGGATGCTGGATACAGTTTCTATGCCTCTGAATCTGTCAAGGTTTGATTTGTGCCCTATGATGTGGTCAATTTTCGAGAAGGTTCCATGTGGAGATGAGAAAAAGTGTATCTCGTGGTTTTGGATGGAAAGCTCTATAGATGTCTGTTAAGTCAATATGATTTATGGTATCATTTAGATCTTTTATCTCTTTACTTATTTTTGGTCTAGATGATCTATCCAGAGAGGATAGTGGAGTGTTGAAGTCTCCAACAATTAGTGTGTTGCAGTCTATCTCTCATTGCAGCAGTCTTTCCTTCACATATTTGGGTGCTCCTGTGTTAGGCGCACAGATATTTATAAGCATTATATCTTCTTGATTTATTGACCCTTTACTACAATATAGTGCCCTTTCTTGTCTCTTCAAACAGTTTTTGTTTTAAAGCCTATTTTGTCAAAAATTAGTATCACAGCTCCAGCTCTTTTTTGGTTCCCTTTTGCATGGAAAATCTTTTTCCAACCCTTCACTTTCAGTCTATGTATGTCTTTATCCAGGAAGTGAGTTTCTTGTAGGCAACAGATAGAGGAGTTTGGTTTTTTATCCATTGGAGAATTTAATCCATTCACATTCAATATTATTATCAATGTTACCAGACCTGTCCGACGTTTAAGTTGGCCATTGTCTGGGTTACCTTTTATTCCTTTGTTTCTGGTTGTTTAATTGAGATGAACTTCCCTCTTATGACTGCTTTAGCAGTGTCCCAAAAATTATGGAAACGCGTGTCTTCATTGTCATTGGCTTCCATGAATCTTTTGATTTCAGTCTTTAATTCTTCGGTAGTAGTGGAGTCATTCAGGGGTAGGTTATTTAGTTTCCATGTATTTGGGTATTTTTGAGGATTTCTCTTCAAATTAAAATCAAGTTTAATTCCTTCATAGTTGGAGAAGATGCTGAATATAGTTTCCATGACTCTGAATCTGTAGAGACTTGCTTTGTGCCCTATGATGTGGTCAATCTTTCAACAGGTTCCATGTCGGGGTGAGAAAAAGGTTTATTTCGTGGTTTTTGGATGGAAAGTTATATAAATGTCTGCTAAGTCCATTTGATTTGTGGTATCATTTAGATCCTTGATTTCTATACCTATTTTTTTGCATCATCTAGGCAAAAAATAGGTAAAGAGATAAAGGATCTAAATGATACCATAAATCAAATGGACTTAGCAGACATCTATAGAACTTTCCACCCAAAAACCACAAGATATAGCTTTTTCTCACCCCGACATGGAACTTTCTCAGAGATTGACCACATCATAGGACACAAAGCAAGCCTCTACAGATTCAGAGGCATAGAAACTATATCCAGCATCTTTTCTGACCATGATGGAATTAAACTTGAGTTTAATTTCAAGAGAAGTTCTCAAAAATACCTAAAAACATGGAAACTAAATAACCTACTCCTAAATGACTCCACTATTACCGAAGAAATAAAGACTGAAATCAAAAGATTCATGGAAGCCAATGACAATGAAGACACGAGTTTTCATAATGTTTGGGACACTGCTAAAGTAGTCATAAGAGGGAAGTTCATAGCAATTAGTGCACATAAGAGAAAGGCAGGAAGAAGGCTAATGGACCACCTAACATCAAGCCTCAGAGAATTGGAAAAGCAACAGCAAAAAATCCAAAAAATTCCAGGAGAAAGGAAATAATAAAGATCTGAGCAGAAATAAATGAAATAGAAAACAAACGTACTATACAGAAAATAAATGAAAGTAAAAGCTGGTTCTTTGAAAGGATAAACAAAATTGATGCACCGCTAGTGAGACTTATTAAGAAGAAGAGAGAAAAGAATCAGGTGAATCAAATCTGCAATGAGGCTGCTAACATAACAACAGACATAGTAGAAATTCAAAACATCATTAGAGGATACTTTGAACATCTATATGCTAAGAAACAAGACAATCTGGATGAGATGGACAAATTCCTGGACAAATATAATCTACCAAGAATGAGCCAGGAAGAAATAGAAAGTCTGAATATGCCCATAACAAGCCAGGAGATTGAATCAGTAATAAATAACCTCCCAACAAAGAAAAGCCCTGGCCCTGATGGATTCACCTCTGAATTCTACAAAATTTTCAAAGAAGAGCTAACCCCCATTCTGCTCAAGTTATTTCTAAAGATCCAAAAGGGTGAATCTCTTCCTAATTCATTCTATGATGCCACTATCACCCTTATTCTTAAAACAGATAAGGACAGGACAAGGAAGGAAAACTATAGACCAATATCTCTGATGAACATAGATGCAAAGATTCTCAACAAGATACAAGCAAATCGTATTCAACAACTTATAAAGAAGATCATACACCATGATCAGGTAGGCTTTATTCCAGGAATGCAAGGTTGGTTCAACATACACAAAACCATAAATGTAATACATCATATTAACAGGAATAAGGATAAAAAACATATGGTCATATCGATTGATGTAGAAAAAGCATTTGATAAGATACAACATCCCTTCATGATCAAGACTCTCAGCAAAATCAGCATAGAAGGGCCATTTCTCAATACAATAAAAGCCATCTATGAAAAACCCATAGCGAACATCATCTTCAATGGAGAAAAGCTGAAAGCTTTCCCACTAAACACAGGAACAAGACAAGGATGCCCACTGTCTCTACTCCTTTATAATATAGTACTGGAAGTCCTCACCAACGCAATCAGAAAAGAGGAAAAAATAAAGGGCATTCTAATAGGAAAAGAAGAGGTGAAACTCTCTCTATTTGCAGATGACATGATTGTATACATAGAAGACCCAATGGTCTCCATGGAAAAAGTACTGGAAGTAATACATGATTACAGTAAAGTTGCAAGATATAAAATCAATATACAGAAATTGATGGCATTTCTATATACGAATGACAGGCAGACTGAGATAGAACTGAAATAAGTTATTCCATTTACCATAGCCACCAAAAATATAAGATATTTAGGAATAAATCTAACCAAAGAAGTTAAAGACCTCCACAAGGAAAGCTATGAGAAGCTAAAAAAAGAAATTGAAAATGACACATTAAAATGGAAGGACATCCCATGTTCATGGATTGAAAGAATTAATATAATCAAAATGGAAATTCTACCCAAATTAATCTACATATTTAATGCAATGCCAATCAAAGTACCAGACACATTCTTCACAGACCTAGAAAAGACAATCTTAAAATTTGTCTGGAATCATAAAAGACCCCGTATTGCCAAAGCAATTCTACGTAAGAAAAGTGGAGTGGGCGGCATCTCACTCCCCGACCCAAAAATATACTACAAAGCTGTGGTAATCAAAACAGCATGGTAATGGCACAGAAACAGACACGTGGACCAATGGAACAGAATAGAGTCCCCAGAAATAAATGCCCAAACATACAGTCAGCTGATCTTTGACAAGGGGTACCAGTCAATCCAGTGGGAAAAGGAAAGCCTCTTCAGCAAGTGGTGCTGGAAAAACTGGATTTCCACTTGCAGAAAGATGAATCTGAAACCCTACTTCTCACCTTTGACAAAAATCAAGTCAAGGTGGATCAAGGATCTAAGTCTAAGACCTCAAACTATAAAGCTGCTCCTGGGAAACACTGGGAAAACTCTGGGAGACACTGGTGTAGAGAAAGACTTCTTAAATAAGACCCTCAAAGCACAGTCGATAATCCCCAAAATAGACAAGTGGGATTACATCAGACTAAGAAGTTTCTGCATGGCAAAAGACACAGTAATTAGTGTGAATCGACAGCCCTCAGAATGGGAAAATATTTTTGTAAATTATGCGTTGGATAAGGGACTGATAACCAGAATACACAAGGAATTAAAGAAGCTGTTTGGAAAAAGGATGATCAACCCTATTAAAAGATGGGGAAAGGAGTTGAATAAAACACTCTCTAAAGATGACATACAAATAGCCAAAAGGCATATGAAAAAATGTTCAACATCCCTCATCATAAGGGAAATGCAGATAAAAACAACAATGAGGTACCACCTAAGCCCAGTCAAAATGTCTAAGATTAAAAAAACAAAAAATGATAAGTGTTGGTGGGGGTATGGTGAAAGGGGAACTCTTTTACACTGCTGGTGGGAATGTAAATTGGTCCAGCCACTGTGGAGAATAATTTGGAGATTTCTCAAAAATCTACAAATAGATCTACCACATGATCCAGCAATCCCATTCCTTGGTATCTACCCAAAGGACAGAAGAATTCTTCATTGGAAAAGTGCTTGCACATCGATGTTTATTGCAGCACTATTCACGATTGCTAAGTCATGGAACCAACCCAAATGCCCCCGTATGGAGGACTGGATTGAAAAACTGTGGCACATATACTCTGTGGAATACTACTCAGCCATAAAAACCAACAAAACCCTGGCTTTTGACAGAAAGTGGAAAAACATGGAAGATTTACTGCTGAGTGAGGCAAGCCAGGCTATGAAGAAGAAACATTGTATGTCCCCACTTAAGATATACCGAATGTCTGAGCTCGATGACTGAAACTGATTGACCAATGGTTGTACAAACACAAGAGATGGGTGTGAATATTAGATGAGGTGTATGTGGAGGAGTGGGTCCTAATGAAGACATTTGGAGAAGGGATACGGAGGTAGAACACTGACGGGATGGGGAAGTGTGGTGTTATCGCTTGAAGATATTTTGATCAATGGGACTGGGGAGAAATGTTCACATATTGAAATGCTCACATTGTAAGCTAAACAATGTGATTGAATGTATATACAAAAATAAATAAATAAATAAATAAAAAGAACTGTGATTATAGACCTATCTAGTCTGTCTGCAACCCACGCACAGCTACAACCAGGGGCGGGGCAAGTTCGTTTCGCTCTTCTACACTGTGGTCACACCTGCTCTCAATCCGCTCATCTACACTCTCAGAGGGTGAAGGAAGAGGAAGAGAGGATGAAATAAGACGGAAAAAAGTAAGGAGAATAAAGAAAAAGCCGTGCATCTGAGCTAGCCTCAGTGTCCCTTAGGCCAGGGGTATGGAGATGAAAGTGGGCCAGCTGGACAGCTAGGGGAGGTTCTGGATGACAGAGATAGGGGGTCTCTGGGCTTGGAGGTGCCGGGCTGGAGCTAGGACAGGGGACCCTGCCTCAGTGTCCGTTAGGCCAGCTGACCTACATCCTTTCAGAGGCCCAAGTTTGTTATGTATACACAATGAGGCCAAATCCTATTGAGTGTTTACAAACCATGTGACCTTGGAATCATCTGTAAAAATCTATGAGGTTCTATGTCCTTTAGGGAATCCTGAAAGCAGGAGAACACTAGCTAGCAAGAGGCTATCTAACTGCACTAAGGGTTCAGATCTGGACATGATAGTATCCTCCATACAAGAATACTGGAAGTGCCACGGGGTTTTCCCTTCCGTGTAAGGGGTCGTCACCCTTTGTATTTCCTCCTTCCACACATTCTCCTTAGGCCAACCACAGCACAGAGGAGGGCTTCCTCCTGCTGGGTTTCTGCGACTGGCCCTCCCTGCAGCCCCTGCTCTTCGCCCTTGTCCTCTGCTGCTACCTCCTGACTTTGACCGGCAATTCAGCGCTGGTGCTGCTGGCGGTGCGCGACCCGCGCCTGCACACGCCCATGTACTACTTCCTCTGCCACCTGGCCCTGGTGGACGTCGGCT
The DNA here is from genome assembly GCA_026018925.1 of Tupaia tana. Lineage (NCBI taxonomy): Eukaryota > Metazoa > Chordata > Mammalia > Scandentia > Tupaiidae > Tupaia > Tupaia tana. Next base: position 133,628,135 of record JAKSZU010000002.1, read on the forward strand.
TCACCACGAGCGTGTTGCCACCGCTGCTGGCCAACCTGCATGGCCAAGTGCTCAGGCTGCCTCAGGGCGGCTGCATGGCCCAGCTGTGCGCCTCGCTGGCGCTGGGCTCCGCTGAATGCGTTCTCTTCGCAGTGATGGCGCTGGATCGCGCAGCCGCGGTGTGCCGCCCCCTGCGCTATGCCAGGTTCGCGTCCCCGCGCCTCTGCCATGCGCTGGCCAGCGCCTCTTGGCTGGGCGGTCTCGCCAATTCTGCTGCGCAAACCGCGCTGCTGGCGGCGCGGCCCCTATGCGCGTCCCATCAGCTGAATCACTTTATCTGCGAGCTTCCCGCGCTGCTCAAGCTGGTCTGCGGAGAGGGCAGAGATGCCATCGAGCGCCAGATGTTCGTCGCCCACGTGGTCATCATATTGGTGCCCTCCGCCGTCATCCTGTCCTCATATGGCGCGGTGGTCCGCGCTGTTTGGGGCATGCGGGCCAAGGGACGCTGGAGGAAAGCGATAGGCACGTGTGGGTCCCACCTGACTGCGGTCTGCCTCTTCTATGGCTCAGCGATTTACACCTACCTGCAACCCACGCACAGCTACAACCAGGGGCGGGGCAAGTTCGTTTCGCTCTTCTACACTGTGGTCACACCTGCTCTCAATCCGCTCATCTACACTCTCAGGAATAAGGAAGTGAAGGGGCAGCTAGAAGGCTCCTGGGCAGTCTGCAGACAGGGCAAGATGGACAGTGAGTGGATCCAGAAGGAAGGAGATACTGGTGTTGACCCAGGGCCCAAAGCTGGAAACACCGGAGAGTCCGTCAGCTGAGTGCTCAGGCTGTTCCCTTCTGTGTGAGACTGTAAGATTCAACATCGGGGAGGAAGGGTCAGGAAATGTTCAAATTCTTGAGGGGAAATTCCTTATCCTCTACATATACGGGTTTACCGAGGGGGAACTTCTCCTAAACTGAACAGAAGCATAATTTGGAGAAAACCCTCCTCAAGGGAGGGTAAAATCCCCTCAAAACCCTAAGGAGAGCAAAATGATGTTTTCCTTTATCTTTCTCCCAACTCATGGCAGTTCCCATGTCAACAATGAAACCATAGACCATGCTACAAAGAGACCCCATCCAGTAAAGGGAGTCAGGGTCTGTTTTCCAGGAAAATCAGTCCAACCTAGTGCAAAGCTATAGAAAGTCAGATGACCAGTGCCCACCCCAGAGCTTTGACCCGTGAATGTGGGGAATTGGGCTGACTGGGGAAACGTTCTGCAGTAAGTGGTTCTTGAACAAGGTTTTTTTTGTTTGTTTGGTTGGTTTTTTTCTTGCTATAGGGCGCGTGCACTCGCCAGACAGACAGAGAGAGACAGAGACACAGAAAGCGAGAAATCACCCCCCAGGGGCGATGGCCATGCCGCAATCCCTTCTCCTCCATTCTCCTCTCAGGATCTTGGGCACACACGCACACGTGCCTGGCATGAGTTTTAAGCCACCGGGTCCAGGACTCAAACCGTGGTCAACTACATGGGAGTCCAGCGACATAGCCATTACGCTAACTGCTGGTCCCTTGAACAAGTTTTATAAAGAAGGAATTAGCACTTGTGAAAGAAGATAGGCACATCTTAGGTTGTGAGAAAAACGTATAAGTGACCAGTCCTGAGAAATGAGAGGACAGTGACACAAAGGAGAACTGGGTCCAGCCGGTGGTGTGGTTGTTAAGACAGCTTGGCTAACTGCACAGTTCTAGTACCAGACCCAGTGGCTTGAAAAACACACCAAATGAGTGTGTGTATGTGTCCAAAATCCCAAGTGGAGAGAGAAATGGAGAAGACATTACGGCATAATCATCCCACATGGGAGTGATGGGCGGGGCGATGCTTTCTCACTTCTCTCTCTGTCTCTCTCTGACAAGTACACATGCTCCTCAGGCAATGAGAGAGAGAGAGAGAGAGAGAGAGAGAGAGAGAGAGAGAGAGAGAGAGAGAGAGAGAAATGAAAGGATTAAGAGAGAGGAAAATACTCCAGTTCCTAAAAGAGGAGCAAGGGTCTGGTGACGTGAAAACAATGCTCTATCAGCGGACATTGTGGACACAGTGTTGGAGTCAACCTAGAAGCCAACGTTCCACCCCCCCACAGCTCACACCCAGGCTGATACCAGCCCAAACTGGCCGAAGACCTGCAAGACCCTCAAGAAGGCAGGACAGAGACTGCTTCATATGCCTCAACCTTTCAGAAAGTCCATTTCCACCTGATGTACATCCATCCCCAAGGAGACTCAACTACAGACACGAAATCTCTGAATCTCCATTGACAGTACCTTCCCGTGCCCATCACCTTTCCGAGAAATAAGGACAATTTTAATTGGGTTTGGGACACAGAGAATAAAAGGGGCCATGTGGCCAGATTTCATTTCTTACCAAATAGCTCTTAATATTGACATAAAAGACACTTTAATTGAATTTCCAAATTATTTATTACATTCTGATTATACCAAAGTAATTAATTCACTTCATAATAAATCATTTCACTCTTCTTGTAAGTAGAAGCTCAGTTTGGTTGCACAGTCATTGACCTATTCTACAGATGAAACACTACGCTAAACATAGAAACACAAAAATTAGTAGAACATGGATCCCAACATCAAATTTTACTATCTTGTCATATATGAAAGAAAATAGAAGTTTTTCTATAGATTACAATATACTAAGAGAGAATGTGTTTTAACTTCTGAGTGTAATCTCTAATGAGCCTTTAAAAATTGTTTTATTCTTATTCACACATTAAAAACAATCCAGTCACTTCAGTCAATCATTAAATCAAAGAATCAAAGAGTTGGAAAATACACACCTTGCCCACCATCCCAAGTGATACTCTTTTTATCTCATTCTCATTAATTTTTGGACATCTTACAAAGGATGTGTTTGAAGAGAAGCTAAAAGGAAATAAACTCTTTTACTCCTGATATCACCCCATCCCCAGGGGCTCATCCACCAATGCTATAGGATGTCAGAAAGAGCACATGGCCCTTTCTGATGCCATAATCCGCCATGATCTTCCCATCTTCCAGTCTCTTCCCATTGCAAGTCACAATTTGGGCCTCAGGAGTTACACCGGTCTTGATTGCAATCATTTCTTTCACCTGGGCCACTGAGTTGGACCTTCGTACCTGGAGGTGGTGTCTCTGACCCTCATCTCCTGACTCCACAAGCAGTAAGGACAACTCCTCATCACTGGGCTTCACCACCCTCAGGGTGAGGTGGATGGTTGTCTCCTTGTCAATGCCATATGACGATAGTGTTCTCTGTGACTTTAGGGTCTTGGAGCCTAGCAGAAGAACCTGGTCCTGCACAGAAACCTTGGTCTTAGACCGGACATGTTCATTGATCTTCTTCACTCTGTCCCCCGGGCTGGCACTGAAAGTCATTAATTCCCATTCCTTGGAGTAAACATTCACCTGGACAATGACAGGCAAGAGACAGTTACCCAGAATGCCTCCTCTGAATACCCACTCTCCCACCTTAATCGTAACCAACCTTCCACTGCCTGTCTAGTCCTCAAGCTCCTTTCAACAATCTGTGTCCCGACCTTTCCTAGGGCTTCTCTTCTACAAGTCTCAGTTTAGAACACAAACAAGATTAGTCCCATTTCTTTAGAACTACACCTCTTAACTACCTCTAGTACAATTAACAATTTCCACCTTCTTTATCTGCCCCTCTTCCCCAGCCATAGTTGTTCACATGTCAAAAAGTAAATCCAACTACAAACCTTCAAAAGATGTACACAAGACTCTAAAAACAACTCCCAGAAAGAATTTCCAAGACTCACCAGCCTCGTGGGATGCTCATGGACATAGCATACCCTCCATGGCTACTTTAGAAGGAATACCCAGTTAGGAAATATAATCTCTACACTGATAGAAATTTTTTCTAACATCCCATTGCTTTATAATAACAACTCACATATTATAGCGATACTATGTTTAGGCTATTTGCTAACCTGTATTTCCTGTGTTTTTATATCTACTGATTGTAAAATATGATCTCTTCCTTTAACTAAACCATAGCCCTACTCACACAAGACAGGAACCACACTTCAAGTATTACTTTAATAACCAGAAACTTCTGAAAAATGGAAAGCTCACCCCTATATTGCCACTTAAGTCTAAGAGGACTACTTTCATGCTCTTCAGAAATGTCTCCTAACCTAGATGTCACAGAAATTTCTTTACTGGAAGGTCTCTCTGTGTTAAGCAGTGCTCTCATTTCAGGTTCTCTTCATAGCGCATATCTTCTAATGTAAGACAATGAATTAGGTCGTTGACAACTTAAGATAAATAAGTTTTATGAAGTTGTCTTTGGGGAGGAAAGGGAACCTTAAGTTTAAGAACCCTAAAAGGCTAGCCAGGAAGAGTACTGGTTAAGGCACCAGAATCCCACATAGCTGACTGCACGATTGGAGTCTCAGAATCGGCAGATTGTAAAACATGCTGGGTACATGTGTGTGAGTGGCCAAAAATCCCAAGAAAAGAATATAGGAAAGGGATTGTGGCATAGCCATCCCCCTTCGAAGGTGCTTTCTCACTTTCTCCCTCTCTCTTTCTAAAGTGCGGACATGTCCTATAACAAACAAAACAAGCATAGAACCCTGGAAGTATTTTCATCATTTCAAGTCTTCCCAGCCCTTGCAGCACAAAGCACACTCACTTCTTCCTTCCTGTCTGAAACAGTAGCCAGTTTAATATCTGACTCAAAAGAAAGCTCAAGAGCTAAATGATGGCCTTCTCTTCAGGGAACCCTTGTTCCCATTCTGCATATATCAACACCTCTCTCATCTCCTTCAAGATGCCTTCCCAGAAACTCTGCCTCCCCGACCTCTGTCTCTTGTCCACTCCTGAGGTCTCTGCCCAACCCTTAGTACTGTTTTGTCTTCCTCTTCCCCTTTATCAAATCCCAACTTACACAGAGGCAGTCGGCCATCTCAGCAGTCACAGGATTAAAAACAGGAGACTGAGAAAAAGGTCCTTGTGTCCAGCTTATATGCAACTGGTTGAGCTGGAAATCCCCTGTGTGTATTGCTGAGTTTGGCTTTGCTGTGCCCTTTGTTTGTGTATGCTCATACAGGTTTTCTTTCACTTTTGCTTTCATGAAGTCAATAAACAAAGGAAATTTTCTGATCATGCACTTCTACCCTCAGCCTATCCATTTGCACTCCTCTTTCCAAAATGGGATGGTCCCTCTATAGGGAGAATCTTCCCATGACTGTCTACCCACTCCCTGCCCTGGTTTAAACTGCAGCCCTGGACCCTCTCTATTTGAAAACCCGGTTTGCTTGGTGGGCCTCTCACACTGCTTTTAAGAGTATTCGATCAGCCATGGACTTTCCTTAAATCAGGAGCACCCAGGACAGCCAGCGTTGGTGTGAAGAGATGTGACTATGGCAGCCTGTTCACACTCACCTGACAGAATTGTAAATCATGCCTTGGGAAGACACAGGAGAAATAACCCTAGACCTAAAAGAACCTCAAGTTTGAGTTTTAGAAGTGCCACACCATAGAGGTATGGTGAATCTATTTACTTCCTTAGACATTATTTCTCTATCCATAAAGTGAGACAGTTGGAGAGTTTCCCTAAGTGTCTTCCAGGCTAAGAAATCTTTGTTTATAAAATGTCCTTTACAAAAAAACACAATGCATTCTGGGTCTCGAACACCCTAACACACTTCATACTCTTTCTCAGAACTGGCAATTCAAATCCACTAGTTGGGAACAATCTCAGACCAACAAGTTCCACCTGTTGCACACCACTCTCCCATCATGTACCTTATTTGCCCACCTTTACTCCTAGACACTCATCACTACTGTGATCTCCGCAATATCTAGGAAGGCTGCTCACTTCCACACTGTTGAGGATTGAGGGGGCCAGCAGATGGCATAGGGGTTATGTCGCTGGACTCCCACATGGCTGTCCACGGTTCAAGTCTCGAACTTAGCGTCTTGAAAATCAGGCCAAGAGTGTGTGCTCGTGTGCCCAAGATCCCAGGAGGGAAATGGAGAACAGATTGTGACATGGCTATCACTCTGGGTGATGATTTCTCACTCTCCTCTCCCTGTCTTTGTTTCTCTCTCTCACTCTGATGAATACATGCACGTTATGGCAAAAATTTGTGGGGAAAAAAAAAAGAGAGAGATAGAAATTTGGACTGAGACCTTTTGGTGTGCAGAAAATGTGTGTCCTCAAGGAATTTACTCAGTCCCTCTGATCCTCCTAATATTCCACAGTAATCATGGCCTTTCCTCAAACTCTCAGAACATTACCACAGAATCCATTATTTTGAAGAATTTTATTACTTATTTATTTATTTATTTTAATTTGACCAGAGAGGGACAGTACGAGAGAGAGAGAGAGAGAGAGAGAGAGAAAGTGAGAAAGCAAGCCGCCAGGTCCAAGATGGAACTGCAGTCAGCCATGTGGGATTCCAGCACTCTTCACCACCATGCCACCTGCTGGTCTTAAGAACAGTTTTTTTAAAGGAATTTTTACCTTAGGTGGGTGCGTTTACCAAAGAGAGCGAGCGAGCGACACAGAGACAGTTGAAAGGCAAAGTGAGAAATCACCCCTCAGGGGAGATGGCCACCCACAATCCCTTCTCTTTCATTCTCCTACTGGAATTTTGGGCATGTGCGCACACACACACACACACACACACACACACACACTTGCCTGGCATGATTTTCAAGCCATCGAGTCCAGGACTTGAACAGTGGTAGATCTCATGAGAGTCCAGCCACATAGCCACTCCACCGTCTGCTGGTCCCAGAGCCAATTTTTTTTTTTTTTGAGAGGTTTTTGCTATAGGGCACGTGCGCTCACCAGAAAGACAGAGAGAGACAGAGAGACAGAAAGTGAGAAATCACCTCCCGGGGGAATGGCCACACCACAATTCCTTCTCCATTCTCCTCTTGGGATCTTGGGCATGCACGCACATGCACCCAGTGTGAGTTTAAGCCACCGGGTCCAAGACTCAAACCACAGTCGACTACATGGGAGTCCAGCAACATAGCCATTACACTAACTGCAGGTCCCTGAACCAATTTTTTTTTTAATTGAATTTCTTAAAAGTGCTTCCTGAGGCTTATAGGTGTCATGGTGATTGAGACGCTGGATTCCCACATGGCCAACCACTGTTCAAGTCCCAGACCTGCCGACTCTCTCTCTCTCTCTCTCTCTCTCTCTCTCTCTCTCTCTCTCTCTGTCTTTCTCTGGTCAAACATGAAGAATAATAAATAATTTCTTTTTTTATAAAAGGTTTTCCTTACAGGCTAGCAGATGGCATAGGGTTACGTAGCTGGACTCCTACATAGTCAACCATAGATCAATTCCCAGATTCAGTGGCTTGAAAATTGGTTAGACGTGTGTGCATGCGTGCTCAAGATCCCAGAAGGAGAAGGGATTGCAGAGTGTCCATCCCCTCTGGGGGGTGATTTCTCACTTTCTCTCTCAACTGTTTCTGTCTCTCTCCAATGAGCACATGTGTTCTAAGACAAAAATCACTAAAAAAATTTTTTTAAGAATGTTTCCTTTATTTTCAGAGTAAACAGACATAAAAATGCCACATTATCATCTTTGCTCTGTTTGAAGTGGCCATTTATTATACTTTCACTCACTGGTAAATCTCAAACAATCCCATTTTATTCTAGAGAGCTCTGTGTAGAAGAACTCAGATTTACAGAAATTTCCCTGTAGAGTAAGGAGATCCAGAAACCACTGGACCCTAATACTCTCTTTTCAGATCTCGCTCCATGTCCCTGCTATCTCCTGCATTTCAAAACCAAGGTTCTGACCTTTGGCTGCTGCACAGCACCTACCACATCCACTGTCCAATAGGGTTTAGGGATTATGAAACATCATCAGTGGCCAGGCAGAAAATTACAGCTCAGGATAGGGGTGAAACAAAGGCCTGCCACAGGATAGGGGAAGGGAAAGGGCCTGGGAAAAGAGAAAGGAAAAGCTGAGCAAACCCAGACCTGAGTAAACTGCTTTCACTTTTCAACTTGAACTGCACCCTCTACTTTCTTGGATCTTCACATCATTTCTGGGAAGGCCACAGGAAGAACAGGTGGTTAAAGGCTGCTTTAACCTAGACTCTCCTGGACGCTTTTCTTCTTTTCCCTTCTCAACTCCTGGCTATGTTCGTGCTAGAATCTGCATTTTGTGGACCAGCAAAGAGCCTTGGCCAACGGCTCCAGGAGTAGGAACAACATTTCCCAGGAAAGATATTTATCTTCTGATGCCCCCAGATCTATACCCACAGCGACAACCTGCAGCAGATCTGTAAACTTAGCTGTATCTGTAGGTGATTCCCCAAATTTCCTGCATACTCTTGAACACGCTAAGCTCTCTGCCATCTCCAGGCCACTGAGCACAGCTTTACCTCCAATTCTATCCCATGAATTTATAAGAATACACAGTGCGGGCCAGCCAGTGGCATGGTGGTTAAAGAGGCTGGATCGTACATGGCTGACGACATGGTTCAAGTCCCAGACCCCAGCAGTTTGCAAAACATGCTGCACAAGTGTGTGTGTGTGTGTGTGTGTGTGTGTGTGCCCAGAGTCTCAAATAGAGAGAGAGTGACGGAGGAGAAATTACAGCATGACCCTCTCCCATGGAGGAGGTGTTTTCTCACTTTCCCTTGGCAATATTTTTCTTTTGGAGAAGTTTTTTGCTATAGGACGCATGTGCTCGCTGGAAGGAGAGACAGAGAAACAGAAAGCGAGAAGTCACCCCCGGGGAGATGGCCATGCAGTAATCCCTACTCTTCCATTCTCCTCTCGGGATCTTGGGCACACACTCACATGCGACCGGCATGAGTTTAAGCCACCAGGTCGGGGACTCAAACTGCGGTCGACTACATGGGAGGTTGGTCCTCCTTTGTCAAATAATTTAAAGAGAAGAAGAATACACATTATAAGCAACATCTCTTCAAGAAGCCTTCCCTAACTCTCCTCCCTAACCTGGGTTATGTGCATATCTGTCCCCGTATTTCCTTCAACAGCCCTTCAGAGCATGTTTCTCCAGATCATATGCTTTTATCTCTCCCCAGTAACAGTAGGAATCTTGGGAGCCATGACAGTGGGGTTTTCGTTTGGTTTGGTTTGGTTTGATCTAATTAACTTGTTTCTTTAGCACTGCCACAGCATGCTGGCTAGCACAGGAAATACTTGGTAAATATTTACTAGGTGCATAAATGAATTAATAAGTAAATAAACAAGTTAACAAAATAACAAAAATGGTAACATAATATTTAGTGGTACTTCCATTTCAAGAAATGCACATTTAGTGTTTCAGCATTCTTTTAGGATTATTTACTTATCTAATTTGTTACTATTATTTTTTTAATTTGAGCAGAGAGAGAAAGCAAGAGAAAGGGAAAGTGAGAAAGCAAGCCTCCAGGTCCAGGACTCGAACAGTGGTTAACCATATGGGAGTCCAGTACCCTTACCACTCCACCTGCCAGCTTCGCTTTCTTTTTTTAATTATTGTGGGTTTTCCAGCCCAGCATTGTAACCAGTAGAGACTGCAAAAAAGCAACCACACCAGAAGATTATCTCGAGAAAGACTTTGAAGGAGGAAAAAGAAACTGATCTTTGCTAGCAGATGGTATGTCACAGAATACTTGGTAGGCAGGGCTGAACTGAGAAGGTTTATGTGTGACTAGTGTGCTGGGCATTTGGTTTTCCACAATTTGAGTAGTTGACATGTAAATATTTTCTCAAAAATATTTGAAACCATACTGCTTCTGTTGTTATAGTCACAAAATTATACAAAATTATAAAAAATATTTTGAACGTTATCTTTAAAATTCAGTATTTTGAAATTTTGAAAGTTGTTTATAAACTGTCAAGAACTATGGAGCATGAGCTAAACATTTTTGATATGTAAAGTAAATGTGGAAAAATGTAAAAATAAATAAATGAAAGAAAAAATAATACATTGTATCAAGCAAATGTTGCTGTAGGAATATGAAATAGAATGCATGCCTAATAAATAACAAAGTAAAGAGAAGTGACAATAAAACAAAATTATTGTGGATTTTTTTAATATTTTTGCTATAGGGCATGTGTACTTACTGGAGAGACACAGAGACAGAAGGCAAAAAATGACCACTAAGGAGGATGACCATGCCTCAATCCCTTCTCCTCCATTCTCCTTTCGGGATTCTGGGTACGCATGCACTCATGCCCCACATGAGTTTTTAAGCCACTGGGTCCAGGACTCAAACAGTGGCCCACTACCTGGGAGTCCAGCGACGTAACCCTTACACCATCTGCTGGTCCCAAAATTATTATTTTAATTTCCTAAAGGGTACATGCGCTCACCAGAGAGAGAGAGAAAGAGAGAGAAAGTGAGAAAGCAAGCCTGCGGGTCTAGGACTCGAACTATGTCAGCCACATGGGGAGTCCAGCATCTCAACTACCACGCCACCCGCCGGCCCTATGTTTCAGCAATCTAACAAAGTATGAGTGTCCTTGTTGATAGGCAAGAAGCCAACTCACCCAGTTATATCAGTAGTCAATGGTAAACAAAAGTTCAAATGCATATTTCTATTTTATAGCCCCTGTCTTCTCCTTATATCATGTTACTTCCCTGGAAAGAAAAGTACCCACTAGAGTTGGGGATTTCCAGCATGGGGTTGCTGTGAGGACAAGCCTGAGATATAAACAGGAAATTAGTAATTTAGGGGATTCCCTATTTGAAAAAAGGACCTGAATTCTGAAAAACAATGCCATTTCAAGAAATGGGAAGGAACCTAATCTCTCTCTCTCTTTCTCCTTTCTTCCTATGTGAAATTCCCTCCCTGCTCAAGTCCAGGGTGAAGGCTGTCCCAGACACTCGGGGGCTTAAGCTGACCACGGTCAGGATTTCTTCTTAGGACGTGACCTTCTCCATGACTCTTACCTCAGTGTCACTCTTACTTTTTCTCTCTGTGTCATAATAAATGCTTTCAGAGGCAAAAGGCTCTCTTTTCATTTGCCAATCTAACAAATTCAGAAAGCCAGCCAAGGTTAAATGTCATGCTATGGACCTCTTGCCAGGTTATAAAAATAAAAATTAAGAAGTCTCACATATCTACAAACTGCCCAACTTGGCCCTGACTGATGGGATGGTCTTGGACTAGTCACTACCCACAGGAGGATTCAGGGGGCAGAAGTCTCTTTCTGCTCTCTTTAGTAATGCCCTTGATAGATTTCCTAAACTATGAGATCTAGAAAATGGCTTGGGAAATGCCAACCAAACTCAGTTTTAAAAGCTACTGTTGGGGATCAGCAGGTGGTTAAGGTGCTGGACTCCCATATAGTTCAAGTCCTGGACCAAAAAGCTTAAAAATCATATTGAGTATGTGTGGTGTGTGTGTGTGTGTGTGTGTGTGTGTGTGTGTGTGTGCATGCTCCCAGAATCTTAAGAGGAAATTGAAGGAAAGGGACTGTGGCACAGCCATTCTTCTTGGGGGAGGGGGGGGTGATTCCTCATTCTCCCTCTCTCTGTCTCTCTCCAGTGAGCAAAAACTTAACCAAAAAAGAAGGAGGAGGAGGAGGAGGAAGAGGAAGAGGAGGAGAAGGAGGAGAAGAAAGCTACTGTGGGACCAGCAGGTGGCATGGGGGTTAAGGTGACTGGATCCCACATGGCCGACTCCATAGTTTGAATCCTGGACCCAGTGGCGCAAGAACCACATTGGGTGCATGTGTATGCGTGCCCAAAATCCCAAGAGGAGAATAGAGGAGAGGGGATTATGAGATGTGGCCATCCCCCATACGGAAAAAGTGATTTCTCACTGTCTCTCTTCTTTTTAAGAGAGATTTTTGCTATAGGGCATGTGCACTCACCAGAGAGACAAAGACAGAGAGAAAGGAAGCAAGAAATAACCCTCCCAGGAGGATGACCATGCCACAATCCCTTCTCCTCCATTCTTCTCTCAGGTTTGGGGGCACACGTCCACATGCGCCTAGTGCAAGTTTGAAGCCACTGGATCCAGGACTCAAATCATGGTCGACTACATGGGAGTTCAGTGATGGGACCATTACACCACCTGCTGGTTCTCTCTTTCTCTCTCTCTGGCACATGCACATGTCCTATTGCAAAATTTAAAAAAACTACTGTGAATTCTCGTTTATTAGTTATTGGAAAAAGTTTTAGTCTACCATCAAAGAATAGTTTGGGAATACAGAAGTCTCACAGTATCCCCAAAGATTGGTTCCAGAATCCCCATAAACACCAAAATCCACATATGTTCAAGTCTCTTATTTAAAATGGTATTATATGCAGATAAATTAGCCACATCTTCCCATATAAGTCTTCTATAGGTTACTTACAACACCTAACACAATGTAAATGCTATATAAATAGCTATTATACTGTATTGTTTAGGAAATAAGAACAAGAAAAAAAGTCCATATGTGTTGAATATAGATAAAACTATCAGGGGCCAGCAGTTAGCATAATGGCTATGTCGCTGAATTCCCATGTAGTCGACCACAGTTCGATTCCCGGACCCAGTGGCTTAAACTCACACTGGGCACGTGTGCGTGCGGGCCCAAGATCCCGAGAGGAGAATGGAGGAGAAGGGATTGCAGCGTGGCCATCCCCCTGGGGGGTGATTTCTTGCTTTCTGCCTCTCTGTCTCTCTGGCAAGTGCACATGCCCTGTAGCAAAAACCTCACAACAAACAAACAACAACAACAAAAAAAAAAACTATCATAGACTTTACTACATAATACAAGATCTGTGGTTGGATGAATCTACGGATGCAGAATGCGTGAATAAAAAGGGCCAACATCCAAAATTGAAAATGGACATACCAAACTAAAAAAAAAAAAGGTTTTCCAGTAATAGTAAAAATAGATATCTGAATTGCAGAATACTAGCAGCAGCATAAACAGATGAATTATACCTGCAAGCAACAACATGGATGAATATGCTAGAAGCCTACTGAGTTTAAAGAACAACATCAAGTGGGGTTAGCAGGTGGCTTGGCAGGTAGGGTCGCTGGAATCCCACATGGCCTACTGCAAGCATCTCAAAAAAGAAATCTCCATCTGATAATTCTAACATTTGGGTTATATATATTTTTGAGGATCCCTCCCCTCAAATTTTGCAATAGGGCATGTGTGCTTACTGGAGAAAGTCAGAGAAAGAGAGAGAGAAAGTGAGAAATCACCCCCCTCACTTTCTCTCACACTGTCTCTGTCTGTCTCTCTCTCTGGGGAGCACATGTACCCTATGGCAAGAACTTCTAAAAAACAAAGAAAAAAATAACACTTTTCAGACCTTTTCAACTAAGGCAAATGATAAATTGAGAAGCATTTGTTGGGCGAGGAGGTGGCATGGAAGTTAAGGAGGCCGGATCCTACAGAGTCGACTCTGTAGTTGGAATCCTAGACCTGGCAGCTTGAACATCACGCCAGACACTCATGTATGTATGCATGTCCAAAATCCTGAGAGGATAATAAAGGAGAGGGGATTTCAGCATGGCCATCACCCCTGGTGGTGGTGGTGATGTATGTGTATGGGGGGGGGGGGCTAACTTCTCACTTTCCATCTATTTCAGTTTCTGTCTCTCCACCAGATGCACATGCCCTATATCAAAACAAAACAAAACAGAGGCATTTGTTTATCTTTTTTTTTGGAGGGAGAGGTTTTTGCTATAGGGCGCATTTGTTCTCCAGAAAGACAGAGAGAAACAGAAAGCGATAAATCACCCCACGGGGAGGATGACCACACCACAATCTCTTCTCCTTCATTCTCCTCTCGGAATCTTGGGCAAGCACACACATGTACCTGGCGTGAATTTAAGCCACTGGGTTCAGGACTTGAACCACAGTCGACTTCATGGGAGTCCAGAAATTATGCCAACTGCTAGTCCCCAAAGGCATTTGTTTATAAAACTTAGTTAAGGGGGCTGGCAGGTGGCATGGTGGTTAGGGACACTGGACTACCACATAGCTGACCATGATTCGAATCCCAGACCTAGCGGTCTGCTTTCTCACTTTCTCTCTCTCTGTCCCTCTCTGGTCAAACTGAAATACATACATACATACATACATACATAACTCTGACTATAGTTCAAGTCCTGGACCTGGCGGCTTGAATATCACACTTCAAAATCCCAGGAGGAGGGTGGAGAAGAAGGAATTGTGGCATGGCAATCCCCCTCCCCCGGGGATGGTGATTTCTCACTTTCTCTCTCACTGTCTCTTTCTCTGGCGAGCACACATGCCCTATGGCACAAACTTTAAAATTTAAATAAATAAATAAATAAACAAACAAACAAACAAAGAATGGGAATCTGTGGCTGCATTACCTGGACCACTCCCACATCATGCCAGTTCAGTTAACTGTAGTTTTTCAGGCAATGTTGGCCAGGAAAACCAGCAGCTTCAGGGCTAAACTGACGTGGAATAAAGATCAAAATTCATGCCCAGGCAGGAAAGTGAGGAGGCCAAGAATTCCATTCAAAGGCATCTCTGTGCCCGCCGAGTTGGTGCCATGAGCAAAGCTCACCCTCCTGAATTGATAAAACGTATGGACAAGAAGTTATCATTGAAATTAAATGGTGGCAGACATGGCCAAGGAATACTGCGGGGATTTGATCCATTTATGAATCTTGTGATAGATGAATGCGTGGAGATGGCATCTAGTGGGCAACAGAATAATATTGGAATGATGGTAATATGAGGAAATAGTATCATGTTAGAAGCCTTGGAATGAGTATAAATAATGGCTGTTCAACAGAAAAACACATGACCCCTCGTCAACAGGCCTGTTTTACTATGATGTAAAAATCAGGCTATGTATATTTCCAAAATAACTTTTTGTTCAGTTAAAAAAAAAAATTCATGTCCAGGGGCCAGCCAGGACATGGTGGTTAAGGTGGCTGGATCCACATGGTCGACCACACAGTTTGAGTCTTAGACCTAGCAACATGAAAAACACACCTGGCATATGTGAGTGCATGCCCAAAATCCTGAGAGGCAGTGGAAGAAAAGGGATTTCAGCATAGTCATCCCCCTGAGACATGATTTCTCACTTCTCTCTCTCTCTCTCTGTCTCTCTCTCTCTCTCTCTCTCTCTCACACACACACACACACACACGAGTAGACGTGCCCTATAGCAAAAAACTTATAAAACAACAACAAAATACTCATGCCCAGGATTAATGTCACTAAAGGGAACAAACTCAGAAATATCTTTAAAACGTTAAAAAGCAAAAGGAACTGCCAGCCTAAGATTACAGTCCAAAGAGGTTAACAGTGGACCTATCAGAAATGGAATGGGGGGAAACAGCAGTTGGCCTAATGGCTATGTGGCTGAACTCCCATGTCGTAGACCACAGTTCGAGTTCCAGACCCCGTGGCTTAAACTCATTCCGGGAGCATGTGCATGTGTGCTCAAGATCCCAAGAGGACAATGGAGGAGAAGGGATTGTGGCATGGCCATCCCTCCTGGGGGGTGATTTCTTTATTTCTGTCTCTCTGTTTCTCTCTATCTTTCTGGGGAGCACACGCACCCTATCACTAAAAAACTCTAAAAAAAGAAAAGAAAAGAAAAGAAAAAAAGAGAAGAGAAGAAGAGAAGAGAAGAGAAGAGAAGAGAAGAGAAAAGAAAAGAAAAGAAAAGAAAAGAAAAGAAAAGAAAAGAAAAGAAAAGAAAAGAAAAGAAAAGAAAAGAAAAAGAAAAAGA
Source organism: Tupaia tana (assembly GCA_026018925.1). NCBI lineage: Eukaryota > Metazoa > Chordata > Mammalia > Scandentia > Tupaiidae > Tupaia > Tupaia tana. The sequence continues at coordinate 133,643,848 of JAKSZU010000002.1, forward strand.
AAAAGAAAAAGAAAAGGGATGGGAAGACGCTGGAATGAGATAGCTGTGACTCTTGGTCACCATTTCTGACTCTTCCCCTAGCACGCAGTCACCTGAAATGCACAGACAAAAGTACTAAAGACACAAACTGTTCAGTCAAGAGAGAGAGGGAGAAGCCACCAGAGACGTGACTTCCTCAGGTGAACTTTCTCCTCCTATTTGTTTGTAGAGAGATAAAGAAACAAGCTTGCTCATCATTTTCAGAAGTTAAAAAGGGTAACTGCGTCAGCCAACTAGGATAAGATAAGGGGCACGAAGCAATGTCCTCTTTAAGATCGTTCTCACAGGGGCTAGATCAGAGAAATGGGAGAAGAGTCACACCGTCCTTGGTGGTTGGAGCCAGGGACAAGAGATGACACTCACTCAGGAGGCCCGCTATTTGCAAGCAGTAAGCAAACCTAGCATTCGCTCACCAGCGTCTGCACCTGGTTTTCACAGCACGCCAGCCCTGGCCATTTCCTTCCCACTAAACTAGAGGGTTTTTTTTTTTTTTTTTTTTTTTTTGCTTTTGCAGTAATTAAAACTTTATTTAAATATGTATTTAGGGTCCTCGCTCGGGGCGGCCCGGGGCTGCCGAGGCGCGCGAGTGCCCGGCCCTGCCTAGCGGGCCATGAGAGAAGGGGGCGCCATGCGTCGCCTCCAGCCCTTCCCCGGGGCGCCCGGGGTGGCGACGGCAGCAGCAGCAGCAGCAGCAGAGGCCGCGCGGTGCTGGCCCGGCCGCGCCGCCATGGGCCTGGTCCGGCTGCAGGAGAATGTATTTACTGGGCAAAGATCTATACCTACATGAGCCCGAACAAACACTCTGGAATGCGTTTCCCCTTCAGGAAGAGAACTCAGTTGCACGTCATGACGTCAGATACCAGGGGAAACCTCTCGCCTGCATCTACGGGAAACCGGAAGAGAAGAAGAATGCTGGCAATGCAATACGGAGCACGGTGAAGTCCGAGGAGTAGATCAAAGACGCCAGGAGGGGGCCCCTGGCACCTTTTCCAAACCGAAAATCCGAAGCAATAGAACCTCCAAGAACTCCAACCTCGTCTTGTGACCCTATTAACGCAGCCGTGGCCAAGCCTGCCCTGAAGAAGCCCGTCAAGGGCAAGGACGCTGCCGGAAGAAGAGCTCAAGGGAAAACGCAGCAGACCCGCAAACTCACAGATTCTTACCCTGTCCGGAGAAGCTCCGGGAAGAGCAAAGCTGAGCGGCGGTCTGAAGAGCGGAAGAGACTAGACGAGCTGATTGAAAGCGGGGGGGGGAGGAGGGCATGAAGATCGACCTCACTGATGGCAAAGGCAGGGCGAGATCGCCACCACGCAGTTCTCCCGGGAGACTGTGGTAGAGTACCACCGAGACCTCATCGAGGGCAGCGACGCCAGGAAGCGGGAGGCTCTGACGCACAAGACCCCTCCACCGGCTGCTACATGGGCTATTTTCAGTATCTGAGCAAAACCTCTTGCGTGGATGCAACTCGAGAGACAACCCGCCTGGGGAGGCTGATCAACCACAGCAAGTGCGGGACTGCCAGACCAAGCTGCGCGACATCGACGGGGTTTTGCAGCTCATCCTCATCGCCTCCCAGGACATCGCGGCCGGCGAGGAGCTGCTCCACGACTATGGGGACCGCAGCAAGGCTTCTCTGGAAGCCCACCCGTGGCTGAAGCACTAGCTGGCCGCCCCACCCCACCTGCCCTTCTTCAAAGGACAAGGTGCCCTCAAAGGGAATTGATTCTTTTCTTACACACTTAGTCTCAGCGAATTACTTCAGATGTTTTTTAAAAGTATATTAAGATGCCTTTTCACTATAGTAGTTAAATATCTGTTACAGGATTCCAAGATGGACTTGAACAGGTGGCCTTATATTACCAAAACTTTTATATTCTGGTTGTTTTTGTACCTTTTTGCATACAAGTCGGATGTTCGTGCCTCCCGTGCATTCAGTCGAAGACTCGGCACAGGTTCTAGAGGAAAGAGTCCGGGTACTAGGAAGCCAGCGAGCCTCCTGTCCCCCTCGTTGAGCCAGGACTTCTCCTGCACCCCAGAGTCTGAGGACTGGCAGGTGTGAGGACGGCGCTGCCTCCTCCGACGGCCTGGATGTCTCCAAGCTCTTGTTCTCCCAGCGTCTTGCCAAGTGCGTGCTCAAGTGTATGAATATTTTCTAAAAGGTTTGCAATAAGCTAGCCTTCCCCTCTGCTTTCTTTTTTTTTTTAATAAACATTTTTTTCTTAAATGTTGGAGCACTTTTTTTTTTTTACAAATATTGAATCTTTATTTTTTTATTTCATTTTCTTTCATACATTCAATCACATTATTATTTGTCTTACAAAATGGATATTTCAACAGGTAAACATTTCTTGAAAGCTTACTGCCCCGTGGCCCGCGAGGATGGGCTGCTACTTCTCTGGTCACCTAGACGCATCAGGGCGGAGAATCAAAGTAGCCGCAGGCAGGGAAAAGCATTGCTTCCCTCCCCCCGCCGGGGCAGGGTTTCCCGAAACTGGGTTCCTTCTTTATAGAAATGAGAACACTGAATTTATTTTAAAAAAATAATAATAATAAATTTTTTAAATAAACCAAAAAAAAGTCACAAAAAGAAAAAAAGAAAAAAAAAACACAGAAAACAACTTACATGTATATAGGTCTGTAAGTGAGCGCAGTGGCTGCAACTTTTGGAGTTTTTTGGTTTCGATTTTTTGTTTTGGTAGAAGAGGTTCGAGATGGTACTCTATTATAATCAGAAGCCAAGTTTTGTAGCGGGACCAGAAATTACTTACCCGATACCCTCCCCACCCTCGCCCGATTCTGCTGGGCTGGAAGTTCCAGACCTGCTGTCAAGGCCTTCTGTGTGTCAAACCACCCGGTGTCCTTCCTGTGAAGACGCAGCCGTGAATTGGAGTGTGAGCAGATGAACCCAGGAACCCTGCCACAGCCGCCACCACCAGCCTCAAAGAAAGGCACCGGCTGGCAGCTGGCGTGTGGGGGAGCCGGCAGGGCCACACCACCCAGGGATCCAGGATCAGGCTGCTGTTCTCACCCCGACTGTGATGGCTGGAGTGGGAGGGACGGATTCTCCCACAGTTCACCTTCAGTCCAGGGGGCAGGGCTCAGGAGCATGACCTGGGGTCTCCTGCCAGGCCTGGTCCCAGGTAAATGTGAATGGAGACAGGTAGGAGACCCTGTCCTCTTCCTTGACTCTCCCACCCGGTCCCTCGACGGTGCTACCTAAGAAAGTCTTCCCCCCACCCCACAGCAAACTGGAGGAGGATCCGACAGCAGTGTGTAAACGTGAGATGAAATGTCTTGGTTGTACTTGTTTGTGGTTTAGCTTTGTATTTAAACAAACAAACAAAGGAAATAAACTTGAAATTAAATTGTCATCATAAAAATGAAACAAGAAAAATTAAAATATTTATTGCCAGGCAAAAATAAAAATAAATAAGTAAATAAATTTGTATTTAGTTTTACATCTGTAGAAAAATTGAAAGTAAAGAGAATTCTGAAATTACCTTCTCCCAACACACAGTTTTCCCTATTATTAACACCTCTCATTACTGTGGCCCATTTGTTACAATAGAACCAAAGTTCTTAAAGGGGCATATCAGAAATTGTTTATCCATACAGTTCTTTTTTTTTTTTAGAGGTTTTAGCTATAGGGCGCAAGTGCTCTCCAGAAAGACAGAGAGAGACAGAGACACAGAAAGTGAGAAATCGCCCCTCAGAGAAATCGCCACACCACAATCCCTTCTCCTTCATTCTCCTCTCGGGATCATGGGCACATACGCACACACACTCTGCATGAGTTTAAGCCACCGGGTTCAGGACTCGAGCAGTGGTCGAATACATGGGAGTCCAGCAACATAGCCATTATGACAACCGCTGGTCCCCAAAGGCATTTGTTTATAAAACTCAGTTAAGGGGGCTGGCTGGTGGCATGGTGATTAGGGGTGCTGGACTCCCACATAGCTGACCATGGTTCAAGTCTCAGACCTGGAGGCTTGCTTTCTCTCTCTCTGTCCCTCTCTGGTCAAATTGAAATAAATAAATAAATAAATAAGGCTTACTACAGTTTAAGTCCTGGACCCAGTGGCTTTAACTTGCACACGCACGCGCCCAAGATTCCAAGAGTAGAATGGAGGAGAAGGGATTGCAGCGTGGCCATCCCCCCTGGGGGGGTGATTTCTCACTTTCTTTCTCTCTGTCTTCTCTGTCTTTCTGGAAAGTGCACATGCCTTATAGCTAAAAACCTCTCAAAAAAAAAAAAAAAAAAACAGAAAAGAAAAAAGAGAATGGGATGGGAAGACTCTGGAATGAGATAGCTGTGACTCTTGGTCACCATTTTTGACTCTTCCCCCAGCAGGCAGTCACCTGAAATGCACAGACAAAAGTACTAAAGACACAAACTGTTCAGTCAAGAGCAAGAGGAAGAAGCCACCAGAGACGTGACTTCCTCAGGTGAACTTTCTCCTCCTATTTGTTTGTAGAGGGATAAAGAAACAAGCTTGCTCATCATTTTCAGAAGTTAAAAAGGGTAACTGCGTCAGCCAACTAGGATAAGATAAGGGGCACAAAGCAATGTCCTCTTTAAGATCGTTCTCACAGGGGCTAGATCAGAGAAATGGGAGGAGAGTCCTTGGTGGTTGGAGCCGGGGACAAGAGATGACACTCACTCAGGAGGCCCGCTGTTTACAAGCAGTAAGCAAACCTAACATTCGCTCACCAGCGTCTGTACCTGGTTTTCACAGCACACCAGCCCTGGCCATTTCCTTCCCACTAAACCAGAATTTTTTTGCTTTTGCAGTAATTAAAACTTTATTTAAATATGTATTTAATTTTATATCTGCAGAAAAATTGAAAATAAAGAGAATTCTGAAATTACCTTCTCCCAACACACAGTTTTCCCTATTATTAACACCTCTCATTACTGTGGCCCATTTGTTACAATAGAACCAAAGTTCTTAAAGGGACATATCAGAAATTGTTTATTCATACAGTTCTTTTTTTTCTAGAGGTTTTAGCTAAAGGGCATGAGTGCTCGCCAGAAACACAGAGACAGAAACACAGAAAGCGAGAAAGCACCCCCAGGGGTATGGCCAAGCCACAATTCCTTTTCCTCCATTCTCCTCCCAGGATCTTGGGCACGCACACACACTCACCCAGCGTGAGTTTAAGCCACCTAGACCAGGACTCGATTCGTGGTCGACTACATGGGAGTCTAGCAACATAGCCATTACACCAACTACTGGTCCCTATTCATACAGTTTTATAAGTGATAGATTTTTGCTGTTCTCCCACAGATAGCTGCAGAAAAATTAGGTAAGATCTCTGGCCTGCCTGCTAAACTACAGAGGGGCATGTACAAGAGATCTAATGTATGGCATGAGGGCTGCAGTTGATAGTATTGTATTACAAACAGGAAATTTGCTGAGAGAATAAATTTTAGGTGCTCTTCCCACATTAAGAAAGTAAGTATGTGAGTTGATATGTTAACTGGCTTGACTCTAATACTTATTTAACTATATATGCTTATATAAAAATATGCCATACACCTTAAATGCATGCAATGAAATATTTTAAGTTAAAAAATATAAATAAGGGCCTGGCAGGTTGCATGGTGTTTAAAGGTGCTGGGTTCACACATGATCGACCACGGTTCGAGTCCCGGATCTCGCAACTTGCTCTCGCTCTCTCTCTTTCTCTCTGGTTAAAATTGAAAAATAATGATAATAAATAATTCTTTAAATATATATATATCAATTATAAAACCAATAATTAGATATCACTCCACACCATTAGAATGGTTACCACATGACCCAGAAATTCCACTCATAGGTATTTATCAAAGAGAAATGAAACTATATATAGAAGACTTCTACATGAATGTTTATCATGTATTTATTCAGAACGGCAAAAACTGGAAACCAAACAGTTATCTATTACTGCATAATAAACTACCCTAAAACTTTGTGGCCTCAAATACAAATATGTATTACCTCACAGTTTCTGTGGGTCAGGAATTCAGATATAGCAGAAAAGGTAGCTGGTGAGAGACAGAATCTCTCCTGAAGCTGCCATCAGACATCAGCTGATTACAGAAGATTTGGAGAAAACTGGAAGATCAGCTCACAAGACACACCAGCTCACAGAATATACCAGTATAACATAAGGGAATCTTACTCTCCCCCATGTGTACCTCTCCATCCACTGCTTAGATAGCTTACCCCAGACTTAGAGAGCGGGTTGTCTGGCTTCTGAGTGGTTACTCTATATTCCCAAGCGACAAATGAGAGAATTAAAAATGGGTAATGTTGAGAAAGACAAGAAGATTTTTGTTCAGAAGTGCCCAGTGCCACACCACGGAAAAGGGAGGCAAGCACAAGACTGGCCCAAATCTCCATGGTCTATTTGGGCAGAAGACAGGTCAGGCCCCTGGATTCTCTTACACAGATGCCAACAAGAACAAAGGCATTACCTGGGGAGAAGATAAACTGAACTTCGCTGGCATTAAAAAGAAGTCTGAAAGAGCAGAATTGATAGTTTATCTTTAAAACACTGTTGATGAGTAATAGGTGGCCACTGCCTTATTTATGACAAAACAAAAATGTCTCACCTTTTTTATGTGTACCATATATATATATATATATATATATATATATATATATATTTTGGAGAGGTTTTTGCTATAGGGCGCGTGTGCTCGCCAGACAGACAGAGAGAAACAGAGAGACAGAAAGCGAGAAATCACCCCCAGGAGGGATGACCACACCACAATCCCTTCTCCTCCATTCTCCTCTCGGGACCTTGGGCACGCACACACACGCACCCGGTGTGAGTTTAAGCCGCTGGGTCCGGGACTTGAACCACGGTCGACTACATGGGAGTCCAACCACATAGCCATTATGCTAACTGCTGGTCCCTATGTGTACCATATTTTAATTGATCTCCTACACCAGAACTCAGATCATGAATGGCTGACAGGATATTTTTGTTGGACAATCCAAATTTAAGTAAGACTGGCTTATTGTTTGGGACCAGCAGTTAGCGTAATGGCTATGTCGCTGGACTCCCACGTAGTCGACCGCGGTTCGCGTCCCGGACCCAGCGGCTTAAACTCACGCCGGGCATGTGTGCATGCGTGCCCAAGATCCCGAGAGGAGAATGGTGGAGAAGGGATTGCGGCGTGACCATCCCCCCTGGGGGGTGATTTCCTGCTTTCTATCTCTCTGTCTCTCTCTGTCTGTCTGGCGAGCGCACGCGCCCTATAGCAAAAAAACCTCTCCAAAAAAAAAAAATTAATTAATTAATTAATTAATATTTTTTTTTAATTTTGATAGTAATTTCAGTTCAGTAAGTGCTATCACTATTTGCCCTTTCTAAAGATATAATTGGTAATTCATTAGGGATGCTCATCTTTCTACAAAGTTGGTGGATGCCATCTGAAAGCTTACTGGAGATTGGTTTTATTTAGGTTTATATGTAACTGGTTATATGAATATATAAATGCTGGCGAAATCCCTTCACTTCTCAAAACTAGGCAGACTCATCTGTGTTTTAATTTGTGTTTATTAACCTGTTAAGGCAAAAGCTAAAGATGATGTCTACTTTATATATTTGGTCATAACTCCACTAACTTAATTAGAATTCCCTGTATCCAAAACACTGCCTTTTACTTACTGAAAGACATTTTAGTGTGGTGTATGTATACTATCAAATAAAGAATATGTAATACTTAAAAAAAAAAAAAGAAGATAGCTTACCCCATACTGAACAGTCCAAAACAAAAGACAGGAGGAAGTTACAATGCCACTAATGACCTAGTGCTAGATGTCACACACCCTCATTTCTGCCACAGTCTCCTTGTGAAAAGTGTGTCTCTCCACATGGGTCCTGAACTGCAGCTGTGAAATAGTGCTTTTGTATGGCATGCCGCACAGTTTTCCATTTTTGCATTTTAATATTAAAATCTATAGTTTTATTATCCTTTTTTCTTATTATTTTATATTTTCTTCTTTCCTTTTCTCTAATTCTTTTCTTTTTCTTTATCTTTACTCATTGGCTTCTCAGCCTCTACTCACTAAGTGCCTAGACAGGTCCAAGTTAACAGGATCCAAACATCTGAATACAGTTAGGGTCCGAATATTCCTCTATTCCCACTGATTCTGATGCACAAAGAGTGAGAATGGAACAGAAGAGAGATTGCAGATCACCTCTTCCTGCACGCCTCTGAACACTCAGACTGAACTTCAAGAATTAGGAGAAATGCACCATCCATCAGATGACTAGAAATCACTTCAGGGTCCCAAGAAATATGGAAAAAAAGAAAAGAAAATACCACTCCTCCAAGGAAAAATAACTCCTCTTCATCCTCAGATAGTATGATTAAATCCATGGAAATGTTTGATAAAGAATTTAGAATTTTCATGGTGACATAGATTGAAGAGAAGAGAGACAATGAACTGACAAAGAGGCAGGGAAAAGGAGTTGACAAGCTTCAAGAGATGAGGAAATTCTTGCAAGATCTAAAAGAGGAATTACGCACTTTAAAAAAGAATAAAATGGACCTGTTAGAGATGGAGACTATAATACAGGAAGACAAAACATCCCTTGAAAGTATTAAAAGCAGACTAGATCATACAGAAAATAGAATCTCAGATGCAGAAGATAGAATTGCTGGCATAGAAAAATCCACCACAAAGACTGAGAAAATTGCCCCCAAAAATGAGGATACTATACGAGAAATACCAGATACCATCAAATGTCCAAACACCCAGATAATTGGTATCCCAGAAGGCAAAGAGGCCTGATAAGGGCATTGACAATCTATTCCATGAAATCCTGCAAGAAAACTTTTCAAACCTAGAGAGGCACTCAAAGATCCAGTCCCAAGAAATACAAAGGACCCCCAATAGAATCAACCCAAGAAAATCTTCTCCAAGACACATTATAGCCAGATTGACCAACACCACAGACAAAGACAAGATACTAAGATTGGCAAAGGAGAAACATCAAGTTACCTACAAAGAATATTCCTTCAAGCTAACAGCAGACCTCTCATCGGAAACTGCGAGTGAGTAAAGAATGGGAAAATATATTCAAAGTGTTAAGGGAAAAGCAATTGCAACCACGGATACTATACCTGGCAAGATTATCCTTCATATGGGAAGAAAAGACAAGAACATTCTCAGATAAACAAAACCTGAAAGACTTTACCAACACCAGACCAGATCTCCAAAAAATTCTGCAGGGAGTGCTATATCAGGAAAATTAAATACAGTCACACAAAAATAAGAGTTCAAAAACTAAGAAAATGGCCAGCTTAATCATGGGGACAAGTCTGGAGTTGAATATTATATCCTAGAATTTAGTTGGGAAAATTGAATCACAACAAAAGATAAAGTACATGAGACTGAACTGGTGAAATAGAATTTTTTGACTTTTTTTTTTTTTTTTTTTTGGAGAGGTTTTTCGCTATAGGGCACGTGCGCTCGCCAGACAGACAGAGAGAGACATAGAGACAGAAAGCGAGAAATCACCCCCCAGGGGGGATGGTCACGCCGCAATCCCTTCTCCTCCATTCTCCTCTCGGGATCTTGGGCACGCACGCACACGCGCCCGGCGTGAGTTGTAAGCCACCGGGTCCGAGACGCGAACCACGGTCGACTACGTGGGAGTCCAGCGACATAGCCATTACGCTAACTGCTGGTTCCCGAATTTTTTGACTTTTGACTAAAACATTGTTGAATTTTTTCTAGGCTTTGTTTTCCAGTTTTAAGGATTTTTGTCTTGTCTTGAGCTGTCGATAGGTTCATGTACCTACTATTTGAACACAATCCTAACCTGTTTCCTGGCTTTAAGTTTTAAGCATATTTCCTTAGAATTTCTTTTATTTATTAAAGTTAAATCTGCTTTTCTTGAAATTAAAAAATATTGTAAAAAATACATAATTAATGACCATAGTGGGACCAGCAGTTAGCGTAATGGCTATGTCGCTGGACTCCCACGTAGTCAACCACGGTTCGAGTCCTGGACCCGGTGGCTTAAACTCACTCCAGGCGCGTGTGCGTGTGCGTCCAAGATCCCGAGAGGAGAATGGAGGAGAAGGGATTGCGGCATGGCCATCCCCTCTGGGAGGAGGTGATTTCTCGCTTTCTGTCTCTGTCTCTCTCTGTCCGTCTGGCGAGCACACACGCCCTATAGCAAAAACCTCTCCAAAAAAAAGAAAAAAAGAAGACCGTAGTAAATTATATAGCATCAGCTAGGTGCTATCTTATAGTATATTCATTCTACTCAGAGTTTTATGCCTTAAGTCAGACATGTATTCATAGATATGTATATATCAGCAGAACTTGCTATTGAAATTAGATTATTTAAAAAATTTTGTAAATCAATAAAATGGGGGGAGGGGAAGGAATGGAAAACAACTGTAGACACCTGAGATAGTGTGGGAGGAGGGTGGGAAATGGCAGAGAGTGAGAAATAGGGGGGAAAATATATATATACATATATGGAAAATTATTGATGATAATATGTATGATTAAGCTACTATGCAGCATATTCTGGGTGGGAAATTACATTTTGTATGCTGTGACAATGCTCAGTGAATGAATGTAAATTAATTAATTAAAAAATAAGAAATTTTTAAAAATAGAAAAGAAAAGAAAAGTGTGTCTCTCAGTACAGATCACACTCAAAGTTAAGGGAAGGTGCTCTACCTTGTGAAAAGATAAATACCAACGAATTGGGAAACATATTTTAAAACAATCGCAGACTTAAATGTCCATCAACAGGTAAATAGATGAAAAAATTCTAATATTTTTAAACAATAGAATATTACTCAATCAAAAAAGGAATGAACTCTTGATACACAAAACATGGATGAATCTCAAAAATCTGTGCAGAGAATTAAAAAATAAAATAAAATAAAGAATATATACTGGGGCCAGCAGGTGGCATGGTGGTTAAGGTACTGGCCTTCCACATGGCCAACTATGGTTCAAAACCGGGACCCTGGCAGCTTGCCTTCTCACTTTCCTTATCTCTCTCTGGTGAGGGCACTTGTCCTATAATAAGTTAGATAATAATTATAGTAAATTTGTAATTAAATACATTTTTTTAGAGAGAGATTTTTGCTATAGGGCATGTGTGCTCGCCAGAGAGACAGAAAACAAGAAACCACCCTCCAGGATGGATGGCCACACTGCAATCCCTTTTCCTCCATTCTGCTCTTGGGATCTTGGGCACTCACGCACACACGCCCAGCCTAACATAAGTTTTAAGTCACCAGGTCCGGGACTCAAACCACAGTTGACTACGTGGGAGTCCAGCAATGTAACCACATCTGCTGGTCCAGAAATAATTCTTTTCAAACAAAGAGTCCATACTGAGTGAGTCTTTCATATGACGTTCTAAATCAAGCAAAACAGTCTAAAACGATAAAAATCAGATCAGCTGTTGTCTCAAGCTTGGAGTGAGAAGAAGTATAGACTTGAGGAATTTTCTGGAGTAATATAAATGTCCTATATCTTTACTAGAGTGATGGTTGCCTGGATATATACATTTGTCAAAATTCAGCAGACTGTACATTAAAATATGTGTATTGATTATGTAAATTAAGCTTCGGTTAAAAGCAAATCAATTAAAGAAAGGGTATTGAGCGCATTAGAGGCTTGAAAGGAAAGACTGAAAAGATAAGACACTCGGGAGGTGGGACAGAGAGAAAGTACAACTGTCGCACTCTCCCAGCAGCACAGAGGGACACAAGCTGACCTTTTCACCTACCAAGAGGAGCACCACTGCTGGCAGTCCCCTGAGCTCGCATTCCTCCTTAACCATTAGTGGCAGTGGCTAATGAATTGTCTGTGAGCCATGGGGCCCCAAGTCTTGGCAAGATTAATGAGCTGTTGCTCCCTAGGGAATGGGAGTCCTGGGATGCCTCTCTCCATCATCTCACCCCGCCTCTCTTTAACCTCCAGTACCACTAACTTACTGGACTAAAGAAAAGAGACCGTTAGCAAAGCCTTCCTCCAGCCCAGGCACCAGGCAGAGTGATGGTGGGTTGTGGTTAGAGCATAGCCTGACCTTGGATTCAGCTCTCAGCTCTGGTGCTCACTAGCTACACTTTCCAGAACAAATTACTTCTCTGTGTGCGTTCATTCTTTATGTGAAAAAGATAATAGTAATACCAAGCTCTTGAAGATGCTATAAGGAACAACGGATGTGAAGTAAGCACTAGCGATTGGCACTCTCATCTGAAATCTAAGCTGTAATCCATTTCAAAGGTATAACATCTCTCCACAGTCTGCTTTCAGCTCTCCTTGTGAGAGTTAAGTGGTGGCTCTACCCAGTCCAGAAGCTCCTAAGATCAGGAGTGAGATCAGGAGGAGATTCTGCCTTTGTCGCAGGTAAGTTACAAGTTTATTATCCTACAGCGCACTGACTTCCGGCTGTCCTCAGTAGCATTTGGCATCAAACAGGATCTAGATTCCTGGCCCTTGCACTTAATGACTGGGTAACCTTGAGCGAGTTACTAACCTCTCTGAGACTGTTTTTTTTTTTTTTTTTTTTTTTTTTTTTGGAGAGGTTTTTGCTATAGGGCACATGCGCTCGCCAGAAAGACAGAGAGACAGAAAGCAAGAAATCACCCCCTGGGGGGATGGCCACACCACAATCCCTTCTCCTCCATTCTCCTCTCAGATCCTGGGCACGCACGCACACACGCCCGGTATGAGTTTAAGCCACGGGGTCCAGTACTCAAACCGTGGTCGACTACGTGGGAGTCCAGCGACATAGCCATTACACCAACTGCTGGTCCCTGAGGCTGTTTATTCTTCTACAAAGTGGGGATACTATTAACTTACTTGAAGAGTCATTTCGAGGGACCAGCAGTTAGCGTAATGGCTATGTCGCTGGACTCCCATGTAGCCGACCATGGTTCAAGCCCTGGACCCGGTGGCTTAAACCCACGCCGGGTGCGTGTGCGTGCATGCCCAAGATACCGAGGAGAATGAAGGAGAAGGGATTGTGGCGTGGCCATCCCTCCTGGGGGGTGATTTCTCGCTTTCTATCTCTCTGTCTCTCTCTGTCTGTCTGGCAAGCGCACACGCCCTATAGCAAAAACCTCTCAAAAAAAAAAAAAAAAAGAGTCATTTTGAGAACCAACTATTCCAGGAAATTATTCAGCACAACGTCTACTATTTAGAAAGCACTTGACAGACAGTAACTGTTAAAGCAACAGATGTTTACTATGATCAAATTAGAGAACAGAATTTGTGTCTCATAACCTTGTAGCAGTGAATAGATGACTGGCTCTTTGAGAACTAATAACAAAAATAAATGAATGAATGCTGTATGTGTGGAAGTAATGGTCAATAGGAAAAGTAGTGTTTGCCTTTTCTTGGTGTCAGAGAAAAGGACCAGGAGAAAGAGGATAAGAAAAAGATATCTTGTTAAAGACAGAAAACTAGAGGGACCAGCAGATGACATAACAGTTATGTCTCTAGACTCCCATATAGTCATCCATGGTTCGAGTCCCAGACCCGGCGGCTTAAAACACAACAGGTGCACGTGTGTAAGTGGGTATGTGTGTGTGTGCCCAAAATCCTGGGAGGAGAATAGAAGAGAAAGGACTGTGGCATGGTCATTCCATCTGGAGGTTGATTTACTTTCTGTCTCTCTGATGAGTGCACAGGCCCTATAGCAAAAACCTCTCTAAAAAAAAAAAAGACAGAAAATTAGAAAACAAAAAATCAAGAAATAAAAACTAATAGAGCAAAAATTAACAGTACACATCAAGATGAGTTCTTTGTAGAAAATGATAAATACATTATCTTTGATTTAATTAACATACACTGCATGCATACACTGAAAATCCATATGATATCCCATAAAAATCTACAAGTATAAATAAGAAATTACAAAATAAAATTTAAAAGGACACCAAAAATGAAAATTAAAAAATCAAAGACATAAACTGGAGAGATTCAGGGAAAAAAAAAATATATATATATATAAGAATAAGGCAAGTTGCCAAGGGAGTAGGAATGTGAGAAATGCTATAGTTTATAAAACATGGTGTGTAATTTCTGGGATAGCAAAGATTTGATACAATGAAGTTGAAAAAGGAGTAATGTATTAGAAATAATCAGAATGGCATGTACTTCTTCAGAAGGGAATGAAGAAGATGGAATAAAGGAGGGATACACAGAAGGTTCCTAAGATTCTGGTAACATTTATCCTGCTCTTAAATTAGGGGGGCTGGGTAGAAACATGAAGTGCTTATCTTATGATTCTATAAATATATATATATATATATATATATATATGGATTATATATACACACACACACACATCTATATATGTGTGTGTGTTCTTTTGTTTGAATAATTAAGAATTTTTGAAAGGGAACAAATCTGATCCTCAAGAGGAAAAGAAATGATGAAGGAGGATCAGCTCATGGAATAATGGTTATGTTGCTGGACTCCCACGTAGCTGACCATGATTCGAGTTCCAGACCCAGCAGCTTAAAACACACTGGACGTGTGTGCGTGCGTGCCCAAGATCACAAGAGAAAAATAGAGGAGAAGGGATTGTGGTGTAGTCATCCCCCCTGGGGGGTGATTTCTTGCTTTCTTTGTCTCTGTCTCTTTGATGAGCACATGTGCCCTATAGCAAAAAAAATCTCTCTCAAAAAGAAAAAAAAAAAAAAAAAAAAGAACTGGTGAAGGAAGGCCTATAGAACAGCAAAGAGGAAGTCTTGGCCCACTGTGGTGGCACAGAGGTAACCCAACACTTAGTAATGCTGAAACCACATGAAAACATTCTCGGTTTGCTTCCCAAGGTCTCCCTGTATGCACTGGGTGCACATTTGCAGGTGATGCTGGGTGGAGCTGGGCTGGACGGTGGCATGAAAACCCTACTGGGAATGCCTGTCTTTATCTCTGCCTCTTTCTCTGCCTCTGCCTCATGAAATGAACAAAGAGAAAATTGACAGAAAGGGAGACGAGGGCCCAGACATGGTGGTATGCCTGTTAGATGCCATGCTCAGCAGACCAGGTCCACATGGGAGCCCTGGCTTTCATTCCTAGTCCAGTATGAAAGCCAGTAGTTCTAACAGTCTGCAAGACTGAGGCAAACCTGGGCAACAGACCAAGACCCTGTTTAAAAAAGAGCTGGGGGAACCAGCAGATGGCATAATGGTTACATCCCTAGACTCCGGCGTAGTCACCTGTAGTTCAAGTCCTGAACCTCGTGGCTTAAAACTCACACTGGTTGCGTGTGCATGCATGCCCAAAATCCCAAGAGGAGAATGGAGGAGAAGGGATTGATTGCAGCATTGCCATTCCTCTGGGGGTGATTTATCACTTCCTGTCTCTCTGTCTCTCTCTGTCTCTCTGGCAAGCATGTGTCCTATAGCAAATATCTCTTTTAAAAAAAAAAAACTTGTGTGTGGTGGCTTGCACCTTCTCACATGGGAAGCTGAGGCAAGATGATTGTGAAGTGAGACTCTGTCTAAAAAAAGATGATAGTTGGGCTGACATGTAACTTTTAACACAAAATGGAGACCCCATGATTGGGAAGTGATTGTGCCATTCCATGAACTCCCAGGATAGCTTTTGCCAATGGGACCACCAACTTGCTTGCTACCTCATCCCTTATTCAGCCTTTCTCAGATTGTCTGTGCTCAGAAGACCCTCAGTTTCTGCCTCTTCAATGCCAGGGTAGCTGCTACATCGCACTCCCATCTTCGTGCTCACCTTCTGTGTCCCAGGACAGTCTTTCACAACAAGGTCACCTCCTCCAGAAGACTTTGCTTAATTCATCCACTAGGTTCCTCTTTCACTGTGCAGATAACCTTCTCTTGTCCACACTTGATCCTTAATTTATTTGCCTTCAATTTGGGGGTCTTGATAATTTCCTCTGTTTTCCTCAGTGTTTATTGCATGCATGAGCCCATACTTTTCGAGTCGCAACTTCTCATGGTGAGACCTGAACCCATTAGCCTACACCTTAAGGCCTTTTGATTTACTGACTAAGGAAAGGCTGCTAAGGGGGCCAAGGTCAGACGTATGTAATCTGACTTCCTTCCATGGGAAAAAAATTCCATACAGGACATTATTGGCAAAATTAGTACAGCTTATAGAGTAAATAATATTTTATCAATGTTATACTTCTTGTATTTAGTAGACATAGTGTGTTACATCAAAGAATTTTCTCTTTCTTAAAAACAGAAAGAAGTGAAGAAACATTATATATGCAACAAACTCTCCACTAGCTCAGAATAAATACAATTGAATATAAAAATATAAATATGAAATGATAGGAAGTGGCAAATATTGGGACCAGCAAATGGTTATGTCATTTGGACTTCCACATGACCGACAGCGGTTCAAGTCCTGGACCTGGCAACTTGAAACTTATGCTGGGTGGGTGTGCATGTGTGCCCAAAATCCTGAGAGGAGAATGGAGAAGAAGGGACGACAGAGTGACCATTCCCCCAGGGGATGATTTCTTGCTTTTTGTTTGTCTCTTGGTGAGCACATGTGCCCTATAGCAAAAATCTCTATAAAAAAGAAAGTGACAAATATTACTCATTTATTAATATAGATGAAGAGTATACAAGAGTTCTTTGGACTACTTTTGAAATTTTTCTGGGGGCCAGCAGGTGGCATGGTGGTTAAGGTGCTGGACTCCCATGTGGCTGACCATGGTTCAAGTCTTGGACCTGGCGGCTTGCTTTCTCACTTCCTCCCCACCTCTGGTCAAATTAAAAAATAATAATAATAAATTAAATTAAATAATTCTTTTTTTTTAGAAGTTTTCACTATAGGGCACGTACGCTCGCCAGAAAGACAGAGAGAGACAGAGAGACAGAAAGCGAGAAATCACCCCCCGAAGGGATGGCCATGCTGCAATCCCTTCTCCTCCATTCTCCTTTTGTGATCTTGGGCGCACACACAGGCGCGCCCGGCATGAGTTTAAGCCACCAGGTACGGGACTCGAACTGCTAACTGCAGGTATCAATTAAATAATTCTTTAAAACTAGTTATAAAAAAGAAAAATTTCTGTAGGTTTATGTTTTATATAAAATGTTAATTTAATTTTATTTGTTGTTATTAATTTGCCATAGGGCATGTGAGTTTACCATAGAGAGATGAGAGACAGAGAGAGAGAAAGTAAGCTATCAGGTCCGGGACTCAAATTGTAGTTGACTGGGTGGGAGTCCAGAACCTTAACCGCCACACCACCTGCTGTCCCCTATATAAAATATTTTATGTCTCGGGACCAGCAGTTAGCGTAATGGCTATGTCGCTGGACTCCCACGTAGTCGACCGTGGTTCACGTCCCGGACCCGGTGGCTTAAACTCATGCCGGGCACGTGTGCGTGCGTGCCCAAGATCCCGAGAGGAGAATGGAGGAGAAGGGATTGCAGCGTGGCTATCCCCCCTGGGGGGTGATTTCTCGCTTTCTGTCTCTCTGTCTCTCTCTGCCTGTCTGGCGAACACACGTGCCATATAGCAAAAACCTCTCAAAAAAAAAAATTTATGTCTCAAATAATGAATAGAATTAAGAAAGTATTAAACAAATTATCATCTCAACTCAATATATTTTGCTATTGATGTCATCTTATCTAAAAGAGGAAATACTGTATCTTTTTTTTTTTAACTTCGAAGTCCCAGAAGAAGACAATAGCAGCATTTTCTTATTTTGCTACCGCACATATAATGTTAAACTGAAGTTAGGCCTTTTTATTTGTAGACAAAGCTCTTGTATTTAGTTTAATAAACCATAATTTATTTTAGAAGGAGAAGAGACAATAATAGCCTAATTAATCTTTCTATGAATGGAATCACCTCACACAAAAAGAAGCTTCTTCCTTAGTTTTATACACTCTGTCTCTGATTCACTCCCCTACAAACAAGAGTACAGTGGTAAAACATGAATCATTCTGGTAAATTTAGGCCCCAGAAAAGAAAATAAACCTGCATAAATATGTATGATAGGGAAATTCTATTAAAAGAACTTCTTTACTAATTATTCTTTTTTTAAAAGAAATATTTTATAACTTTACTTACTTATTTTATTTTGACCAGAGAGGGACAGAATGAGAGAGAGAGAAAGTGAGAAAATAAGCTCCTAGGCCCAGGACTCAAACTGCAGTCGGCCATGTGGGAGTCCAGCACCATTAACCACCGATACCACCTGCCAACCTCTACTAATTATTCTTAAATGCATATAGAATATTCAGAACAACCCCAGTATTTAAAATAAAATAGATGTTGGGCCAGCAGGTGATGTAGTGGATAAAGTGTTGCACTCCCATATGGCCAACTGTAGCTTAAGTCCCAGATCTGTTGGCTTACTATCTCACTTTCCCTCTCTCTGTCTCTGGTGAGTACATGTGCTCTATAGCAAATTCAAAATAATAATAATAAATAAAATTAATTAATTAATAAAAAATAGATGCTTGGACTAGCAGATGGCATAACAGTTATGTTGCTGGACTACCATGTAGTCGAGTCCCAGACCCAGAAGCTTAAAACTCATGCCAGGTGGGTTGGTCTCTGCGATCTGAAAGTTGACAACTTCTTTATGTCTGGGAGGCTGCTCCCAGCGACTCTGAGGCCATCACTATGCCACAAAATGAATATATTGAATTACATCATAAACGCTAGGGATACCATTTGGATTATCATGAGAAAAAGAGAAAGAAGGAAACTCGGGAGGCTCATGACGTTCAAAGAAGGCAAAAAAGATGATTGGTCTGAAGGCTAAGCTCCATCATAAACAGCACCATGCTGAGAAAATATAAATGAAAAAGACCATCAAGATGCATGAAAAGAGGAACACCAAACAGAAGAATGGTGAGAAGACTCCACAAGGAGCAGCACCTGCCTATCAGTTGGACAGAGAAGGGCAGTCCCGAGCTAAAGTACTTTCCAATATGATTAAACAAAAACAGAAAGAGAAAGTGGGAAAATGGGAAGTCCCTCTACCCAAAGTTTGAGCCTAAAACAAAAGTATTAAAAGTTATTTGAACAGGAAAGAGAAAGAAGAAGGCATGGAAGAGGATGGGTACAAAAGTCTGCTTTGTTGGAGATGGCTTTACTAGAAAACCATCTAAATATGAAAGATTCATTAGGCCAATGGGCTTACATTTCAAGAAGGCCCACGTAACACATCCTGAACTGAAAGCCACCTTTTGCCTGCCAATACTCGGTGTAAAAAACAAACCCTCATCCCCACTATATACAACTTTGGGCAACTTTGGGTGTTATCACCAAAGGTACCGTCACTGAGGTGAACGTGAGCGAGTTGGGCCTCACGACACAAGGAGGCAAGGTTATTTGGGGGAAATATGCCCGTTACCAACAATCCTGAAAATGACGGATGCATATCAGTTGCATACTAATAACTCCTTGTAATTTTTTAAGATGATACACAAATCTGGAAAACCATCATGACTGATGAATATAGCTGGTCTTACATGTCTGTACTCATCAAAAGATTATTTATTAAATTGTACAAAAACATTTAAATGGCCTGTTAAAAAAAAAAGAAAAAAAAAAAAAAAACTCATTCCAGGTGCATGTGCATGCATGCCCAAAATCCCGAGAGGAGAATCAAGGAGAAAGAAATGTGATGTGGCCATCCCCCCAGGGTTGATTTCTCGCTCTCTGTCTCCGTTTCTCTGTCTCTCTGGTGAGAGTATGTGCCCTATAGCAAAAATCTCTCAAAGTAAAAAAATATATGCTCAGTAATTTATCACTGGATTATTGAAAAGTAATTCATTAATCCATATATTACATGTAATATATGGATTTCTTTGCTCTCAGTCAGGAAGCCAGAAGTACCAATGTGAAGCTTCATCTGTTTCCCCAGCACTTTAATGGTTTCCTCACCCTCACTAGATAATGATTGACCTGGAAGAACAGGAAAATAGAAGGAGCTGCTGGATAGTAATAAGCCTGAGAAAGGGACGCAGGTGAGCAGTGGCAGAAGAGAAATGTCTACCTCATGTGACCTGACAAGCACCCAGAGTGACTTTTTATAAGACATTGAATCACACTAGTCTGACAGCCTCATTTCCTCCATGTCTGAACAGGAACAGGTCATGCTCAACCAAAGCTCCCCAGAGGGCTTCCTCCTTCTGGGCTTCTCTGAACACCCAGGGCTGGAAAGGATTCTCTTCGTGGGTGTCTTGGTGTCCTACCTCCTCACCCTGGCAGGCAACACACTCATCATCCTCCTCTCCGTGATGGACCCCAGGCTCCACTCTCCGATGTACTTTTTCCTCTCAAACCTCTCCTTCTTGGACCTCTGCTTTACCACAAGTTGTGCCCCCCAGATGCTGGCCAACCTTTGGGGCCCTAAGACCATCAGCTTCGTGGGCTGCTCCATCCAACTCTTCATCTTTATGTCCTTAGGGACCACTGAGTGCGTCCTCCTGGCAGTGATGGCCTTTGACCGCTATGTGGCTGTGTGCCAGCCCCTCCACTATGCCACCATCATCCACCCCCGCCTGTGCTGGCAGCTGGTGTCTGTGGCCTGGGTTACGGGTCTGGCTCAATCAACAGTCCAGACACCACCCACCCTCCACCTACCCTTCTGCCCCCACCGGCAGGTGGATGATTTTGTCTGTGAGGTCCCGGCTCTCATTAGACTCTCCTGTGAAGACACTAGGTACAATGAGATCCAGATGACTGTGGCCAGTGTCCTCATCTTGGTAGTGCCCCTCAGTCTTATCCTTGTCTCTTATGGTGCCATTGCTTGGGCGGTGCTGAGGATAAACTCTGCCACAGCACGGAGGAAAGCTTTTGGAACATGCTCCTCCCATCTCCTCGTGGTCACCCTCTTCTATAGCTCGGTCATTGCTGTCTACCTCCAGCCCAGAAATCCCTATTTCCAAGAGAGGGGCAAGTTCTTTGGTCTCTTCTATGCGGTGGGCACTCCTTCACTGAACCCTCTCATATACACCCTGAGGAACAAGGAGGTAAAGAGGGCATTCAGGAGCTTTCTGGGGAAGGATGGGGAGTCCAGGGAGACCTGAAGGAGAGCAGCTTCATATGATTTCTAAATTAAGAAAAGTTTCTTTATAACTTGTGAAAATGTTGAATTTCCCAGGCCTCTGTCATCTCTCTATATAAGACACACACACACAAACACACACACACAAACACACACACACACACAATACCTGAGCCACTGTGGTGAATCACAGTGTGACTACATACTAGGTAAGAAAGAAAGGGGAGAGGAGAACTCGGTTAAGAGGAGGTAGGTATCTCCATAAGACATATAAATTCAAATATTATCGCCATGTCAATTCATAGTTCCTCTCTTCTCTAACTTGTTTCCACTGCCTTCATTTTTATAGATCCTCTAACGTCACTGTGCCTACTTCTGGCTATATAGTCACTCTCCAGTTGCCATGTCAGTGTAGGTGACTCATCTTGTTATAGGATTCTGGAGGCCTTGCAGTATCTACAGAGGCCATGCCAGAGAAGTCTTGGGGTTGGCAGGTGATGTGGTGGTTAGGGCACTAGGATCCCACATGGCCTATTGCAGTCCGAGTTCTGGACCTGAGGGCTTGTTTTCTCACTTTCCCTTTCTCTCTTCTGTCTCTCTCTGGTCAAATTAAAAAATAATAACAAAGTTAAATAAACAAATAATCCTTTTTTAAAAAAAGAGCGAGAGAAGTCTTGAACCACAGCTAATTTGGAACTTGGTAGGATGTCTTTTGATCCAAGAAGATGAGAGTCTTATTAGGACTGCCAGTCATTTCTCTCTCCTGTTTGTATCCCTGCAGAGGCTGTATGAAACACTCCCCTTATTAACTCTCAGGATCTGATGGAACATGAGGTTTTCTGCCACATACGCTTTAGGATATAACCACAGAATATAATGAGACAGCTGCAATCTAGAATGCTCTCCTCACCAATAGGGCACCCCACAACAGCGTTTCAGTCTTTTGACCCTTTCAGTTTCATTGTCATCCTTTTTGGTGTGAGGGATTCAGGGAGCTAGTACCTTTCATTCATATGTAATTAATAAACTGAATGTAAAAATGACTCACTTATCAGCCGAATCAGTCAGGCCTTGGCCTTTCCTTGCTTATCATGAGTGTGCTTGACAGTCATCACTGCTGATCTTAATTTCTGGTCCTCATGTTGTCCATTCAGGCTATTATAACATAGTACCATAAACTGGATAGCTTATAAAGAACAGAAATTTGGGAACCAGCAGTTAGCGTAATGGCTATGTCGCTGGACTCCCACGTAGTCAGTCGACCGAGGTTCGCGTCCCAGACTCGGTGGCTTAAAACTCACGCCGGGCGCGTGTGCGTGCGTGCCCAAGATCCCGAGAGGAGAATGGAGGAGAAGAGATTGCAGCGTGACCATCCCCCCTGGGGGGTGATTTCTCGCTTTCTGTCTCTATCTCTCTCTCTGTCTGTCTGGCGAGCGCATGCGCCCTATAGCGAAAATCTCTCAAAAAAAAAGAAAAAGAACAGAAATTTATTCTCACAGTTCTGGAGGCTGAGAAGGCCAAGATAAAGACAGATTGATGGCAGCTTCTGTTGTAACCCCTCATGGTGAAAGTAGTTAATTCTCTGTGTTCTTTTATAAAGGCCCTATCCCAGTCTTGAGAGCTCTTCCCTCATGACCTAATCACTGCCCAAAGGTCCCACCTCTTAATACAATCAGCTTGGGGATTAGGGCATCAATATAACCTAGTGGGAGGGCAAAAGCATTCAATCCATTGCACATGTCTTCTTTCCTACTTCTTCAAGGCCCTTTCTCTCCACTTGACCTCTCTTATATTGACTCTCTTTTGCCTTGCCTTTTGCCTTTTGCCTCTCAAGTAAAGCCAGAGGGGAGGAGGAACTAAAGTTCAACAAATTCATAATCTCATACAAATACATAAAATGGATTGGTAAAACCAAAATGCAGACTTCATGATTTTCAGTCTAGCAATCTTTCAGATATATGGTTGTTGCCACCCTATAGTTACAAATAACCGTTTCCTTGATACTGAAATAAAAATAGAATATTATGGGGAAGAGTTTGCTATTTTATTTACCAAGGAGCTCAGAATAAAAGAGAAAGCACCATTCAGTCTTTGGGTTCTAACATTCTTTTTAAATGAACTTTGTTGTTGTCAGGTAACCTCATGATACAGAGCATATAAAACTCCTATCTCCTGACTTTAACAAAATAGCTAGGCACCTATGATGCAGAATATACTGCAGAAGAAAATGATATGCTATTTCTCCAATATCACTCTGTACCTGGATGGGCACCTCAAGTGCAATGAAATGTCAAGAAAAGTAAATTGTCTTTTCCTTTTTTTCAGAGAGAGAGATTTTTTGCTATAGGGCACATGCACTCACTGGAGACACAAAGAGAGACAGAGAGATAGAAAGTGAGAAATCACCCCCTGGAGGTGGGGGTGGCCAAGCTGCAATCCCTTCTCCTCCAGTCTCCTCTCAGGATTTTGGACAGGCATGCATGCACACATACCTGGTGTGAGTTTAAAGTCGCTGGGTCCAGGACTTGAACCACTGTCAAAGATCAGCAACGTAACCATTGGGCCATCTGCTGGTCCCTTAAATTGTCTTCTCTGATGTCATAATCTACCATGATTTTTTGGCATTAAACCATACCTGAAGAAGACATCTCTGTCTTTGTCACCTGACTCCATCAGAAACATGGGCAGTTCCACATTAGGTGGCTTCACTATCTTCAGGGCAGGGCTTATAGTCTCATCCTTGTTGACAACATATAATTACAGCCTTTTCTTGGGCTCTAGGATCTTGGAGCCCAACAACAGATCCTGGGCTTGCATGGGAACCTTGGACTTAAACCAGATGCACTCACTGATCTTTTTCTCTTCAAGTTGGCAGTGAAAATTATTAACTCCCATTCCTCAAAATTGATATTCACTCTGGCAATTCTATATACAGTTAAGATATTCTTCAGGCCACCTGGTGGCGTGTGGCTAAGGTGGCTGGATCGCACAGAGCTGACTGCACAGTTCAAGTCCTAGTTGCTTGAAAAACACACTAGGCATGTGTGAGTCCACCCAAAATCCCAAAAGGAGGGAGAAATGAAGAGAAGGGATTACAACATGACCACCTCCCTTTTCAAACTTTCTTTCTCTATCCTTCCTCCTGTCTCTCTCCAGGGAACACACATACCTTTAAAAAAATTTCTTTTCAGGAATGACAGTGTAATAAAGACATTTTTAGTGAAGTAAGATGATAAAATTTGTCGCAAGCAATCTTTCTCTAAAAAGATCCTAAAGGAAGTTCTTTATACAGAAAGGAAATGAAATCAGGGGGAAACAAAATATCATGAATGAAGGAAAAGCAATGGAAATAGTAATTATTTAGGTAAATAGAATAATAGATAATTCTTTTCTTTCATTTGTGAAAGGAAATGTATGCTGCCCAAGAGAGAAGTGAGAGCAAGAGTAAGAGAGAAAGAAAGTGAGAAAGCATCCCCCGGGGGGGTAGCCATGCTGCACTCCCTTCTCCATTCTCCTCCTGAGATTTTGCGCATAAACACACACATGCTCCGTGTGTTTTTTTCAAGCCAACAGTTTGGAACTTGAACTGCAGTCAGTCCAACTCCTTAGCCATCACACCATCAGCTAACCCTCTAACTCTCTTTTCTAGTTCTTTAAAATATGCATTACTTTTGGAACCAAAAATTACAACTCTGTTGGAGTTTCAATATGTAGAGATATAATACATATGATGATAACAGAATAAAGTAGTAATGACAAAGAGACCTACATGGTGGTGAGGTTTCTACATTCCACATGAATATTTATATTTCCTTTTTTTAATTATTATTTTATTTAACTTTATTCATTTATTTATTTTCCTTTTGCCCAGATAGACAGTAAGAGAGAGAGAGAAAGTGAGAAAGCAAGCCACCAGGTCCAGGACTCGAACAGCCGGTGATCATGTGGGAGTCCAGTGACATAACCACTACACCATCCACTGGTCCCAAATATTTATATTTCTAAAGCATCCAGTAAAACAAAAAACCATACAGTGACATCAGCAAAAATGGCACAGTAAAAACTTCCCAAAATTGTCCTTCGTAAAAGCAAACTAAACCTTGGCAAATTGTCAGAATTAACGTTTTTTAGAACTCTGGAAATTAACCAAAGGGTTGCTGCAATCTAGGGAATGTTTATTCAAGAACAGCTGGGAGCCAGCAGGTGACATGATGGTTAAGGTGCGGACCATGGTTCAAGTCCTGGATCTGGCAGCTTACTTCCTCACTTTGCCTGCCTGTCTGTCTGTCTCTGGCCAAATAATAATAATAATGAATAAACCTATATAAAAATAATTCTTAAAAAAAAAGAATAGTAGCTTAATCTCAGCCAAAACAGTGTGCTCTGTAGCACTGTAACTTCCCTATTCTCGTTCCTCCCTCTTCAGCTCCACAGTTGCCTTGAAAATCGATAGCCCACAATCATGGTTGAAAACCAGCAGATGAAAAGTCACCAGAGAGGGCACAATGGGGCTAGAGATCCCTCAGTGTCCTATTTCCAGAGAATTGTTATTATCTTACTTGTCTGGTTGTTCACTAAAACCCACAAAGCTGTCATTATTTGACATGACTCAGAGCTAGCTCAGAGAGAACAACCTTTTTCCTGAGGATATTAATGAAAAGAATCATGAATCACTGTGAAACATTACAGCTGCCTGCGGTCATAGATAATAGTTGTGATGAACAATAAGCTAACTAAGAAGTATAAGAAGAAATGCTGGAAACAAGATGTCCATAGGGTACCTTAGAAAGCTCCAGAAAACTCAGTAACAGTGGATGGTGTAATGGTTACATCACTGGACTCCCACATAGCTGACCATGGTTCAAGTCCTGGACCTGGTGGCCTAAAACTCATGCCAGGTGACTGCATGCCCAAAATCTTGAGAGGAGATTGGCAGAAAAAGGATTGCAACGTGGCCATCCCCCATGGGGGGTAATTTCTCACTTTATGTCTCTCTGTTTCTCTCTGTGTGTCTCTGGTGAATACACATGCCCTATAGCAAAACTCTCTCTCAAAAAAAAAAAAAAAGGAAGAAAAAGAAAGCTCAAAAAAACTCAAAAGTCTACATGCACACATAGGCCAGGGCACGCCAAGAGAGATAGGTATCCTCTGAACAGCCCTGAGAAGTCCTGATTCTTATTTTTTATTTATTTTAATTTACGTTTTATCACATATCTTTACATTATACATTTCTCCTTCCAACACAAATACCATACCTGTCAGTCAAGACAGGGATATTAATATATACATTATCATCAGCAAACAGCTTCTCATTTTTTGTCAATTAAGCATACTTTACCCATTTTTCCTCCCCTTTCCCTTTCCTCCCGTCCATATGAAACTTTTTTTTCACATTTTATTGATTCACAAAAGATGAACAGAGTATGAACAAAGCTAGCATCTAGTGACAAGTTCACTGTAATTTTCTTCTGAAAAATTTTTTCCTCTCTCCATTCCCCCTTTTACTAAAGAGAGATATGAACTACCTTATTTGAAAAAAAAATTAGGTAATCTCAATTTGGTCTTATTTGCACAAAGCCCCAGAAGAATTCAATTTCTGATGCAAGGCAACAGATACTATTGTATTATCGAACTTACGCAAATAACCATTCTGCCACAAAATAAGAATGCTCACAAATATTTTCCAATTGCAAAGAGGTCAGGAAGGGAGAAAAGTTTATGTTTAAATTAAAAAATTATTTTAATAAGTTACTGAACCTATCAATAACTCGAAAGAAAAACAAAATCCTTAGAAGACAAAGCGTAGAATTAAATCAGCAATGTTTTAGAAAAAGTCATAAATTTCTATTTCACCAATTCAGGCTCTCATAATCTCTCTTTTGTTGAACATTTTTATCTTTTCTTCCACATGAAGGATAATCTTGCTAGATACAGTATTTTTGGTTGAAATTTGTTTTGTTTTTGCTTTTTTCTTGAGAATAAATGGATTTTATGTTTTATCATTTTCAGGAATGTTCATATTGTGCAAAGACTTGTTAACTGAGATAAATCTCTAGTTTACAACATTTCAAATCACATAAGAAAGTTAAGTGAATATTTTGAGAACTGTGGACGAGGATTTAGGAATGGAATGGCCCTCATTAAATCATAGCACTTAGATGTCATGAAGGAAATAGAGATCATTAAAAATCAACCAAGACTTGGATTTTTTTAAGAGAGATTTTTGCTATAGGGCATGTGTGCTCCCTACAGAGACAGAGACAGAAAGAGAGAAATCACCCCCAGGGGGGATGGCCATGCCACAATCCCTTCTCTTCCATTCTCCTCTCAGGATTTTGGGCAGGCATTCATGCACATGTGCCTGGTGTGAGGTTTTTTTGTTTGTTTGTTTGTTTTTAATTAATTAATTATTTTTTTCCTTTCATTTATTTATTTTTACATTTTTCCACAAACATTTACTTTACATAACAAAAAATTTTAGCTCATACTACATAATTCTTGACAGTTTACAAACAACTTTCAAAATTTCAAAATACTGAATTTTAAAGATACTGTTCAAAATATGTCTTACAATTTTGTATAATTTTAAAACTCTATAACAACAGAAGCAGTATGGTTTCAAATATATATATATATATATATATATATATATATATATATTTAGAGTGCAGACACTCGGTATATATTAAGTGGGTACATACAATGCCTCTCCTTCATAGCATGGCTTGCTTCACTCAACAGTAAGTCTTGCGCATTCGCGCGCTGGGGGCTGGCGTGTGGCTGCTGGGCCGGCGCGTGGCCGCCAGGCCAGCGCCTGCGCACGGCAGCCGGGCCTGCCCCTGCGTGCGGCCGCCAGGCCTGAGCGTGGTCGCCAGGCCGGTGCGTGGTCGCCGGGCGGGCGCGTGGCCCTCAGACCGGTGCGGGGCCGCCGGGCTGGCGCGTGGCCGCTGGGCTGGCGAGTGGCCCTGGGCCTGCGCGTGGCCGCCAGGTCTGAGCGTGGCCGCTGGGCCTGCGCCTGTGCTTGGCCGCCGGGCCTGCGCGTGTGGCCGCCGGGCCTGTGACTGTGTGTGGCCGCCGGGCCTCCAAGTGGCCGCTGGGCCTGAGCATGGCCCCTGGGCCTGTGCGTGGCCACCGGGCCAGCACCTGCACGTGGCCGCCGGGCCGGCATGTGGCCCCCGGACCTGCGAGTGGCCACCAGGCCTGAGCGTGGCCCCCGGGCCTGTGCGTGGCCGCTGGGCCTGCGTGTGGCTACCAGGCCTGCGCCTGCACGTGGCCGCCGGGCCTGCGTGTGGCCGCTGGGCCTGCGCCTGTGCATGGCCGCTGGGCCTGCACGTGGCCCCCGGACCTGCGCATGGCAGCCAGGCCTACGCCTGCGAGTGGCCACCGGGCCTGAGCGTGGCTGCCGGGCCTGTGTGTGGCTGCTGGACCTGTGTTTGCGCGTGGCCGCCGGGTCTGTGCGTGGCCCCTGGGCCCGCAGGTGGCCGCCGGGCCCACACGTGGCCGCCGGGCCCGCACATGGCCACCAGGCCTGAGCCTATGCATGGCCGCTGGGCCTGAGCCTGTGCGTGGCCGCCAGGCCTGAACGTGGCTGCCGGGCCTGCGCCTGCGCGTGGCCCCCGGACCTGTGCATGGCAGCCGGGCTTGCGCCTGCAAGTGGCCTCCATGCCTGAGCGTGGCTGCTGGGCTTGTGCGTGGCCGCCGGGCCAGCGCGTGACCGCTGGGCCTGCGCGTGGCTGCCGGGCCTGTGCCTGCGCGTGGCCGCCAGCCATGGGAGGCAAACTGAAGCCAAAAACAAGGATTAAGAACTTGCAACTATAAGCAACAGAAAGAAACTTAAGCTGTCTTAAACCAATTGAGAAATATATTGTATGGGAGGATTGTCTCTGCCTATGGACAGTGAGAGGATGATGGTTGCCAGCCCTGCATTACCTCAGGGAAGAACAGGAACTATTCTGCCATTCTTGGGGAGGCCAGATGCCCAAGGATGACTTGCATTGCAGATCCCCACAGCACCATTCCCAGTGGTCACAGGTTGGATACTGTGCTGCATTAACTGATAACCATCTCTGCTTAACAGAGCCGCTTTCCTAAAACTGTGTTCCATGGAGACTCACCTGCAGTTGCGAACTGCACGGGACCCACCCTTAATCCAACCCTGAGTAGAATCTGTGTTCCCTGTTGTTGAAGACTGTATGAGCTGATAATTGAAAAAAAAAAAAAAAAAAAAAAAAAAAGAAAGAAAAAACTGAGGGAAGTGGAGGGTATGGTGGCAGGGATGGCAGCTGCAGATGCTGGAGACAGTGTGGGAGAGGTGATGGGGGGAGTGATGGAGGGTGGAGGGGAGGGGTTCAGGGAGCAAACAACATACTTAATAGACACAAAAATGAAAAGTTGTCTGTTGATAATGTATATGGTAATATTGTCTTGACTGATGTGCACTGTACTCATGCTGGGAAAAACCATGTTGTACACTGTAAAGATGTGCAATGATAAAAAATAAAAAGCACTCTGGCAAAGGGAGAAAGATCTGAAGATATGATAGTGGAAAGGATGAATGTGGATGCCAGAGGCTGCAGGGGAGGGGAGTGGGTGGTGGAGA
This sequence comes from Tupaia tana, assembly GCA_026018925.1. NCBI lineage: Eukaryota > Metazoa > Chordata > Mammalia > Scandentia > Tupaiidae > Tupaia > Tupaia tana. Next base: position 133,673,501 of record JAKSZU010000002.1, read on the forward strand.
GTGGGCGTGAGGGGCAAAGGGAAGAAACATTTAACACCAAAAAAAATGTAGAGTTCTCTGTTGAAAACTATATGTATGTATGTATATATATATATATATATATATATATATATATATATGTATATTGTATACATCATAATGGGGACTTTATGTAAAATGTGAATTTAATTGATCTGAGAAAGAAAAATAAAAGATAAAAATTAAAAAATAAAAATAAATAAAAAAAACAGTAAGTCTTCCATATTCATCCACTTCCTTTCAAAAGCCAGGGATTTGTTGTTTTTTATGGATGAATAGTATTCCATTGAGTATATGTGCCACAGTTTTTCTAACCATTCATCAGTTCGTGGGCATTTAGGTTGTTTTCATGACTTAGCAATCGTGAAAAGTGCCACAATAAACATCAATGTGCAAGCACTTTTTCGATTAAGTAGTCTTCTGTCCTTCGGGTAGATACCAAGGAGTGGGACTGCTGGATTATATGGTAGTTCTATTTGTAGATTTTGGAGGAATCTCCAAATTGTTCTCCACAGTGGTTGGACGAATTTACAGTCCCACCAGCAGTGTAAGAGAGTTCCCTTTTCACCACACCCCCTCCAGCACTTATCATTTTTTGGTTTTTTAATCTTAGATATTCTGACTGGGGTTAGGTGATATCTCATTGTTGTTTTGATCTGCATTTCTCTTACAATGAGGGATGTTGAGCATTTTTTCATATGCCTTTTAGTTATTCGTATGTCATCTTTAGAAAGTGGTTTTTTCAACTCATTCTCCCATCTTTTAATAGGATTGATTGTCCTTTTCCGGAACAGCCACTTGAGTTCCTTGTGAATTCTGGTTATCAGTCCCTTGTCTGATGCATAGTTTACAAAAATATTTTCCCATTCTGAGGGCTGTCTGTTCACACTAATCACTGTGTCTTTTGCCATGCAGAAACTTCTTAGTCTGATGTAATCCCACTTGTCTATTTTAGGGATCATAGACTGTGCATTGGGAGTCTTATTTAAGAAGTTTTTCCCCACCCCAATGTCTCCCAGAGTTTCCCCGGTGTTTTCAAGGAGCAGTTTTATAGTTTGAGGTCTTAGATTTAGATCTTTGATCCACCTTGACTTTATTTTTGTCAGAGGTGAGAGGTAGGGGTTCAGATTCATCTTTCTGCAAGTGGAGATCCAGTTTCTCCAGCACCATTTGCTGAAGAGGTTTTCCTTTTCCCACAGGATTGACTGGTACCCCTTGTCAAAAATCAGTTGGCTGTATGTTTGAGCATTCATTTCTGGGGACTCTATTCTCTTCCATTGGTCCACCTGTCTGTTCCTGTGCCAGTACCATGCTGTTTTGATTACCACAGCTTTGTAGTATATTTTTGGGTCAGGGAGTGAAATGCCGCCCACTCCATTCTTCTTGTGCAGAACTGCTTTGGCAATACGGGGTCTTTTATGATTCCAGACGAACATTATGATTGTCTTTCCTAGATCTGTGAAGAATGTGTCTGGTACTTTGATTGGCATTGCATTAAATAGGTAGATTAATTTGGGTAAAATTGCCATTTTGATTGTATTAATTCTTCCAATCCAGGAACACAGGATGTCCTTCCGCTTTTTTGTGTCATTTTCAATTTCTTTTTTTATCTTCTCATAGTTTTCCTTATGGAGGTCTTTAACTTCTTTAGGTAGATTTATCCCTAAGTATCTTATACTTTTTGTGGCTATGGTAAATGGAACAACTTTTTTCAGTTCCATCTCAGTCTGCCTGTTGTTCGTATACAGAAATGCTATAGATTTCTGGATATTAATTTTGTATCCTGCAACGTTACTGTATTCGTGTATTACTTCCAGAAATTTTTTTATGGAAACCATTGGGTCTTCTATGTATACAATCATGTCATCTGCAAATAGAGAGAGTTTCACCTCTTCTTTTCCTATTTGAATGCCTTTTATTTTTTCCTCTTTTCTGATTGCAATGGCCAAGACTTCTAGTACTATATTGAAGAGGAGTGGAGAAAGTGGACATCCTTGTCTTGTACCCGTTTTTAGTGGAAAAGCTTTCAGCTTTTCTCCATTGAGGATGATGTTCGCTATGGGTTTTTCATAGATAACTTTTATTGTGTTGAGAAATGACCCTTCTATGCCGATTTTGCTGAGAGTCTTGATCATGAAGGGATGTTGTATCTTATCAAATGCTTTTTCTGCATCAATTGATATGACCATATGGTTTTTATCTTTCTTCCTATTAATATGGTGTATTACATTTAAGGTTTTGTGTATGTTGAACCAACCTTGCATTCCTGGGATAAAGCCTACCTGATCATGATGTATAATCTTTTTGATAAGTTGTTGTATACTGTTTTTGCTTTTTTTTCTCATTTATAAACATTTTATTCAGGTTTCTATAGCTGGCAAGCGCCCAGCTAAATGGGTTGAAATTGTTTTTCACTTAACATTTTGAATTTATTTTCCCATTCTTTCCTTGCTTGCATTATTTCCAACAAGAGGCCAACGTTAGCCTGATGGGATGTCCTTTGAAAGTAACTTGACATTTCTCTCTTGCCAATTTTAGTATCTTGTCTCTGTCTGTGGTTTTGGTCAATCTGGCTATAATGTGCCTTGGTAAAAATCTCCTTGGGTTGATTCTATGTGGCATCCTTTGTATTTCTTGGGTCTGGATATTTGAATGCCTCTCTAGATTTGGGAAGTTTTCTTTCAGGATTTCATGGAATAGATTATCAATGCCCTGATTAGTTTCTTCACCTTCTGGGATACCAATTAGTCAGATGTTTGGGTGTCTAACGGTATTACTCATATGTTATCCTCATTTTGGGGTGGGGAGGTATTTTCTCAGTCTTTTTGGTGAATTTTTCTAGGTCAGAGGTTCTATCTTCTACATCTGAGACTTGATCTTCTGCATGATCTAATCTGCTTTTAATACTTTCATTGGAGGTTTTGATTTCCTGTATTACAACTTTCTTCTCTAATAATTCTGTTTGATTCCTTTTTATGGTGTATATTTCCTCTTTCAGATTGTGGAAGAACTTCCTCACTTCCTGAAACTCATTGTTTTTTTTCTCCTGCATTTTCTGGGATTTGTTGTTTCTCTTCTCTTGTATCTCTGTTAGCTTGGTCACTATGAATAGCCTAAATTCTTTATTTGACATTTCCACAATTTCCATTGTACTACTTGTGGATAATGAAAGGCTGTTCTTTCCCCTTGGGGGAGAGATGTTTTCTTATTTCCCACATTTCTTGTGCTTCTGCTGTGGCGGTTTCTGGTCATCTGATAAGTTATACATTACTTCCTACCTTCTTGTAATTAATTCTGAGTTTTAGAGGTGTGTGGTAGGAGATGGACTGCAATTTTTCTGCAGTCCCCTTTCCCTGATCTGAACCAAGCAACCTGCACTGGCTTTTCTCTAGGTGTTGGGCCAGAAGGAGTGGTTTGGGGGCAAAGGCTTTCCATTTCAAGGGGCAGGGCTAGGTCCACCTCAGATGCACATGGATTTTGGCTTTTCACTGGGTGTTGGGCAGGCAAGAAGTCCTGTTCTAACCCTCGTTTAGTTTTAGGCCCTCCACAGACAGGAAGTGAAGGCTAAGACAAAGTTGTAATCTGCCTGGCTGAGTTTTCAAAATATGTCAAACAGGAACCAGCAGGTGGCATGCTGGTTAAGGACACTGGACGGCTACGTGGCTGACCATGGTCAATTCCCGGACATGGAGGCTTGCTTTCTCACTTTCTCTCTCACTCTGTCCCTCTCTGGTCAAATTAAAGTTAATTAATTAATTTAATTTAATAATTCTTTTTTAAAAAAAGGAAAGAAAAAGAAATATGTCAAACATGCATACTTAAGGAACCATTACACCCAGTCATCTAAGGCAATCTTTGTCCAGTTATTAGATGGCCACCAAGCTAAGCAGACTTCAGTAGTTACACACAATGAGTACAGACTTTATAGATAGTTCAGAAAGCTCATTAAACAAACAATAGCCAACTCTTAGAATAGAAAATATATGACTTTCAGAATTGCTGCATTATAGTATTTAAAATATTAATTTTTACTTTTTTTCTTTTTCTTTTCTTTTTTTCTTAGAGAGAGAGATTTTTTGCTATAGGGCACATGCTTTAGCCAGAGAGAGAGAGACAGATAGAGAAGCAGAAAGCAAGAAATCACCCTCTGGGGGGGAGGGGGGATGGCCACACCACAATCCTTTTTCTTCCATTGTCCTCTTGGGATTTGGGGCACTCCATGCACATGTACCCAGAGTGAGTTTTTTGGTTTGTTTGTTTTGTTTCTTTTTTCTTTTTTTTTAAGAGGATTTTGCTACAGAGCATGTGCACTCGCCAGAAAGACAGAGAGAGACAGAGAGACAGAAAACAAGAAATAAATCCCCAGGGAGGATGGCCACGCTGCAATCCCTTCTCCTCCATTCCCCTCTCAGGATTTTGGGCATGCACGCACACGCGCCCGGCGTGAGTTTAAGCTGCTGGGTCCAGGACTCAAACCATAGTTGACTACGTGGGAGTCCAGCAACATAGCCATTAAGCTAACTGCTGGTCCCTGTTTGTTTTGTTTCTTTTGAGAGGTTTTTGATATAGGGCACATGTGCTCACCAGAAAGACAGAGAGAGAGAGAGAAAGCAAGAAATCACCCCCCAGGGGAGATGGCCACACCATGGTCCCTTCTCCTCCATTCTCCTCTCAGGACCCTGGGCACATACACACACGTTCCCAGCTTGAGTTTAAGCCACCAGGTCCGGGACTCAAACCACAATTGACTACATGAGGGTCCAGTGACATAGCCATTATGCCAACTGCTGGTCCCCAGAGTGAGTTTTAAGCCATGGGGTCTTGGACTCAAACCACAGTCAACTACATGGGAGTAACCATTATGCCATCAGCTGGTCCCTCTTTTCCTGTTTTTAATTTTATCTATGATACTGTAGTTATCTCCCATATATTATGTCTATAAAATAAAAATACAATATACTATACTGTATCATGGTTTGTGCATTTCTTTCAAACTCTGGATTTTCAGTGAAGTCATAGTGGTGATTTAAAATTGGCCATGATGGAGGCCTGCAGATGGTGTAACAATTACATCACTGGACTCTCACCTGGCTGACTGCAATTTGAGTTCTGGACACGGTGGTTTGAAAATCATGCCAGGAGCATGTGAATGTGTGCCCAAGATCCCAGAAGGAGAATGGAAGAGAAGGGATTGTGGCATGGCCATACCCTTTGGGGGGTGATTTCTCACTTTCCCTCTCTCTGTCTCTCTCCGATGAGCACACACATTCTATGGCAAAAAATTAAATAAATAAATAAACTGAAAGGAAATAAATACAAATAAATGGACCAGCCCCACCGCCTAGGGGTAAAGAGAGTTAGATCTCACATGGTTGTCTGTGAGATTTGAACACTGGACCCAGTGACTTCAGAAACACCCTGATACATCTGCCCATATTCCCCAAATCCTGACTAACGGTTGCCTTGCAGAATTTGGACAGCAGACCAGATTGCTGAGAAATCAAGCAACACTCTGAGGGTTGGAGATCTCATATTTATTTTGCAGGGGGTGGGCAGAGGGGTTAACAGTCCTAGCTCTGAGGCGGGAGCCAGACTTAACAACAGTCTTTTAAGGGCTGTAAGGCAGAAAGCTGCAGAAACAGGGCAGGGTGATGTGTTCCAAGCAAGTGATAAGAGCAAGAACTAGGCCTGTGGGTGTTGTGGTGTGAGATATTTGAACGACAGAGACCCCCAAGAAATTAGAATTTAAGAGCGTTTTTATTCCTGGATAGGGACTTGTTATACCTTAGATAGAACTATATTGTTAGCTTAGCATAAGTAACGCCATTTTGTAAAGCGCCACCATGTTGTGACTTATGAGATGTTGTTGGCCGCCACCTTTGGCTGCTGTGCCAAGATGGCGCCGCCAGCGGCGCAGGAGGGCATTGTCCCCGAACGAGACAAACAACTCCTTCTTTAGGCATGTAACAATAACAGCCTATCCGGACTTGCCTTCTACAGGCGAAGGAACTTGCGGGCGGGGCCATCGGGGAGATCCTATATATACGCGGGAAAAAGGAAACGGGGAGGAGAAGAAAAAGGAACCTGTGAATAAAGACTGTGTGAGGAAGAATCGGGTGTCGTGTCGTCTCTGCAGAAGTGACACCGACAAGTGGTGGCCCGTACGGGGAACCATCGTTCGCGTACAGAAGATTCAGAACCTCCACGTCAACAGGGCAGTCGACTGGTAAGTAGCAGGAGAAGATCCCGGATACAAGACCTTGGTAAAGAGGCGTATAAAAGACCTCGGTAAAGAAGCGGCTAGAAGACCTCAGTAGAGAGGCGGATAAAAGACCTCGGATAAGAGGCAGACTGAAGCCATTGGCTGAAAGTAAGGAATAAAAGAGAACAACGACGATGGGGGCTGGGCCATCTCAGCCGATCGTCAAGGCACTCAGAGAGCTCCTAAAGTCGAAAGGGCTTAAATTGAGGGATAAAACACTTCAGCACTTTATAGATCAGGTGGATGATGCGGCCCCCTGGTTCCTCCATTCGGGGTGGCTCATGCCCACATACTGGGATAAACTAGGCAGGGACCTAGACCTGGCTGCGGAGGATGATAGGCTTTCTGGAGGGGTTAGGCCGCTCTGGAGGCTTGTCCAAGCGTGCCTTGAGGATCAAAGATGTGTACGGATGGTGAGGGAGGGCCAGGAGGCGTTGGAGTCCCTCTGGGAGCAGCGCTCTCAGGAAGAGAACGGGGCTGCCAAGATGGCGGAAGCCTGTGGGGAAGATGACGATCACGAAGTAAGACAATTAGTTGAGGAAGTTAAAGGTTGGGAGGTTGCCGAGGAGGAAGAGGAAGACCGGCCTCTACCCAAGGCTCCTCCCCCTTATAATCCCTCTGCCCCACAAAAGGAGAACCCGGAGGGCAGAGCTTCTTTCTGCCCCGGGGCTTGGCGGGAGGCCAGACAGCTTGGGCCTATTCGGGCATTTCCCATTTTTGCAGATAATGCTGGGAATAGATATCATGAGCCCCTAGATTATCAGACCATCAAGGCTTTAGCAGAGGCTGTAAAGACATATGGGAATGGTGCAGCTTTTACTGTCGGCCTCGTTGAGACTTTACAGCGGTACTGTATGACACCCAGTGATTGGGGAACGCTCGCGAGGACTTGCCTGTCCCTGGGTCAGTATCTTGACTGGAAGGCCATTTACCTTGAGGGGGCGCAAACCCAAGCCACCCAGAACAGGGCCACCAGCGTGGGATGTGGATATGTATATGGGACAGGGCAGATTCGCCAATCAGCAAACAGGCTATCCACAGGCAGTTTATGATCACATCAATACTATAGCTATCAAAGCCTGGAAAATGCTGCCTAATAAGGGAGAACCACAGGCCAATCTCACCAAAATTATCCAGGGGCCGACGGAGCCTTTTTCCAATTTTGTGGCCCAGATAATGGACACGGCCGGCAGGATGTTTGGGGATGCCGATGCAGCCATGCCACTGGTTAAACAGCTAATCTTCAAGCAGTGTACCAAAGAGTGTCGCAACGCTATTCTCCCACATAAAGGCAAAGCACTAGAGGTGTGGATGAGGCTCTGTAAGGACTTGGGAGAGCCTCTGAGCAATACTGGCCTCGTGGCAGCAGTAGTGCAACTGTCGCGCAAAGCTCATAACAATATCGCAGGGGCTTGCTTTCACTGCGGACGGCCAGGGCATATGAAACGGGATTGTCCATTCCGTCGGGGCCAGGCATACGCGAGTCAACCCACCTTGTGTACGCGATGCCGCAAGGGCAACCACCCGCCCGATGAGTGCCGATCCATCAAGAATATTGACGGTCGACCTCTTTCGCCTCTCCAGGGCTGCCCTAGAGGAGCCCAGTCAAAAACCAGGCAGCGGGGCCCCCGCTCCCAGGGCCCGCAAATGTATGGGGTAATGGCCGAGAGCACCTCCATGCAGTGGCCGAGTCTCCTCCCACCTCAGAGGTCAGGAGAGCCACTCCCGGCTCAGCTGGACTGGACATCTGTTCCGCCGCCAGATTGGTATTAACCCCTCAAATGGGGGTACAGCCGATTGACTCTGATTTCTGTGGCCCCTTGCCCAATAACACCGTGGGGCTACTACTCAGTCGATCCTCAGCGACCCTTAGAGGCCTGGTGGTACACCCCGGAGTGATTGACTCTGATTTTATGGGAAATGTTAAGATCCTGGTTTCCTCACCAAGAGGAATCACAGCAATCTCTCCGGGAGATAGAATTGCCCAGATCTTGGTGTTACCTAGTAAACACGCCCAGTTCTACGCCAAAGACAACATTCGGGGGAAAGGTGGGCTGGGATCCACAGGGACCCCTGGAGCCTTTGCGGTCATGGACCTCTTCTCCCGGCCCATGCTACAGTTAACCATCGAAGGGACCTGGTTTTTAGGGCTCCTAGATACAGGCGCAGATAAGAGCATTATAGCACTCCAAGATTGGCCGACGGCCTGGCCGATACGAGAGGCCACCCAAGTCCTTAGGGGCCTTGGATATGAGCAATCCCCAAGTATCAGTGCCCGAGAGCTCAGTTGGCAAGAAGATGAGGGACATAAAGGGGTCTTCCAGCCGTATGTCCTGAAGCTCCCCATATCCCTCTGGGGACGGGACCTCTTACAGCACATGAAATATCATTTAACAAACAAAGGGGCCTATTCCTCCATTGCCCAGGACATGATGTTGAAGCAAGGTCACCACCCCTCCTTTGGACTGGGGCCCCGACTCCAAGGTCGGACAAGCCCTGTCCCAGTCTCAGAAAAACAAGACAGAACAGGGCTGGGTTTTCGGTAGTGGCCGCTAAGAAGGGACTCCCAATTACTTAGCTTTCAGAGGAACCCGTATGGGTGTCTCAGTGGCCCCTTTCCTCTGAGAAGTTGAGAGCTGCCCATGAGCTCGTCCAAGAACAGCTGCAAGCGGGGCACGTGCAACTCTCCACCTCGCCTTGGAACACACCCATCTTTGTTATCAAAAAGAAATCAGGGAAGAGACTTTCCTGCACTGCCAGCAGGCAATGGCGTCTCCTGCAAGCCTCTGGCCAGCAAGGGATACTGAGGGAGGGTCACCTCTGACCCCCACCCCACTTCCAGACCCCCAGGCCCCAGACTCCACCTTCTAGACTTTCCTGGACTGCCAGCAGGCAATAGCGTCTCCTGCAAGCCTCTGGCCAGCAAGGGATACTGAGGGAGGGTCACCTCTGACCCCCACCCCACTTCCAGACCCCCAGGCCCCAGACTCCACCTTCTAGGTAGGTAGCCAGGATCTCCTTAAGGCGGGTTTTTTTCTTTTCTTTTCTTTTCCCTTGACCCCCCTGCATTCTCTTTTTAACACCTAGCCCTCCTTCTCCCCCCAGACTTTCCTGGACTACCAGCAGGCAATAGCGTCTCCTGCAAGCCTCTGGCCAGCAAGAGATACTGAGGGAGGGTCACCTCTGACCCCCAGCCCACTTCCAGACCCCCAGGCCCCAGACTCCACCTTCTAGGTAGGTAGCCAGGATCTCCTTAAGGCGGGTTTTTTTCTTTTCTTTTCTTTTCCCTTGACCCCCCTGCATTCTCTTTTTAACACCTAGGCCTCCTTCTCCCCCCAGACTTTCCTGGACTGCCAGCAGGCAATAGCGTCTCCTGCAAGCCTCTGGCCAGCAAGGGATACTGAGGGAGGGTCACCTCTGACCCGCACCCCACTTCCAGACCCCCAGGCCCCAGACTCCACCTTCTAGGTAGGTAGCCAGGATCTCCTTAAGGCGGGGTTTTTTTTTTTCTTTTCTTTTCCCTTGAACCCCCTGCATTCTCTTTTTAACACCTAGCCCTCCTTCTCCACCCAGACTTTCCTGGACTGCCAGCAGGCAATAGCGTCCCCTGTAAGCCTCTGGCCAGCAAGGGATACTGAGGGAGGGTCACCTCTGACCCCCAACCCACTTCCAAACCCCAAGGCCCCAGACTCCACCTTCTAGGTAGGTAGCCAGGATCTCCTTAAGGCGGGTTTTTTTCTTTTCTTTTCTTTTCCCTTGACCCCCCTGCATTCTCTTTTTAACACCTAGCCCTCCTTCTCCCCCCAGACTTTCCTGGACTGCCAGCAGGCAATAGCGTCTCCTGCAAGCCTCTGGCCAGCAAGGGATACTGAGGGAGGGTCACCTCTGACCCCCACCCCACTTCCAGACCCCCAGGCCCCAGACTCCACCTTCTAGGTAGGTAGCCAGGATCTCCTTAAGGCGGGTTTTTTTCTTTTCTTTTCTTTTCCCTTGACCCCCCTGCATTCTCTTTTTAACACCTAGCCCTCCTTCTCCCCCCAGACTTTCCTGGACTGCCAGCAGGCAATAGCGTCTCCTGCAAGCCTCTGGCCAGCAAGGGATACTGAGGGAGGGTCACGTCTGACCCCAGCCCACTTCCAGACCCCCAGGCCCCAGACTCCACCTTCTAGGTAGGTAGCCAGGATCTCCTTAAGGCGGGTTTTTTTCTTTTATTTTCTTTTCCCTTGACCCCCCTGCATTCTCTTTTTAACACCTAGCCCTCCTTCTCCCCCCAGACTTTCCTGGACTGCCAGCAGGCAATAGCGTCTCCTGCAAGCCTCTGGCCAGCAAGGGATACTGAGGGAGGGTCACCTCTGACCCCCACCCCACTTCCAGACCCCCAGGCCCCAGACTCCACCTTCTAGGTAGGTAGCCAGGATCTCCTTAAGGCGGGTTTTTTTCTTTTCTTTTCTTTTCCCTTGACCCCCCTGCATTCTCTTTTTAACACCTAGCCCTCCTTCTCCCCCCAGACTTTCCTGGACTGCCAGCAGGCAATAGCGTCTCCTGCAAGCCTCTGGCCAGCAAGGGATACTGAGGGAGGGTCACCTCTGACCCCCACCCCACTTCCAGACCCCCAGGCCCCAGACTCCACCTTCTAGGTAGGTAGCCAGGATCTCCTTAAGGCGGGTTTTTTTCTTTTCTTTTCTTTTCCCTTGACCCCCCTGCCTTCTCTTTTTAACACCTAGCCCTCCTTCTCCCCCCAGACTTTCCTGGACTGCCAGCAGGCAATAGCGTCTCCTGCAAGCCTCTGGCCAGCAAAGGATACTGAGGGAGGGTCACCTCTGACCCCCACCCCACTTCCAGACCCCCAGACCCCAGACTCCACCTTCTAGGTAGGTAGCCAGGATCTCCTTAAGGCGGGTTTTTTTCTTTTCTTTTCTTTTCCCTTGACCCCCCTGCATTCTCTTTTTAACACCTAGCCCTCCTTCTCCCCCCAGATTTTCCTGGACTGCCAGCAGGCAATAGCGTCTCCTGCAAGCCTCTGGCCAGCAAGGGATACTGAGGGAGGGTCACCTCTGACCACACCCCACTTCCAGACCCCCAGGCCCCAGACTCCACCTTCTAGGTAGGTAGCCAGGATCTCCTTAAGACGGGATTTTTTTTTTCTTTTCTTTTCCCTTGACCCCCCTGCATTCTCTTTTTAACACCTAGCCCTCCTTCTCCCCCTAGACTTTCCTGGACTGCCAGCATGCAATAGCGTCTCCTGCAAGCCTCTGGCCAGCAAGGGATACTGAGGGAGGGTCACCTCTGACCCCCAGACCACTTCCAGACCCCCAGGCCCCAGACTCCACCTTCTAGGTAGGTAGCCAGGATCTCCTTAAGGCGGGTTTTGTTCTTTTCTTTTCTTTTCCCTTGACCCCCCTGCATTCTCTTTTTAACACCTAGCCCTCCTTCTCCCCCCAGACTTTCCTGGACTGCCAGCAGGCAATAGCGTCTCCTGCAAGCCTCTGGCCAGCAAGGGATACTGAGGGAGGGTCACCTCTGACCCCCACCCCACTTCCAGACCCCCAGGCCCCAGACTCCACCTTCTAGGTAGGTAGCCAGGATCTCCTTAAGGCGGGTTTTTTTCTTTTCTTTTCTTTTCCCTTGACCCCCCCTGCATTCTCTTTTTAACACCTAGCCCTCCTTCTCCCCCCAGACTTTCCTGGATTGCCAGCAGGCAATAGGGTCTCCTGCAAGCCTCTGGCCAGCAAGGGATACTGAGGGAGGGTCACCTCTGACCCCCACCCCACTTCCAGACCCCCAGGCCCCAGACTCCACCTTCTAGGTAGGTAGCCAGGATCTCCTTAAGGCGGGTTATTTTCTTTTCTTTTCTTTTCCCTTGACCCCCCTGCATTCTCTTTTTAACACCTAGCCCTCCTTCTCCCCCCAGACTTTCCTGGACTACAAGCAGGCAATAGCGTTTCCTGCAAGCCTCTGGCCAGCAAGGGATACTGAGGGAGGGTCACCTCTGACCCCCTCCCCAATTCCAGACCCCCAGGCCCCAGACTCCACCTTCTAGGTAGGTAGCCAGGATCTCCTTAAGGAGGGTTTTTTTTTTTCTTTTCTTTTCCCTTGACCCCCCTGCATTCTCTTTTTAACACCTAGCCCTCCTTCTCCCCCTAGAATTTTCCTGGACTGCCAGCAGGCAATAGCATCTCCTACAAGCCTCTGGCCAGCAAGGGATACTGAGGGAGGGTCACCTCTGACCCCCACCCCACTTCCAGACCCCCAGGCCCCAGACTCCACCTTCTAGGTAGGTAGCCAGGATCTCCTTAAGGCGGGTTTTTTTCTTTTCTTTTCTGTTCCCTTGACCCCCCTGCCTTCTCTTTTTAACACCTAGCCCTCCTTCTCCCCCCAGACTTTCCTGGACTGCCAGCAGGCAATAGCGTCTCCTGCAAGCCTCTGGCCAGCAAGGGATACTGAGGGAGGGTCACCTCTGACCCCCACCCCACTTCCAGACCCCCAGGCCCCAGACTCCACCTTCTAGGTAGGTAGCCAGGATCTCCTTAAGGCGGGTTTTTTTCTTTTCTTTTCTTTTCCCTTGACCCCCCTGCATTCTCTTTTTAACACCTAGCCCTCCTTCTCCCCCCAGACTTTCCTGGACTGCCAGCAGGCAATAGCGTCTCCTGCAAGCCTCTGGCCAGCAAGGGATACTGAGGGAGGGTCACCTCTGACCCCCACCCCACTTCCAGACCCCCAGGCCCCAGACTCCACCTTCTAGGTAGGTAGCCAGGATCTCCTTGAGGCGGGTTTTTTTTTTCTTTTCTTTTCCCTTGACCCCCCTGCATTCTCTTTTTAACACCTAGGCCTCCTTCTCCCCCCAGACTTTCCTGGACTGCCAGCAGGCAATAGCGTCTCCTGCAAGCCTCTGGCCAGCAAGGGATACTGAGGGAGGGTCACCTCTGACCCGCACCCCACTTCCAGACCCCCAGGCCCCAGACTCCACCTTCTAGGTAGGTAGCCAGGATCTCCTTAAGGCGGGGTTTTTTTTTTTCTTTTCTTTTCCCTTGACCCCCCTGCATTCTCTTTTTAACACCTAGCCCTCCTTCTCCACCCAGACTTTCCTGGACTGCCAGCAGGCAATAGCGTCCCCTGTAAGCCTCTGGCCAGCAAGGGATACTGAGGGAGGGTCACCTCTGACCCCCAACCCACTTCCAGACCCCAAGGCCCCAGACTCCACCTTCTAGGTAGGTAGCCAGGATCTCCTTAAGGCGGGTTTTTTTCTTTTCTTTTCTTTTCCCTTGACCCCCCTGCATTCTCTTTTTAACACCTAGCCCTCCTTCTCCCCCCAGACTTTCCTGGACTGCCAGCAGGCAATAGCGTCTCCTGCAAGCCTCTGGCCAGCAAGGGATACTGAGGGAGGGTCACCTCTGACCCCCACCCCACTTCCAGACCCCCAGGCCCCAGACTCCACCTTCTAGGTAGGTAGCCAGGATCTCCTTAAGGCGGGTTTTTTTCTTTTCTTTTCTTTTCCCTTGACCCCCCTGCCTTCTCTTTTTAACACCTAGCCCTCCTTCTCCCCCCAGACTTTCCTGGACTGCCAGCAGGCAATAGCGTCTCCTGCAAGCCTCTGGCCAGCAAAGGATACTGAGGGAGGGTCACCTCTGACCCCCACCCCACTTCCAGACCCCCAGACCCCAGACTCCACCTTCTAGGTAGGTAGCCAGGATCTCCTTAAGGCGGGTTTTTTTCTTTTCTTTTCTTTTCCCTTGACCCCCCTGCATTCTCTTTTTAACACCTAGCCTTCCTTCTCCCCCCAGATTTTCCTGGACTGCCAGCAGGCAATAGCGTCTCCTGCAAGCCTCTGGCCAGCAAGGGATACTGAGGGAGGGTCACCTCTGACCACACCCCACTTCCAGACCCCCAGGCCCCAGACTCCACCTTCTAGGTAGGTAGCCAGGATCTCCTTAAGGCGGGATTTTTTTTTTTCTTTTCTTTTCCCTTGACCCCCCTGCATTCTCTTTTTAACACCTAGCCCTCCTTCTCCCCCTAGACTTTCCTGGACTGCCAGCATGCAATAGCGTCTCCTGCAAGCCTCTGGCCAGCAAGGGATACTGAGGGAGGGTCACCTCTGACCCCCAGACCACTTCCAGACCCCCAGGCCCCAGACTCCACCTTCTAGGTAGGTAGCCAGGATCTCCTTAAGGCGGGTTTTGTTCTTTTCTTTTCTTTTCTCTTGACCCCCCTGCATTCTCTTTTTAACACCTAGCCCTCCTTCTCCCCCCAGACTTTCCTGGACTGCCAGCAGGCAATAGCGTCTCCTGCAAGCCTCTGGCCAGCAAGGGATACTGAGGGAGGGTCACCTCTGACCCCCACCCCACTTCCAGACCCCCAGGCCCCAGACTCCACCTTCTAGGTAGGTAGCCAGGATCTCCTTAAGGCGGGTTTTTTTCTTTTCTTTTCTTTTCCCTTGACCCCCCTGCATTCTCTTTTTAACACCTAGCCCTCCTTCTCCCCCCAGACTTTCCTGGATTGCCAGCAGGCAATAGCGTCTCCTGCAAGCCTCTGGCCAGCAAGGGATACTGAGGGAGGGTCACCTCGGACCCCCACCCCACTTCCAGACCCCCAGGCCCCAGACTCCACCTTCTAGGTAGGTAGCCAGGATCTCCTTAAGGCGGGTTATTTTCTTTTCTTTTCTTTTCCCTTGACCCCCCTGCATTCTCTTTTTAACACCTAGCCCTCCTTCTCCCCCCAGACTTTCCTGGACTACAAGCAGGCAATAGCGTTTCCTGCAAGCCTCTGGCCAGCAAGGGATACTGAGGGAGGGTCACCTCTGACCCCCTCCCCAATTCCAGACCCCCAGGCCCCAGACTCCACCTTCTAGGTAGGTAGCCAGGATCTCCTTAAGGAGGGTTTTTTTTTTTCTTTTCTTTTCCCTTGACCCCCCTGCATTCTCTTTTTAACACCTGGCCCTCCTTCTCCCCCAGACTTTCCTGGACTGCCAGCAGGCAATAGCGTCTCCTGCAAGCCTCTGGCCAGCAAGGGATACTGAGGGAGGGTCACCTCTGACCCCCACCCCACTTCCAGACCCCCAGGCCCCAGACTCCACCTTCTAGGTAGGTAGCCAGGATCTCCTTAAGGCGGGTTTTTTCTTTTCTTTTCTTTTCCCTTGACCCCCCTGCATTCTCTTTTTAACACCTAGTCCTCCTTCTCCCCCCAGACTTTCCTGGACTGCCAGCAGGCAATAGCGTCTCCTGCAAGCCTCTGGCCAGCAAGGGATACTGAGGGAGGGTCACCTCTGACCCCCACCCCACTTCCAGACCCCCAGGCCCCAGACTCCACCTTCTAGGTAGGTAGCCAGGATCTCCTTAAGGCGGGTTTTTTTGTTTTCTTTTCTTTTCCCTTGACCCCCCTGCATTCTCTTTTTAACACCTAGCCCTCCTTCTCCCCCCAGACTTTCCTGGACTGCCAGCAGGCAATAGCGTCTCCTGCAAGCCTCTGGCCAGCAAGGGATACTGAGGGAGGGTCACCTCTGACCCCCACCCCACTTCCAGACCCCCAGGCCCCAGACTCCACCTTCTAGGTAGGTAGCCAGGATCTCCTTAAGGCGGGTTTTTTTTCTTTTCTTTTCTT